>WBMY01014895.1:318174-512376 GCA_013397315.1 Donacobius atricapilla | reverse complement strand
GGAAAGAAGAAGAAGACCTCTGTTCCTTGAGATGAAGATGATTTCAGAGATAGATGAGGAGAACCCTTGCTTCTGAACAGCTCATCCTTAAAAGTGTAACCCACTAGCCAAAGATTGAGCCCTCAAAAACAGTTGTGTGGAAAGCTGTAAGCCGAGGCGAGGGATGTTCACATGGCAAACAAATTTCCTTCTCCCAGGTGGCTGATTTGTTGTGACATTGATGCCATGAGATAACTATTTCTTGTGGAGAAGTCTCCATGGTATGGCAGCAGAGACTCCTCTCCCAAAGTGAACTGTAGAAAGACTATTCTAGAGGGGGTAAACTACCTGAAAATCCCAGATTTTGTCTCTTTGCATTGTCACTGGGAAAGAAAAGAGGGTGTAGGGGGAGGAGAGTTGTTCTGAAGGTTTTATTCTGATTCTCATTATTCTTTCTTTTAGTTTCATTAATAAAGTTTTCTTTACACCCTTTAAAGTTTTACCATGCTTTGCTCTTCTCCTTATCCTATCTCACAGCAGAAAATGAGTAAATAATTCTAGTTGGTGCATGGGCATTTGGCCAGCACTAGACCCACTGCATTAAATTGGTGTGTTGGCTGGGTAATCTCAGACTGGCAAACCAAAACCACTACACCTAAATTGGTGTTTCTACCCGGTTCCAAACTGAAACCACCTCAAAGGCTGTAGTTGGCATTCTGGGAGAAGGAAAAGGCTGTCACAGGAGAACATTTAAAAAGAACCCAAAGCAGTGACCAAGCCTGAGGAGAAAGAAATGTGACAGTTTTTCTGGTGAAGACCTGAGGATGTTGATAGCTGACTGTGACCCCCTGCAACCTCTCACACCTGTCACTCCTGAGGAAGACTGAAGAGTCTACCATAGGACCCAGCAGGACACAGGAAGGATGAGTTTTACAGCTAAGAAAAGGAACAGATAACAGGAAAACTTTATTACATAAAAATTTTAATGTTAATACATCATTTCTATGTTAATTACATAGCATATGCTATGAGACCTTTAAAACACTGATGTCTAGCCCCCATGTAAGTACTGTTTTCTCTTTTGCCTATGGCGGGATCTGGAGTCTGACTCTAGACTCTATGAAGGAAAATGGATGTTTTTAGGGTGTGATTCGTCTCAAGAAATGCATCTAAAATTATTCAGGTAAATCATGTTACAGAAGTTCCTCTCTCCTTATCCACCATAAAGCAAATCTGAGTCATCCTGTGTCTTCCTTCTCTCAGATAAGTGCCCTCATCTCAGGCTACAAAACCTATACTTTCCTTCTCACTTATGTTTTTCATGAATTTTGCCATTCTGAGGGACAAGATGCTCTCTGGGCTTGTTTTCTATCTAGTTGCTGGGACATTTGCTAATACATTGAGGATAGAGATATTGAGTCCTAGATCTAGGAAAAAATGAACCTGGGTCTCCCGCTGGCTGAACAGTATAATAATTGCTTTGTAGCATAAAAGATGAACAGTTCCACTACCATCACCTTTGTGGAACTGCTGTAAAAGAGAATAATGATCCCTGTTTAGTTCTTTGAAAGTGCAATTGTGCTTGTCAACACGCAACATAAAATTCTGGCCTTCAGCATCCAGGCGGACAGATCTGTGTGCGATCCTTAATCAGCTACCTGGCAGCTGAGGAGGGCTTAGCATCCCAGCTACTGCCTTCCCTGGTTTCTGTTATCTAGTGTTGGATAGGTTCTTGCTTCATTTTCAGAAAGAACTTTTCATTTTGGTTTATTTCTTAAAAATGCTTAATTTCACAATTACTATGTATTTCTTGATCCCATTTTGAGGGGCAGAAAGACACAGTGTAGGGATTTGGTCATGGTCACTCTAGAGGAGATGCTGTTTAATCAGTGATTCCCTGAATTATATAAGGAAACAAAAGTATATTCCTTACTTAGCAAACTGAATTTCTCAATAGGCATTTTTACAGTAGTTTTAATTATTTGAAGTGTAGTATATCTCATTTTACTTTTTTGGTCAGACCAAATAAGAGGTCTAAGCCATTAAAGCCATGTTATTTTTTCTTTTTGCTTTTCTAGGCATAATGCAATACATATAGGTGACCATTGCCTTTCACAGACTTCATTTGCAAATATATCTCTCCCTCTTGATTCTTACAAATGTCTTCTCAGGCCTTATCCGAAAAAGATGCATTCTTTTTACAACATAGATTTTCTTAGTGTTAAAAGATGACCAAAATTCCATTCTTCTCTGTATAGGTGGTACTGCTGTAGTCAAAATCCTGTTACAACACAGAAGTCCTCTGAGGTTTCTAGCCAGGTGACAGCCTTATTCACTAGGCCATGGTGAGATTCCTTGCACATATCCCTCCTTTTCTCTGTCCCAGGGGATTTTACATTCACTTCTGCAGAATGGCATTATTAAGACATGTATATGATCTGTGACATGCCTTAGGAAGGTGACAGCTGCAGGTTAAACTTCTCCAGGCAGAGGGGTTTGTAATATGTATGTCTCTACCTTGCTTGTAAATGTGTGTGAATTGTCATGTGTTCAATATGCCTGCTACATAAAAGAGAAGGAAATGCCTTCAGAGGGCTTAGCACTGTGCTCCTTAGGGATGAGAAGCCTGCTTTGTACTTTAAATAAGGGAGACAATTTTAAGTCCTCAGACAAAGCTCAGTGTGCTGTTTTAGAGATGCATTAACACATTTCATGTACAATGAGAAGCTGATCTTCATTAGACCTTTACAACAGTCAAGTCATAAATTTCAGGCCATTTCTGGTTCTGTTCTTAGAAAGTTGATAAAATTTCAAACTCTTCTGAAGGAAAAATTTCATAATGAACCTCATGAAAACATAAGCCATAGAGTTTTCTTCATGAGAATGAAGACTTTAAAACTAGCAATTGGTAATACTGAGATTTTACTTTCATGTAAAATACTGAATTTGAACATTTGAAAAACATAAGATGAACTTTTGATGTTTTAGTTCACAAAACATCAAGTAATCTAAAATTATTAAATTGAAAAATAATAATTTAGGAGTGGACTATAAAAAACAAGCTAGATGTTTAATTTTTCTTCATAATTGTGGGAGGGTATTTTGATATGTTTTTCAGATTTTTTAAAAAATATTTCTCCAATATTGATTTATAGTATTATATATAAAGAAATTCACTTCATAGTCATTATTAGCTAGCTTGAAATATTAAGGTAACCAAATTGACTATAAATTTCCAATCCTATAAAGAAAAAGAAAAAAAGAATCTTTACAAACTAATTAATGAAGATACAATGAATGGCATCACCATTTAGAATCAATATTTCTCTAACACTGTAAAGATCATCCTAAGTAATACAAGCATTGTGTAGCACCATACAATGGATTACACTCTAAATTTCTTTGTGCTGAGCTAATATCAATTTTCAGGACAAATCTTTTTTATTCCGGGGTCTTTCTGGTTTTCATCAATATCTGTTCCCCTCCAAAGTGTGCACAACAAATGGTCCTGTTGTTACAAAATGTATTACAACTATTTTTTTTTTTACTTTGGGCATATTAGAAATTGAAAACAATGAATCTTTAATACTATAGTCCTTCTCTTTAATCAAGTGATTTTCACATGAATATTTTTGGTGAAAATCATATCTCTCATACAAATAGCTATAAGATGCAGCTGTTCATAGTTTTTACATTTTCTGTGTCTGAAATGACTTGTTTCTATTTTCTGCATTTAATGTACTTAACATTTCTAATAATTCAACTAAGACTTGGTAGAAAATTTTAAACACAGTTGGATGAATGAAATGTCATATCCAAAATTACAATAAACATTTCTTCAAAATTTTATTTGGTGTAAATATGGGGGGTTTCTATCATTATCAATAACTGCTGTCAATTCCCATTTAACTTTCAAAACATATTAAATATAGGGTACTTGAGCTCCCAAAAAATCTATTTTTGCATTTTTTTAAATCAAAACAGACATCAGTGTTTGCCAAGAAATTCTCTGTGATTGTTGCTATGCAGTATTTAAGCATAAGTCAATATTTTTAGTTTGATTTTCTTGAGTAATCTTTGCTTGGAGGCATTTAAGAAAAACAATATTGTTTTTCTTAAAAAAAGAATATAGACCATGTTTTATATGGACCATGTAAACCATGGGCTTCTCAGAGGTGAATTTTAAATTCTGAGAAAGTTAACAATTACATTTCGAAGGAAGTACTTGGCATATTGCCAGATAACTCACAAGACCAAACAGCAGAAAAGCGCCAGCTAAGAATTCTGCAAAAGCTTGACTGTGAAATTAGATTATTTCCGGCTCCTATACAAATTTTAATTTTGCACCTCAGTCCTTCTTCAAGTATTTTTGTCTTGACTGTTTACATTTCATGATTACTGGAGATGTCTAAAGCAAATTAGTTGGTGTTTTACATTCATCTTGCTTACAAAGATTTTTATTTGTTAGAAGATAAATATACAGGCTGGTTTTAGTGCTATGCACAAGATGTAAAAATATACTGGATTTACTCCTACTTCATATAATTTCTACAATATAAACAGTCATCATAAGAAAATTATATAAAAGTAACAAAACATAAATTTTAAACAGCAATTCTTCTGTAACCAGCTTATTGTTATCTAATTTTTATCTTTAAAGGATAAAGGCATATTAGGAAATACATGACCTGAAGTTATAGAGATCTGATCCTTTTAAACTGACAACAGTAAGGGGACCTTACTAAAGCAGACCACAGTTTTAGTGGTGTTGCTATTGCAGGCACAGAGATTTATAGAGCTAAACAAAAATTCCTGCTTTCTGCTAGGGCAAGACATTTCCATATAGACATAAGTCATTCCCCAAGTGACCAAGATAAGATAATGATCTAGGATATTTTTAGTAGTGGAAAATTTGCAGTTTTCTTTCTATTCTTTCAGAAGTTTTCTTTGGTTTGAGTGAAATAGGAATTCTTCTCCACTGACTGAACAGGATGACAATGTGATCTAAATCCACATACTAGAAAAGAGGAAGAGAACAATTCTGATTAATAAGGACATCAGCTGTGTTGCTATACCTCTGCTAAAAGTTGAGGCTATATCTAAGCAGAGAAACAAGTGCTTTTTCATATTTTAAATTAATTTATGTTTTTTAATGAAATATATATGGGAAAACTTAGTGGAGAAGTTGAAGTTGCATCTCCTCAGTAGAATACCCAGCAGAAATGAATGATGTACTGTCACAGTCTGGTCTGGTGGTGAAGGTGCCATGACCATCCTCCCCAAAAGCGTCCTTAAAAAGACATCCAGATCGCTGGGGCACAGGCTCTCTCAGGCATAGAGGGATTTGCTTTTTGAGAGGCAGCCTGAGCAGCAGAGCTGCACTTGCCACCCCGGATGACACAGTAGTAAAAACAGAGAGATGGGGTCTTTCCAGTCTCCAGGAGAGTTTTATTCCACCAGGTCCGAAGGGGAAAGAGCCAGATAGCCCAAGGGGAGAGGGATTATATAGGATATCCAGGGGCGCGGTTTCACAACATGGCCAATGGGGAAAGGAATTGGCAAAGGAACCAATCAGGGGAACGATGCAGAAAGGAACCTATCAGGAGGGGTAAAAAACAGGAACAAGGGGAATAACCAATAGGGTACGAAACATAAACATAGAACTGCAAAGGCTCATGAGCTGAAGCATTTTTGCTCACCCTGAGCTACAAGGAAGTCTCTCAAGGGGACTTCCTAAAGGGGAGTCGCTGCTAACTGAGGCAGCCTAGGGGCTGCACACTTTCCAAGGGAGTGAATTGTCCTCTGAGGATGGTCCAGGGACCACCAAAATGTGCATCACAGCATAGCTATGAATGTAGACTTCTAATATGTGAAAATAGACTGTTTATATAAAAAAGACATTTTGCTGATGGTAAGACCTGAAATATGAAACAAAGCAGGGGCTACGAGGATGATTAGGGATCTGGGGCATGTCTCCTATGAGTAAATGTTGAGAAATTTATGCCTGTTCCATCTCAAGAGACAACTGAGAGTGGACTTCATTAAAGTCTAAGAGAATCTAAAGGGAGGGTGTCAAGAGGATGTTTCCAGGCTCTTCTCAGTGGTGCCAAGCAATAGAAGAAGAGGCAATGGACAGAAACTGTATGCACAGGAAGTTCCACCTGAATATGAGGAATAATTTCTTTCTCTGCAACTGGAGATATTCGAGAACCATCCGTACACAATCTGATGCCATGTCTTTGCAGACAAAGATCCTTTTAAATACTTTGCCTCTCATTTATCTGTTAGAATTTCTAGACATCCCTTTGGTTTCCTCTTCATTGTGGAAGAGCCAACACCATACCATCAGTGCATGAACAGCTACTGCTGTTTTGTATGTGTGACATGAAATTTAAATCTGCCCCTACTTGCCTCATCTTACTTCAGTGCAAGTATAAGCATAAAGCTGACAAGGAGTTCTGCATACTGAATTAATTCTTCTGTTGCTGCAGATAGACAGCAAAACACTTTGAATGTGCTTCCACCTGAGTTCTGATCACACACAATCCTGCCTTTTTGTTTTCACAGTTTCAGAAATGTCATCCATATTCCTCTTTATTCTAAAGCTCTTAGTGACACACTCAACATAGTGACTGATTCAATTACTATTCATTCCTGGTTTCTTCTCTCTGCTCTTTTTCACTTACTGTCTAGGATCCTTTGCTATGTTTTCTTCATCATTACTTGCTTATCTGAATCACAATATATTGCTAATTTGTCAACTAGTGTATATCTTGGAGGGAGGGGAGTCTGTTATCTTCTACCACCACTTTCTTTGCTCCATATGTGTATTTGAATGTATTCTAAATTTGATCAGTGCTTCCAGCTTTTGATGTTGTCATCCTAATTTCTGAGTACACTGGAAAACTTCAAGTATAGCATATGTCTTATCAACACAGTTGAATATTATGTATTTTGCACAGTCTCTTCAGAAGCAAAAAGTCTTGTTCTTATGACATTAATTGTCTATGTCATCTTGATAACAGGCATCTCTACCTATTTGCTCTTTTTTTTTCCATCACAGATAAATGTGTGTGGCTAACATTTGTTTTGTAGCCCTGATTGCAATCTAGGCAGCATTTTTAAGTCATCTAGGTTTTAGTCATGTCCCCTCAGTTAGGTTTGCAGTTAGTTTTGTGTTTAACTTGATCTTAGGATCAAAAGTGGGGATCTTTCTACAAATTTTCATTTAGAAAGTCTCTATCTCAACCATGTTGTAATTACTTCAGAGTCCAATCTGCATTTAACCAAAGATATTTGTCAAGAACTATACAAACCCATGTATTTGCTCTGAAGCAATAAGAAGCTACTTATTTTTCATTATCACCAACAAATTCCATACATGTAGTTATTTTGGAAGATGTCCCATGTCTTCACACTTTAATTTTCTCTTCATGATTCATACAGAATCTCTGCTATATGTGAAGGCCTTCTTTTGCACAGTAAGTTCTTCTACACAGGGGAAATCACTAGGACACCAAATGTAAGGTTGAATTTTATATAAATATATATAATTTTATAATATAAATTACTTCAAATGTGTATCTTGAAATAAGTTACATAAGTAGAACTATTGTTCTAAACCTTTCCCATCCTTTGAACAGTCAGTTCCCGTATTAAAAGGACACCATATAAGTACTTTGCATGTGTATGTTGCAAGGGACTAAATCACCTACCAAAGGGGAAGGGGGAGGAGAGGAGGGGAAGCAGCCAGTATCATATATTAAATTATATCTATAATTTATGAACCATCTATTTGAAGTTTTGAGTTCAGATTTTCTCTATAAGGTTATGTGTCATAAATGATATCTACTAAATTTTCTGACCCTGTTTTTAATCAAAGGGGTTTTTGTGTGATCTTCAAAACATTCACTGATTTTTACGTGTTGGAATGTTGTTGTGGTGTGTTATTAATGATTCACTTCTTACTTGTATTCTTAAATATTCATGGCAACATTTGCTTCCATAGTTCTCATACACATTAGCAGATCCTAGACCACTGGGACTCAGTTAAATAGGAAGTAACGTTGTATGCATCTATCTTTTGACTTCTCTATGGGACATCATTGAAGGAGTTAATACCGTGAATGATTCATGTTTTTAACATTTGCTAAGTGTTTTTTTGTTGATGCTTTGTGTGCATGCAGGTCTTCATTAGAACAAGTTAAGTAAGAAAACAGTGCATTAGGATAAGAATGCGTTAGAAAATGGTTAATAAAAGAATGCATTAGAAGCCTGCAGGCTTCTAACACATGATTTAGGATGAAGGAAGCAGAAATAATGCTCACCAGACTCTTAATTGAGGCTTTAGTATTTTTTTCATGGGACAGCTGCATATTTGCACTGTCTAATTAGGGGAAAGGAAAGCAGGGGGATACAGATATACTGAACACAGTACTATACATAAGATATTAGTCAAACAAGTCGCAACTTCACCAGAAGCAGTGAATTAAGTAATATTTCAGAGCACCATGGCTTTGCTGTTGGGGTCATGAGTATCATCCCGTTTTGTAAAATACAGTTTGATATGGTTATACTGTGAATACTGCTCATATCTGAAGGTACAACTTCAGTTGGGAATGTTTTCCTCATGTGCCAAGATGAAGACAGATTCTGCAGCTGATATTAGCCTGCCCATTTGCCACCACCCTGAGAGATGTCGTACATAGGTGTGACCAAAACAGTGTACTGAAGTCAGAAATGTGCGCTTGACTGATTTAACTGCAACTCAATAAGCAGTTATGAGCTTATGAAAAATCATAATTGGTAAATACAAAAATACTTACTTACAAATGCAGAACAGATAAAACTTAGCTGGCAATTTAGTGGGGCGTGTGCACAATTAATAGGTAAAAGTAATTACTATGAATTATGAGGAACAAGCATAGCTAGTTCACAAGCCTTACATTGCCATCTTGCTACAGTATGTCATCGGGGACTGACAGAGGTGGTTTTCATGACAAACATGACTTGAATCTAAGGCCTTCACAACCTTCAACAGGAAGAAGCACACTCCTGAAAGTACTTGTCAGCAAATCACCTGAATTTCACTTATCCCATAGCTGTGTAATTTTAAGCAAATTTGGATCTGGAACAAGAACAAATTATTCACAGAGAGTTCCATTATACTCCTACTAGATACCATGCATACATCCTCAACTAAATGCATAAAATGGACAATATTACTGTACATGTCACTTTAAAGAAATACCCATGGTTGGATAGTCTATGCACCTTCCTAATGGTGATTTTTTGACTGCAGTAGAAAAACAGAATACTATGAAACAGATTGCAAAAAAATCCAACCCTTCTAGCAGTGGATTTGACCACATAGAAATATTTACTTTTTCTGGATTTCACAATTGATTTTTTGGGTTTTTTCCAGTCAGAAAATAATCTTGCTTATATTAAGGACTTGGTATTGGGGGTAAGGGATGACATTTTTTTTTCTTTTTGTATTTTAAGCCTAAAAACTCCTGTTTTAAGTCTGCAGCTCTCACAATACATTGCAAGGTCCTGATTCCCTTGCTATTTCCATCAATTGTTTTTATTCTGAATAATGGGAAGATAACTCCCTTTGAAATAGCCTATAGTACTATAAAGGATATCTTAAATTCACGTTATGAACTCTTCTTGCATTTACCATTAATATTGCTGTAATCTTTAAAACAGCTATTATATGCTAAAAATAGTTCTGTTCTGTTTGTTCGAAGTCTAGTAAGAGACTGAAAAACAGCATGTTGGTTTATGAGTAAAGGGCAAAAGTCCTGGTTTCCTTTGGATAGAACTGCTTTTCTCCCAGTGATGGCTCTAATGCTTTCTAGCCATGGGGGTTATCAACATGTACGCAGCGGCACTGGGCTTGGTGCTGGCTGTGTGCCAGCTGCCAATGCTTTGTGAGAAAGGGCAGCAGGGGGGAAAGATTTTAGCAAAGCTTGTGAAGTTCTACTGAGAGCAAGCCAAATTATCCCCTAGGTAAGAGTTGTTCCTGATTTCTGCTGTAATACTACTTGATCCTCTCTGCGTCTCTTATGGTACACTTAAAAAGGAAAAAAAAACCCACTCTTTAGCTGAAGCAGAACTACACACTGCTGTTTCTTCCTGATTTTTACCTATATATATGTATGTTTTATGCCTTAAGTGAGAGAATTTCTTCTATTCAACACCTCTTTCTATTATCTGTACGTTGATGAGCTAGCCCACATGGTAAGAAACCCCTTCTGGGACTGGCAGGCAGCAGTCATGCAGGTATCAGTTAATCTCACTAAGATATTACTGCAATTAATAGATATAGGCAATAGATTTGAATTTAAAATCTACACTTCAGCAGGAAACAGAATCCTGCTTTAGAAACTATTAATAATTTTCTGACCATAATAAAACAATTTCCTGCACTAATTGTATTCCAGGTGCCTCCTATATTTCAAAGGGGTTTTATTTAGAAGACTCTGCCCCCTTTTTCCCTGAGTTCAAGGAGGGTATTTTCAGTTCTTTGCAGTCAGCATTTTTTTAAAACCCTTTCTAAAAAATCTGAAAAATTCATTGTGTAAGAAAATATTACATGTATAGTTTTCTTGTTCTTTCCAACTTTAACTCTTGAACAGAACGAGGGAAAACCTGAAAATTATTAGAAAATGCAGCCTACCGTCCCCTTCACGGAGTGAGTAGGGAAGGTGAGTACAGACCTCACTCAAAAGCATTGCAGACTAGCTGTTGGATGTGTAGGAGTTAAGAATCTAAACTTGGATCAACAGACACGACTGAAACGTGTGAGGAAAGGAAAGATGTGCAATAAAATAGAAGAAGCTTCCTGGGATTTAGGGTCTGATATTCTATATCTTTAAGACACCTAAATTCTATGTATGTGTTTGTGCATGTGTGTATGTGTATGTTTAGGCTAGAAGTGAAAATCTAGTGAAATAATAAAAGCTCTAAAACAGTCATGTTTTTCTTTCAGAAGAATTTCGCAGGCTACTCAAATCTCTGGCTCTGTATAAGCATGAAAAAGCAACAGTAAAGGGCGTTTATTCATAACTGTTGTTTTTCTTTGCTTGAAAGCTACTTGTGGGCTGCACTTGCAACCATTCTGGATGCTAACCACATTTTATTGTTGTCTAACACACCACATTAGAGAACGTTTCAACTTTGAGAGAAAAACATAACTATAATTCCCTGCTAGTCATGCAGCACAGACTTCTGTGACAGCATAAAACATGGATTCAGTGTAATTGTGGGTTTGTTATGTGGAACCAAAGGTGAAGCGCATCACAGCGAAATAGCTTTGCAACTGTAAATAGAAATAAAGGTTTGTGAACATTGTTCTGCTCTGCCTTTAAGGTGTTTCAGCTGAAAAGACTAAATGCAATGTATGGAAGTAAATGAGACTCATTTCAAAATAAACTAAAGCCCTTTAAATGGTGATTACAAATATGAAGTAGATTAATGTATTTAAGGGAGTAAAGAGTAAAACTCATGGATTATTTTGCTGTGGCTGTTTTTCATAACTTGCTGGAAAGATCGACCTTATTTTAGAATGCAAAAGAGAATGATTAAAATGACTCATTAAATATGAAACTTCAAAGAAATTAGATTTTTTGACAGAAAACAGAGTAGGTAAAATAAAAGCTGAGGTACTTTCAGAACACTGAGAGTGAAAAAAAAACCCAAATCCCACTCCTACATGCATAAGCCACCTGAAATAGAAATTTCAAAAACTGGTAACAAAAAAAAGGCATCATATGATTAATATTATTCATTAACCCTGCTTTTATATTCTGTGAAACTTAGGGAAAAAAAATAGGGACATGAATTCTTTATAGTTACGACAGTAAGTATGTTTCTACTGTGGTAAGATACCTGTTTCAATTTAATAATATTTTCTCTGAACCCTCTGTCATTAATGTCTACAAAGAGCCTGACTGGATGCTCAGTGGATGTCCTTGTAAGACATCCTGTTCGATGGCAGGACTGAAGGCTCCCCATGCCTTCCTCCCACACCAAGAGCTCTGCAGTCACTCTTCGTGCTTTGGGCTACCCTTGCAGCGTTGCTGGTGCCCACAGGGAAGAGTAACAAGGGTTAACTGTCTGTGAGCTGGGCAAGCCAGCTGGTGCCTGTGTAAAATCCCAGATCCTTGCTCTGAGACAGCCAAGCTGACAGACAAACCTCCGAGTACATCAGGTTGGATTGGTGTAAGGCCACAGAGCTTGCTCAATGAGTCTTTTAAAAGGATTTAACATTATTTTTTGCAACTTGAGTTAGAAGCAAGGGAGAAATACTGACAAGATATTCTCAAGAGGGCAAACAAATAAAAACTTAACTGACAAACTTCAGAAAATCAGGGAACTTTTTAATGTTAGAGCAACACTAAATCAACATAAAGTATTTCACAAAGCATTTATTTAGCAAAATCTAAGCCACTTAGCAAACTCCGACCCATCTGACTTTAAGTTACTCAAACTGTGAGAAGAAGAAAGAGAGAAGAGCTATAGAAGAGAACAAATACAGCTACTACTTCTGGTTCCAGTGGTGGTGTTCACCTGAGAAAAATTCCAAGAGGATGTAGGGTCAAGACCTGTGTGTGCCTTGGGCTCTGGCTTACGCATCCATTAGCTTTCCTGAGCCCTTCCCTTAGGTGGGACTTCTGGTCATTTTGCCACATAGGAGCTGGGTTAGGGGCTCCAGGGTCGGGGTATGGAGCATTGCCTCCCACCTGCCAGGGTCTGGCCCCACAGGGCTGGGATGCAGGCCCTGGGGGTGCAGGGTGTGTGGAGCAGGACATTGCCTTGACAGGACCAGACCTGACTTGCTCCTTTCGCCATACACGTGCCTTAAATGCTTCAAGCCAGCAATCTCCTCCAGCCTCGCACAACTGATGGATTGGTGCCTCCATACCTTGCAGTAGGGAGTCTTCAAGTAATGGTCTCACTTGTCTTTGCCCCTTTTCTGCAGATATCAGCTCTGGGCTGAGCTGGCACTGAGGGTCTCCTGAAGAACCTTGTTTGCCTTCAGCGATGCCCTGGGCAGCTGCATGTCTGCTGGTCCATCACAAGTTTCCAGCCTCTCCTGTCTCAACAGTCCACCCATCCCTACCCGCAGGGACGTGGCCTCTGGCCATGCCTACTCCCTTTCTACGTCTGGCTCAACTTCTTTTACACGCATGTTTATGCAAGATTCTGCCTGATCGTAGCAGCTGCCTTGTCTGTCCCTGCAACTCCCTCACCAGACAACACAGAGCTGCTGCCAGAGCACACAGAGAGACCTCCCCACAAGCAGCAGCGAGGAGCGGGAGGGAGCCGTGCAGCGCATGGCGGCCAATGGCAGGGCCATCGCTGTGGCCATTGCCAGGGCAGGGCTCTGCGTCCTGCCAGCCAGCCGCACAGCAGGGCTGGCTGCGGTGGGCCATGAGCGCACCTTGGCTGAGGAAGCCATGGCAGTTTGTT
Organism: Donacobius atricapilla; assembly: GCA_013397315.1. NCBI lineage: Eukaryota > Metazoa > Chordata > Aves > Passeriformes > Mimidae > Donacobius > Donacobius atricapilla. The sequence goes on along the minus strand of WBMY01014895.1, from coordinate 498,918 downwards.
AGGAGGAAGATGGCGTGCTATCCCAAGGGAAGCACTGCTACTTGCATGCTGTCTGTGTAAACCTGGAACATGGGCACCCATTGGAAGTCGGCTGTTGGGCCCAAGGGGTCTGCAAATAGCCCTGTGAAACAGTCTGTGCTCTGACTTTCTTGTTTTGCTTTTCTAGTTTTTTCTTTTGACATTATCCAGTTTTAAACAAACGTTTTTAAAAGTGTGTTTTATGACCACAGCTTTATATTATTAAGAAATGTGTTCCTTTCTAATCAAAATAAATAAAAATTTCAACTAGAAAATTAATTGTTCTGATTTTTCATGACAGATGCTTTCCATAGGCAACAATGCTCTCTATTTGAATGCTGTAAGATAGTTCTAATTAAAAGAATAAAAGACGCGATATATATGTCCATGAAAAGCAGAAGACCAATAGCTTGAACAGAAGGATTTTGTTCCCAGGTGTAACATAACAAAAAGAATAGCAGAAGAAAGAAGAGCATTATTATAATCCTCTTTGTGCCTGAGTCCATGCAAACTGCAGGGGATGCATTAGACATAGAAATACATGGAGACAAAAGCTCAATCACCAGGAGCGCATGCTTGTGAACATATTAAAAGTTTTTATTATCTATCTACCTGCCTTTAAAAACCAAGACTTACAACTGTGTAGCTCTCAAAAATTTTTAAACTTGCAGGCCTCCTTTCTGAAGCTAATGCAGCTGATACTCATTGGAAGACAGAAAACTAGTAGGGAGTGGCAAGAGTTGATAAAGCTTGCCAGTCAACTGGGTTTCAGACCTTCCTGTGTATCTGCTTACAGCTGAATCTCAAATCTTTTAACATTCAGACATTAATATGAAGTCTAATAAACACAAAAACATGGAGAGCTGGATGTACACAGGGGAGCAAGCTAAAGCTGAGAGGATTTTATAGGTCAAAGGGCTTGTCTGCTTCTTAGGAAAGCAAGTGTTGGGTGTTCTTAGGGAATGATAAGATACAGTTTCAGTTTTTCTTTTTGTTTTTTGTTCAAAAGGCTTGGGGGACGAGTACTCTCCCTTAGGACAAAAAGCAGTCTAGGAAGCCAGCTCCAGAGGTCAAATGAAAAAGCTGCATTTAGGTGCAGTAGAAGGATTATAAGCAAAGCTTATGTTCTATAAAAAGAAATTGTGTACTGTTACAAACAATGTGAGAACCTTAATAGGTAAAACCACCCAAGTGGTTTATGTTAATAGCTGTTGTGGGAAGTTACGTAGACTATTTGTTATTGAAGTAGCATGTTTTTATGGGTTTTACAGAAACCTGGAGCCTGCTAAAAAAGCTTCAGTGCTTTCTCCCATTAACTCTTTCCATGTTTGTGGGCACAGAGCAATTGCAGCAATTTTACTGCAGATGATATGTTTACAAAGTTTTCAGTTTAGCAGCATGAATGTGTTTCCCAGAAGAAGCCAAACTGGCCTCAAATCCATGGACTAGTGGAGTGTATTGTCTTGTAAGGCATCATCACTAGTTGAAATATGAAGATAAAAAGATATGGATATTGGTCAGAATAAAGTAATAAGTTTTTTCCACAGTGTTCTGTGTGCTTGCTACAATTACATATAGAAAGCTAAAGGCAGATGCCCGTAGCTTGTGCTGGTTTGGTCTTCCTTGAATTTTAGTAGACAATTCAGTCTAGCCTCAGTTATCAGAGTTAAATTATAGTTTCAGGAATCGTGAATAAATTGTTCCCACACCTACCTTTTTTATCTTCTTTTCATGATTACAGATTTTAGTCTTCTGTGACATCTAGGGTCTCAAATGTCTTGTGTTAGCAAATCTCTGAAGAATTTAGATAGTTTTGACCTGTTCTCACATGTCAATTTTATTATACACTGAACAATGGGGGAAAGAAAAACAACCCAACAATAAAAACAACCCAACTCCAAAATATTGGGAAGGTAGCAGAAGGATTTAGGACTTCAGGAAGGAGGATTTTGTGCAACTTTGCTGTCTTTTAGCCAAGTTGATCTCCTAAATGGATCAAGTGATGGTTAGATAGCAGGCTTTCAGGACTTTGGGGATAACTGAGAGGTTCTTTGGGATAAGCAAAACCTATTCAGGGGCAATTCAGGGCAAACAGAATAAGAGAAAGATTTAGAGCTCAGTGGTTAGCTCAGGAAGGAAAACAAACAAGGGTTAGGAATCAGCAGTAATTCTCTAAAGCCTTTTCTCTGAGAAATTGTTCTGTCTATAAAATGTAAATGCTTTCTCTGCAATTTTTTTAAATTAAATTTTCTGAAATTTACACCTATGGGCTTATAGTTCAAAAAAAGAGGTTTTAAGGATTAGATACATTTAAAATTGTAAGAGCTCTTTTATTGCAGCACTGGTTAGTGATTGGTATTACTTGAAATTTTTAGTCCATTTTATTGCATGTTGTATGCATGCATACATTAACGATTCTTATATAGTACTGAGAATTTCTTAAGAGCTTTGTTTGAGATTTGACCACAATGACTCTGACTTTGTAAATAGGTTTATACAAAGTAGTGAAAGGATAAAATTCAGCATACACTTGGAGAGATACAAAAACTTCAACATCAACAGTTTTTGTTTTATCCCAGTATCATTTTTGTTCAGAATTTAGGCATATATAGTGAGGCATTTGCTATTGGAGTTGTTGTCACAACAGGTTAAAATTTTACCTATTTTGGAAAATAAAAAGAGATCTGTGACCTTCAAAGATATTTTAAACTGTTGGGGTGAAAAACCCTCCCAACAATGGACTCCAACAGTAAACCCCTATAGAGATGATTGAGCAAAATTTGATAAAAGTGATATGGAATAATTCATTTATGTGTTGTGTATTGTATATAGGTTCTTATTGTTGCACCAACATTTTTCAGGAGAGGAGTGGATTGTTAATATTTCTTTACATTTTTATCAGTCTCATGAAGCTGATCAAACAAATTATTGTGTGCTGTGAGACTAAAGCATATACCTGCTCTGCAAAAATCAAAATACTTAACTCCTCATGTTACATATATAGAAGAGGACCCAAAGTCTTTATGAGCAGACAAATGTAGCAATCTCAAGTACAAGTACAAAAACCAAAGGACAAGACTGCAGCCGTGTACAAATAGGTACCTATGTGCATGTCTCTTCCCTTGCAAAAACACAGTGAGTGAAAGAAAAAGAAAAGGATGGGAAGGGAAAAGAGAAAAAAAAAAAAAAATAGTCAAAGTGAGCAATAAATGGAGAGGAAAGGAGAGAAGAGAGGGAACGAGGAGAGTAGGGGAGGGGAGAGGAGAGAGGAGAGAGGAGAGAGGGGAGGGGGGAAGGAGAAAGGGCCAGGAAGAAATAAAAAAATAAAAAGAAGACTCTTTTAAGCGTAATCATATGTTATCTGATGGACTTGAAGCCATTTATTCACCTACCTTTTCTATTTAAATAGGGGTTGCATCTGCCTTGCCAGGTATTGCACAGGCTGCTGAATGTTAAGAGGTTTATACGTAAATCAGACAAGCTTGGAACAAGACCCAAGGGAAATTTTCAGCTTTTACCCTAGCACCACAAAATAGTTGGTATTAAGATGCCAACTTCGTAATTATTTTGTAGAATGTCTTCCTTTCTTTCCATACTGTGTAGTTTCTGTAAAGACTTCAAACCCATTCATTCTTGCATCTAGGTTTGATGAAACACCTAACTTTGAAAAAAAATGTTCAGCCAAAGCTGCTATCTTTGTAGCCTAGGCTTTCAGGGATTGATCTATATGCTTGCTTAATATAATTTTGATCTATATGCTTGCTTAATATAATTTGACTGAAACCTTTATGTCTAGTTTTATAAACTCTCAGTGTTAACCTTTGACAGAAGAAAACTAATATAATTTTTCAGATTCATATCTGAATCCTTGAAAGATGTAAAAAATTATCCTATATCTTTGCTACCACTGCCAGAATAATAAAGCAGTGTATAAAGAAGAAAAACATCTTTCTATCCTTACATGTCTCAAAATTCTATTCACAGATTTTAGTTACGCTCGCTACCATGGTGATTCTTACCTGGAATTTCAAGGCTTACATTTGAACATGCAAAATTTCATCCATCTGGAATTTAAGACCTATAATCCACATGGACTTCTCTTAAACATTGAACAGAGCCAAGAAAAAATGCAACATTTTTTAATTCGGCTTGTCATCAATAATGGTACTTTGCAGGTAAGGCATCAAAATCTTCCACTGAAGGAAAAGTAAATAAAAGTTAAAATCTGTAAATATTTTAATAATTTTTTTCTTTTCTTACTGTAGAAGGAAATAAATTAAGCTACAGAGATTCTTGAAGTCTTCAGTATTTTACAGAAAATAGTTGTCCAACTTGGTGTCTGTTATGTCCAATTCTTGGCTAATATGATCAATATGACTCACTAGAGTACACATTAAAACACAAAACAAAAAGAATTGTCTTTACAGGTAGTACAAATTAAGTTACTGTATTTTATACCTAAACAAACTGAACTTATTCATGTAGAACTTCACTAAAATAGTCATAAGGAAGACTTATGACATAGACATAGGCATAGGAATTGAGTGAATTGTCATAGGAAATTCACCATGTTAGGGAATAGAGTGTATCTTTTTTACCATGTATCCCTAAGTAAAAATCTTTCACTTCATGTGTTATTTAAATCACAATTCCACAGGATCAAGAAAAAAAAATTTCTTTGGCTTTTGTGGACAGACAGCCAGGAATATATTTGTTTATAAACTTTAAAGAGTAAAGTGTGTATCATGGTATATCTTTACCTTTCATAAATTATTCCATCTTTTCTGAGGAAGAGATAAAGCTAGAGCTTTATGAAGACAAAGGCAGATGCAAAAGAGGCTATAAAAAGATACTAAAAGAAAAGTTACTTTTCTCATAACTTATCTCCTATTTTCCTGCTAAAGGTTTCCCAAAGTACCTGTAATTATACTCTTTTGTAAGAACTGTGAAATGTCTGTTAGAAACAGCATTTTTATAGTATATTTTCCTTCATGTTTAAAGACCGCGACCATATTAAACAGATATATAAACTAAAGATAAACAGAAAATAAGAACATTACCTTATACTTTATTTTGTTATGTTGTGATTTTTTTATCTTTTATTATATTGTGGTTTTGTCCAAAAAAAAAAANAAAAAAAAAAAAAAAGAGATCTGTTACGGGCAGTAAGCTATCCAAGGTTTAGAAAATGCCGATGGCTTTAAGTTCATCTTGCTTGTATTCATGGTAAAGTAGTGATGCAGAAAAATATTTTTCTAACATATCATAAGCACCATAAAATATGAAAGTGCTTTAATTGACACAAATCTATTCAGAGATCCCAGTGTGCCATGTTAAAACTAATTGAATTCACTTAATCATTCACAAAGCTGGTCAATTAAATGTAGATTTAAAGCTCAATGAACAAATGGTTCTAAGCTCACAATCAAGCTACAATTACAAGTAGACAAACCATGAAATCAAGTGCTTGTTCACATTAGTATAGGAAATTAAATGGTGCTCCAAAATGCTCAAGCCTGCATGCTACATTACGTGTTTGGAAGTGTAAGGAAGCCATAAAACGGTAAGTAAAATTCACCCGTGGCCGGTGTTAATTTCAGATGGGTTGCAGATGGTCGACTTCTTTGCAAATCAGACCCATAATATCTGATTGTACAATACACAAAGATTAAAGCATTTTCATGGAAGTTAGGAAGCATATATGTATACTTGTATATTTCTGGTACAATAGGCTTCCTTATCCAGAACTTCTAATGAAACATTAATTTTCCTTGATACACATGACATCCTTCAGGTTTTTTGAAACCATTTATTATTTTAAAATTCAAGTTTGTATGCCTGAAACTGTTTAGTCATGAGAAATACAATGTAATTAAAACCTTTTCCCACTCTGCAGTACCAGTATTTATGTGATGGAGCAGCAGAAGTCAAAAACATCACTACCTCTGCTAGAGTGGACGATGGACACTGGTATAATGTGCAAATTAGGTAAGTTTACTATTGTCTGTTTTTATCATTGTTTCAAAGTCCGTATTGATTGGACAGTTAGTAAATTCCACAGATATTATATGTCATTAACTATGATACCTGGACATGTACAGGAAAATCATGTTATGGCAGTCTAGGCTACAACACATCCTTGGAAAGAATGTTTATAGCTACAGTTGGACAGTGCTCATCACATCCTTGATGTGCTTAATGGAAATAAATTTATTCTCGTTGATATCATTTACTGTAGCAAACATAAGCATTCAGTCAGGGAAGATGCTGAGCAGTAGCTCCAAGCTACTCAGTCTAGGAAATAGTTTAATTTCCAACTATGATAGTGTGAATTTTAGAAAAATCTTGGGAAAAAAAATAGGAACAGCATCATGACTTTCATTGCTGTCACTGACTTGCAATTCATTATAGGATATATTGTTCCTGTAAAAGTAACAATACTTGCAACTGAAGGAGAATAAAATGAAAACAAAATGAGGTAGGACAATGAGCTAGGCAGTAGGCTTTCCATGGTTTTTGTACATAGATGTATCTAATCACCAAATATTCATGCTCATAGAATCTACAGCCTTGGAAATTAAAGTTTTGGGTTCACTTTATAGGAAAGTTAGGCACCTAGTGAGTTCTCTGGGTGCCTAGTTCCTATTACGTAGCTTAATATAGGTCCAGTCATCTCATCCACCAAGAAGAAAGCAAGCTAGCTGTCTGCCTGTCACTCAGGAGTAAGTTAGTCCTTAAAAAGTTGGTGGAAGAGTGCAGAGGGAGAGAAAACCTTTTACTGGAATAGGCCTTTTATAGCTGTATCTGTCCAAACATTGTTAAATGAAGAACTTTTGCAAGGCAATACTGTCCCCCTTGCCTTCCATGGGAAATGTAGCGGAGTGCGTATCCATTATACTGTACCTTGCTGTCTCACATCTGGCAGTGAGTAGTCAGTGAGGAGAACTAAGTTTCGTTACTGCATTTCAGTTACCATCGCTACCGTGATTTTTTCCAGCAAGTTAAACCACACTCATGGTCCAGACCACTCAGTAACATACACAAATCAATGCAAAGAGCAAAAGCCAGCAATCCACTGTAGTTGTGCTTGTCACCCAAAAAGGAACACCATAAACCAAGCCATGGTAATGGAAGCTAAAAACAAGGGTGAGCTCCTCTGGGACCAGGAAAAAATAGAACACAGTATCTCTATGACACTGATAAAAGTGAGATTCTCTAAAATCTAATAACCTAAGGAGTTCTGTTTATCTCCGGGTTATTACTCCCTCTCCCCATAAAAATAAACACAGTAAATTGTGAAATAGTTTTTGGAGAAGAGCTATGAAGATGATAAAATCGTTAAGCAGCTTCTATATGAATAGAAGTACTCAAGTACTCTGCAAACCCAATAAAGACAAAATAAGAGAGGATCCCAAAGAAGACAAATCCCAAGCAACAGAGTGTTAGCGTAGGATGAAACACATAATCACAGGAAGACTATGTGTCGGTGCTTTTATTAAGAGCACACTGAGAATCAGGGGGGATTCACATTGAAATCTGACTCCGATATAACATCGAAAAAGGACAAGTTTTATACCTTTCCATTATACAGCTACTTATTAATTATTAAGTCCCCATTGTTTTAAAGCATGCAACTGTGGAAGCTCTGGTATACCTTTGTTGGATTAAAACAATCGTTCTCCGCCCTTAACAACCACCCGATTTTATCATATGATTATACAGATGCAATTTCACATGATTCAATAGAAGCTAGAAACTTAACATTTTGTTCCCTCCCAGACCTAACTGACCTAGCTCTGAATTTATTGTACATGCTCCCTTGATTCCAGAAAAATTTTAACCCTATGCTAACAGCAGAAGGGGGATAAGGAGCGGAGACATAAAATTTCTAGTTACTTAGATAGTTTATATCCATTAGAATTCAATGTTTATTCCTTTGTTGTTCCTTTTAAGAAAGATTTAAGATCCTGAAAAGTGTGAATACCTGAACTCTCAGTAATGTGGAAGTCTTTACCAAAACAGCCTTTCCCCTGGCAGTGGAGCATTCAAACTGCCATGCCATCCCTCAGAGATCCACTAATTATCAAGATGCAAGTACACGTATTCTGTGCATTTTCCCCTTACTCCATCAAGCAGAAAATAACTTGAGTCTCTAAATCAGGCCATGACAATAGCCCATGACAAAAGAAAACCAATCTAATCTTTATATTTTGCTTTCCCTTTTGAGGCTAAAAAGAAAGGAACTGTCTTTCATTTGCAGGAAACTTTTTTCCTGATGAAAAAGAAAACATGCATACCATTTATGGGATTGAGGCCAGTTATAGAGCAATTAATAATTAATCTACTAGTTCTACTCACTTTAGTAGACTGGAAATAGTTCTGGACACCATTTTAAGATGACATTCTGCAGATGACACCTAGTTGTGTGAGAGTGTTGATTCACTGGAGGGTAAGAAAGCTGTGCAGAGGGATCTAGGCAGATTCAATCAATGAGTCAAGGCCAGTTGTGGGAGTCTTATGAGAAGTGGCTGAGGGCACTGGGGCTGTTTAGCTGGGAGAAAAAGAGGCTGGGAGACCTTATAGTTCCCTACAACTCTGTGAAAGGAGGCCATAGTGAGATGGGGGTCAGTCTCTTCCCCCAGCTAACAAGAAATCAGACAAGAGGAAATGGCCTCAAGTTGCACCAGGAGAGGTTTAAGTTAGATATTTGGAAAAAAGTCTTCACAGAAAGGGTTGTAAAACACTGAAGGAGGATGCACAGGGAAGTGGCTTAGTTGCCATTGCTGGAGATATTTCGAAAGGTACATGTATATCATGTTGTCATGGCGGTTAGGGCTATGGTTTAGTGTTGGACTTGGCAGTGCTGGTTTAACAGTTGATCTTGATGGTCTTAAAGATCTTTTCCAACTTAAACAATTCTCTGATTCTGTGATTCTAAGATTCAAAATATTAGTGATGTAGCTGTCAGAAAGATTTGGAGTTGCTTCTCACTGTCATCTCATGGATTTTCACATGTGCTTGAGTTAAAGTACATATCATGTATATATATGCTTTACATTTTTTTCCCGTTATTGACAATTAAATATACATTACTAACAGTTAAATTTGATAGAGTTAGTCTTGAAATGTGTGTTAATTGTCTTATCAAGTGGCCATTTCATTTAATCAACTGCAGTGTAATACGGCATAATAAAATAACTTTGGTGAAAAATTGCTGTAACTTATTCAGCAACTTTCTAGAGGCTGGCAAGCATTTAATCTTCTCAGAACTGATTTTCAGTGAGATAAATAAGTTAAGTTCTGAAAAATGATATCTGAGAAACCAGTGAAGTTAAATAGGAATGTAGGAGATGCTGCATATTGTAACATAGTGGATATGCACACAGGATTTTCTTTATTGTGCATATGTTAAGCATTATGAATAGACATTGTAGATAATAAAAATTAAAAATATTTTTTAAAGAAAATGCTAATTTTTACTATTTAATGTAATTCTAATTGTTTGGAGCTCTTCTGATGTAGTCCTGTGATAGGAAGGATTTTTCTTTTCAGTTCAGGAAAAGCAATGCATTTCAGGTAGTGAAGATAAGCCATCTTTAAAGAGCATGCTGCCTCTACAATATCATATTAAATGAAAGTAGACTTAAAAGTAGTGAGTGCTGTTTAGTACAAGTTTAAATACAGCAGAAATTAAATAGTCATAGTATCTTCCTTTTCGGCTTACAGGAGAACATTTTACTGCTTCCGTTATGCCACAGAAATAATTCCTTGTGTGAGTAAAAGAAATGTCACACCATATAATGTTTGCTGATAAAGGCGCATATTACTGTCAGACAATGTCCTTTATCCAGTGCTCATGGTTCACCATGATATTCATGCTGAAAGAAAAATAGCAGCATTGCTGAAGTACATTTTTCTTGATGATAGAATATTGTGACTACAAAACCCGTAATAATGTAATAAATTTTGTACCAAAAGTCCTAGAGTGACTTTATGATGCCTGTATCCCCAATCGTCTGTTCTGTATAACGCTTTGTACCTTTAAGAAGATTCTTAGAGTGCAATTTGTTTTTAAAACTGTTATCTCCTCACATTCCTCTCCGGGACTCGGCTGTGCAGCTGCAGTGCTGTCTGGCTGTGGCAGGACAGAGAGCTCCTGTGCTTTGGTTTTTTTCCTTTTTTTTTAGTTAGTTAGTTTAGCTAGTTAGGGCAGAGAATTGGGGTGGGTTTTTTTGTTTTTTTCCCTCCTTTTTTCTTCGGGACTGTTTGAAACGGCTCCGGACTGAAAAGCAGAGAAGAGCTGAAAGATTTCCTCCCCCCCGTCCCCCTCTGGGGCTTGGGACGACAGCATTCTTCTCCAGCGCCGGAGGACTGATAGAAACTGAGAAAGGCAAACTGAATCTACGGCAAGGACTTTTCTCAATTTGCCATTTCACTTCAACTAAAGGTTTTATTGTTTCATATTGTTTTCTTTTGTTAAATAAATAGTTTTTTCCACTTTTCTTTTTTTTCGGACCAGTTGTGGGGGGAGGGGTTGTCTGGGTCCTGTTCGGAGGTTCCCTCCCAGAATTTGCCCTAAACTAGGACCGGTACAATATAAGGACTGTGCTTCAAAATCTGGGATATTTTGGATAATTTGTGTTGGGATATAACTTTTCGCATTAGATTAGTCTAATTTGTGGCATTGGCTGCTAAAAGCAACATGCTGTCAAGGTTTGACTCAGAGCAGTGCCTGAGAGTTCCATTTCATGTGTAAACTGCTGTAGTTGTGTACTAAGTCTTTTAATGAATCTTCATTGCAGTTGTTTCACTCACATTTCTGACTATCGGTTTTCTTAGGAATGTTACCAGGGAAGTGAGTGAGCTACAGTGAAAAATGGATATGGGCAATATCCCAGAGGGTTTGGATTACTACAGGATATTATGAAGGGAAGGAAGTGTTAGACACGCACTGAAAGCTTTACATGTTTGGTTTTATAGTGAAGATACAGTTTCCTTACTGGCAATGTGTGTTGGCTTGAAAGCAAAACCAGCGAGAGACTCCAAGTCAGAAATACAAAGTAATAGGAGGGGAAAAAAAAGTAAAATAAAATAAATGCAATAATACAACCTGACACCCTGTTAGTTAGGGCAGCGGTAGCAGTCCAGATGAAGTGGTCTTGTTGAAGCAGTGATCCCTTAGAAAGGTCTGGTAGCTCTTGTCCTCTGGGAATCCAGTAGGTAAGGACCCCCTCTGCTATCCCAGATTATATCCATGTGGGAAGGCTTGGCTCCTCCCCCTGGGCAGAGCATCTCACAATGGAATGATGTAATTTTATGACTCATACATTGGGTCCTTGATTGCCCATTAAACAGAGATAACTCCCGGATGGGAGTTACCCATGAGTCATACAGCACAGCATGAATGGGCCCATTAACAGGAGATAGTCCGGAGGGTGGGGACAAGGGGAACACTGCCCCACCTGGTTTCAACAGCTCATGAAGATGGTGATAGAATACATACCTTGGGCATTTCTTACATTGTAACCTAGGACACAGTCTTCTCATTCCAGCCTTTATAATTCTGCCTCCATTAACTGCTTTAAGATTTTCCTTCTTCAATCTTTGTCATCAAAACAAGTTGATAAAATAATATGTATTGCAGAAACAAACTAAACTGAAACAGCAATATTAGAAATTTGCCTTTTCTTGGCCTAATATTCTCCATTTCAGTACTGATAAAAATAGTTTCCTCAATTATATGCAAAGTATTTTTATTTTAAATTTTGTCTCAGATTATAATTGTCAAATTCTTTAGCAAATTTGTCCACTTATAAATTGATTATGCAGTAGATGTCATGAATACAACTTCATTCTTTAATATGATTCTATCCACATTGAAATATTTTTAATTGTCTAAGATCATTAGGATTAAAGTCTGGTGTGGGTGCTCCATCAGAAACTCATTGCAAAATTTGGCAATTGCTTTTTAAAGGGTGTTTTATTCCTGTTTTTAACTCCTATGGTTTGTAATTTGAGCTTTGCACTAGTTACCTATAGGACTTTTGGTGACTGATTGTCTTGCTTTTGAGACGTAAAAGTCTTCTGATTCCTCTAGTCATAAAAAGGTCTTTCTAATCATGCCATAATGCAACATATGCTCACTCAGGAGCTTGTAGACTGTTTGGTTTTGACAGCTTTTTATGAGGGTCTGAGATAATCCATATGGTGCAAAGTATGCTGCATTTATTATCCTTCACAACATGCTACAAATATCATATTTTCTCTAGGTCTTTTAGGCAGGTAAGATAAGAATATGATAGATAAAGTGGGTTGCAAATCCAGCAGATGCTTCTCTGTTTTGTTTGTCTTTGGTTCTCTAGTTCACTTTTATTGTAAATTCCTATTGGTATTTCATCACAAAGGTGCAGAACTTTGACCTTCATTTTTAGCATAACAGTTTATGGGTGAAGAAGTCACTCATCTGTTGTTTCATGTACCATGTAAATTTCATATACTTTACTTAATGAAAACATGCTTAATGATCCATATCCTCAAAAACTACTGTAAGTCAAAAGACATTATTAACAATTGCTACTGTCTAGTTAGAGAACTGTATTCAATATTTATAAAATGCAGTAAGAAATAAATTCTTGATATAGAATAGCTTCAGGGTCTTTTGATTTTCTTTGCCTCTCCCAAGAAAGCTCTCAATGGACTGGCATCAGGTGCAAGAACTTTAAGTACTTGGACCCAGCAGGGTTTAGACTGTTTTATATTTGTTACCAATGCAAAAGATTTAGGAATTTGCTGGACCTCTGGACTCGCCATTGCCAGGGTCTTCACAAGCATATTTTCTTAGCCCAGTCATGTTGGTCTTGTTTTTCAGCCTCTCCTAAAGTGCCTAGCGTAAAACTAGAGGTGAATGAAATATAAGTGCTGACTTATCTAATAAATTCTATTTTTTTTTATGGTCTGAAACTTTTCCCAGATCAGTGGTGCTTACTTGGAAAAAGTATAGGTTATTATACTTAGTCCAATTTATTTATGATATATTAACACTGGTAATAAAAAGACATTTTTATTTTCTTACTTTCACTGTATGTTAAGTTCTAAGTAGATTATATCTGCTACTTAATATCCAGTTATGTTGCAGAGATGCTAAAACAGTGAAAAAAAATGGTTTGAGAATATCGTTTAGAAATACAGGCATTTTCATTTAATATGGAATAAAAATAATTAAACCATTGGAAATATTGATACTGGTGTCAAGACCTGTGTTTGTAAAGAGGAAAATAGGAATGAGTTGATCATGAAGAAAATTGGAAAGATTATTTTTTCATTTTGTTTTGGGCACTCTGGACAAAGATAAAGAAATTTAAGCCAAATACATATGGTAACTCTCACACAGATGAGCAGGAAAAATGAGCAGGAAATACCCCAAAATGGGTATTATGAAATACTTGTGAATGGAAAAAGATACTAATTTTGTAACAGCATAGATTGACCATTGGTACTAGTAGCTCGAAAAGTGGACAACTAATTTCTGGGGGCTGAAGATTTCTGTTACATGGTGACACTATTACTGCCCACTAGCAGAGCATGACTACCACAGAAATGGTAATGCTGGATTGATGCAGCAAAATCAAAGGAGACTCTGACTCATAAACTGTGAAATTGAAGCCAAGTAAGAATCAAAAAACACGAAATAGACGGAAAGTTTTGAAAGCTTGCTAGTCAGAATATATGTTTTCCAGTTCATTCTGCTAACGTGCACAGTTCATTTAGAGAGAGTTAATTTGATTTTAATCCTTTCACAGAAAACTAGAGGAGGAATCAAGCCAATAATATTCCCTCCTGTAACTAACTTTATTTTTTACTTTATCTCATAAATACTTTATAATTTGAACACACTTTATTGTATCTTTCTATTTTGGAGCTGGGTTGTTTAGCCGGAAGAAAAGGAGGTTCAGGGAAGACCATGTTGCTCTGTATAACTACCTGAAAGGAGGTTTTAGCCAGGTGGGGGTCAGTCCCCTCTCCCAAGGAACAAGACAAGAGGACATGGCCTCAGGTTGTAACAGAGAAGATTTAGGTTGGATATTAGGAAAAATTTCTTCACAGTGTTGGCTGTTAAGCATTGAAAAAGGCTGTCCAAAGAAGTGGTTGAGTCACCATCACTGGAGGTATTTTTTAAAAATTTAGAGGTGTTACTTAGGTACGTGGTTTGATGATGAACCTTGCAAAATTAGGTTAATGGTTTGACTGGGTGATCTTAGAGGTCTTTTCCAACCTTAATTATTGCATTATTCTATGATAATTCTTCCTTTTAAATGACTTAGAACACTTGGAAATAATGACTCTGTAGNGACCAGTTGTGGGGGAGGGGTCGTTTGGGTTTGTTATTTTTGGAGGAATCCCCTTTGGAGGTTCCCTCCCGCAATTTGCCCTAAACCAGGACAAAATGCTAGACAGCAGTAACAGCATCTCACTAAAAAGCACAGATAAGGAAACTGTTCCATACATGGGTTATTCCATATATATGTTGAATAGGAGAATGCATTTATTATGTCTGCTGCTGAACATTTATTAAGAAATAGACCATGTATGAATTTATATTTACCCAGTTTCCTTTGTGAATAGGCACAGACTTCTGTAGCTGAAGATCACTTTTGTGCACAAATACCAGAAATAAGTTTCAAGTTCATCTTATCTGCTGTCGTGTTCTATTAATTCTAGATATTTTTTAAATACCAGATAGGCTGAATTATTTTCTCTTTAAAGAGAATATCTTAAGCTTCAATAGTAGAACTACTGTACCACAACTGACAGTTCTACTGTTCTTTGAAGTACCTTTATTGTAAAAACAAAAGTATATTTTAATTCTAGATTCAAATTTTTTTCCTTACTAGAAATTGCCTTTCTTTGTCTCTCTATTACAAAAAGCAAAGAAACAACTTGCCTCTGTTACTGGCTGCTGCATATCACCAAATGCCATATTTGTTAAAGATATTGTTTAAACAATTTATGTATTTGCTGGAGGCTTTTCCTCAGGACATGTCTTTATCTGGTTCTCTGTTTAAAAGTGTTTCAGTCCTGTTCTATTCCACGTGATCTATACAGTAGTTCTTAACTCTAAGGTTCACATTATTAATTTCACAGAACATTCAAAATTTTCTTACTAGAATAACTCAAATTGCTATTTTTTAAAATAAAGTAGTAACATTTTCAGCTGACTTTTTAAATACATTTTATTTTTTTTTCTTCCTTATAAAAAGTGATAGATTATAACAGTATCCTATTTCTGAATGGATTTTGGTTTTAGGAAAGCAGACCTATGTCGCTGTAGGACACGAAACCGGACCACAAAACTCCAGAATTTGTCAGATGGTTCAAAGACTGATTTATTAAACATTTGACCTCCTTATATACTAGGTGGCTAGAGCTAAACTGATTGGTGTTAGAAGTAACACCCATACAAACGCATTGGCCAACACAGAGAGATATCAAATCGTCTTCACCTCCAAAGAAGAATGAAAACAAGATAGCGTTAGCAAAAATACTAACTAATACATCTCCTTTTGTTTACAGAAAGTTTCATGAGAATGGAGTTTTAGAAATCAAAACATCTGAGGCTGAAAAACCAGGACTACAGACCTAACATATATAATACACACATTCTGGTATTTTCTTTTATACACTTAAATGAACTGAGGTCTTTGATTTTGTAATCAAAGGGATTTTAAGAACTCAGGTTTTCACATGTGATATCAATATATTTTATACAACATAGCATATTAATAAGGAGTAAATATACTAGCTATCACAAAGGAAGCTTAGTGGAAAAAATACAGAGTAGGTTTTAAAAAATATTTTATAGAACCTCTTTTTCTCTCTATGGATGAACGTATGACATGATTTGAACACAGCAGCATAAGGTAACATAAGCTATCATTTTTATCTAAGTTAAAATTTCTAAAACTTCTTGGGTTTCAATTTTCAGGCCAGAAAGTAGACCACCAAGGGACCACTAGTTTGACCTCTTCTATAGCTTAGATGATCAATATTTTGTTTGAATTTTATGAAAAACATAAACTTCAGTTAAATCAAGCCCTTCAATTAAATATTTCTCTAGGATAGGCTTTACTGTGGTCACCTCTTCCTAAAGCCACAGCATTGGTGGGCAGTTTATGTATACAGATCATTCTGTCTGGCAAACCCCAGCCAGTACTTCAGTGAAAAGCTGAAAATAAAAGGTGGGTAAAGATTCCCTTCTGACCCTGCTAACCCTGTGTCTCAGGTATTGAGGTAATGCTCAGGACTGAGCCAGCAGCAAAGACATATAAGAGGTGTAATTCACTCTCACCTGAAAGATCTTTTTGTCTGGTAGATACCCTTTCACCAGTCTGTTATTTGAGACACGTCTGGGAAATGGAGAAATGAAAATAATTATCTGGTTCTGTAGTGGGAGAAAAATGCTGTGAGGCATTAGGCACATTACGTCCAGAAACCCAAAGACATAAATTTTTATTAAACTGATTGTACTGCAGCAGGTATGAGGCAGCATGAATATTTGAAAGATGATGCAAGCAGTACTTTACTGAATAAAGCAGGATATGCAAAGAACAGGACAAGCAATATAGCGGTCTTGTTTACTCAGACAGGGCTGTGTGAATTCTGTACACTGTAACTCCTATTTAGCAAGAGGGAAGCTGGCTTTCTACTTTATCCCACATGAATCCCTTTCAGTCAGAGTAATCTGGAGGCAGGGAGACTGTACCTCTTCTGAAAGCAAATAAGCTTTTTCTCCCTGAAGGGCAGGATGGAGCTTGCAGAGTCTGTAGCAACAGCTTAGACAGAAAATCCTGAAAAAAAGATGACAATCTTCCTGGTATAGGTGCCAAGCACTAAGGTGAGCATTGGAAGGCCATGGAAGGGAGATTTTGTTTAGGAAAAACTGTATCTAGTAGAAAATTTATTTAAAGTTAGAGAATAAATGTGCTTTCAAGGCTTTTATTTAATCATACTTATGCTACATTTTCATTATTAAAAAAAAATAACCTTTTAAGAATCTAGTTATCTTGTGCGTTAAATAAAGTCTATCCTTAATGAGGGGCCTCATGTCTTTTTGGATAAGTTACAGTAACAAACAAGAGACAATTCAGAATGCCTTCGAAGGGACACTTTTGGCCTCAAAAATCTTGGTTGTTTTTCCACATTTAAACCACTTTCTTTTTCTTCTTTCTTTGGCTGGCTACTGACCCATGTTGCCAGGTCTCATATAAGGTCCTCTGCCTAAGCTGCCATTCAAACCACACCTGTAACTCTGTAAGATGACTGTGACATGATCCAGGCTCCATGATATCTACTGTATATATTCACAGCCCTCCACTAACTTCAGAACTTTTTAAAAAACATTAGCTTGAAGTTTGTCTTCTTAAAATAATCAATTTAACTTTCTTTCAGAAACAAAATTTCTGTCAGTAAGCAATCATGAGGTTATACTGCTGATGCTACAGTATGATACTCCTTTTAAACTGTGTAGGAGAGATGTCAGTCCCGCACTGCCAGATGTGGCAGAATACCTTTTTCTATTCTGAAGTCACATTGGCAATTACTTTCTTCATTCAGCAAGACCCAAGATGTCACAGAGAAAGGAATAGTGAAAAAGGATAAAACCTAGAAATTATGTTAGAGAAACTTAACATTAATATTTTTTTGTATTATGCATTTAGTTTCCTGAAATTGAGAAAAGGGAAAGTAGACTTTGTGCTTACACAGCTTTCTGAGTACAGGAAAAAAAACACCCTACACTGATCAACAAAACTAAAACAAAAATTAAAACTTATGGCACTTCTTTTCAGCTAAGTAATGTTATTTTTCATCAATGAAATGTTAAAAAAAATCTTAATTGAAATCAAAATCCATTATGAAATTGAAACTTAAGATGTTTCACGTATTTTTTAATTTTCTAGAGTGGTTATTTTTCACAAACTTCTAATGAATGAACAGAGAATAAGCAACTGCCTTTTCCTAGTAATGTCATTGAATGCAATGGATTTAATTATACTAAATTGATCCTAATAACAGTTAATAGTGATTTAATACCACCAATTAGTTTGATACAAACTTGTTTTACAGCCTCTTTAAGATAAAAGCTTACTTAGTCATGCTACGTCTTGGGTACAAATCACATACTTCATGTTCTACAAATTCTCACAACTCTACCTTAAAGCAGGCATTTAGACATTAAAATTTAGAATCATGCAAGTGACAGATCTGTGGTATATTGTGAGATTTTCTTCCTCAGATTGTTTAACTAAAAATATGCTAAAAATGCTTCTATCATAGCTACTTTATTTTGCTTTGGATCTCAAAAGACATCACCAGTGTCACTTATAAGAATTAAAATTTTCTACTTTATCTTCTGAATCAGCTTATCGCAGGGAAGAAACATAAGAAGAGTAGAATAGGACTCTAATAACAGGCCAATAACAATACCTCAGGCTTTGTTCTGTATTATTTTCTGTGGAACATTAAAGATTATTTGTGGATACTAAAAGTGGGTTCAGTGTTCTGTGGCTGCTTTGGCATAAGCATAGAACTTATATTAAGGAGAACAAAGTGTATAGAGATCAGAAATAACGTTGGCCTGCAGAGGTAATGTAAATATGAATTCCAACAGTGTAGCTATTTTTTTTAATTAAAAACGGTCTTTAAAATTCACTTAAAATTACAGTGTTGCAAGTCTAAATGCAGCTCTAAACTTTCTGCTGTCTGAATACTTGAATACAGTACTCTAATTTGAGCCAAATTTTCCATAAGTGACACATCTACATCAGCTTTAAATAAGTGCATATAGTTTTCTAAGTTTAATTTCTTTAAGTAGTATCTATGTTTGGTATGACATGAGCAGCAAGAAACTAGAAGCAGGGAAATGAAAACACAGAAAGACCCAGAGGCATAGATTGTTGTTTTTTCTTTAGCTATATCAGTAGCAATAAATTAAACTAAAATCTGAAGACTAGTCTCTGGACTGAGGCCAATGGGCAGGTCCGAGGTTATGTCTAAAAAAACTTTTATGGTAAAATAGTTTGGTAAGGTGAGTTTGAAATGATTCCTGAATTGCACTAACCAGTGAACTTTACAAATTTCAGAATTGAAGATAGTATCTAATTTCCACGATAACTGTAAAGAAATAGTGATGACTTTGTAAAAATATGGATGGTTCCATGTCAGGATTTGAACTCAAGCTGTGGACTAGTGTAGTAGTGTCAGTGTAATTTCTGTGAAAAGAAAAGGGGGTACCATATTTATTTATTTATTTATTAATATAGGAAACAAAGTTCATTTCCTCCCTTCCTTGTGTTATTAGAGAAAATTGCATCATTAGCTTCATTGCTCTTATTTGTTTAGTTAAATCACTGTTAAATCTAAGACCAGACAAAGAAACCAGGAAATATGCTATCAGAGAAATGAGAATAAAATATGTTGTTGGCTAATTAGTTCGCCTGCAACATGGAAGTGTGTATTACCTGGTGCCTCAGTAGGGCAAAGTCAGAACCAACAGATGAGAGCAGTCTCAAATTGTGTTTTACTGTAGAATGAAAATGTAATGACTGTGAGTGAACTGGTATATATTCTATCTAGATAAATCTACTGCAGATAGTAAGAGATTCTACTTATTCTGTAAATGTTATTTGTATGGAATTGCTGGAGTTTTCGTTGCTGAAGATTTTTAGCGTCTTAGGATTGTAGAATTGTAGGGTATTTCAGGCCAAATGAGACTTCAGGGGTTCTTTAGTCCAATCTCCTGCTCAAAGCAGGGCCAGCCAAGGTCAGAGCAGGTTGCTTTATTCAGTCAGATTTTGTAAACCTCCAACACTGAAAACTGTAAAACTTTCTGTGTAGAGAAGTCCAGATGTTCCATTCCTAAACTTGCCTCAAACACCCTTGAAAAGCCATAAAGATTTCAAAATCAGTGCTAGATCGAAATTGATCCAATCTCTTAAAAGTCCATTAAGAAAAAGTTACTCTTGATTGTAGTGAGAGTAGGTTTATTGTTTTGTCATAATTTTACAAAAATAAACATTCTACTTCAAGGAACAGTTTAAATATGAAACCAGAAAATATAAACCTCCAGATACTGAGTGAAAAACAAGTTGTCTTTTTTTAAGATAATAAATCCCCAAAATAATAACTAAATATAATGAAAGTAAAATATGTTCTCAGCTTCAATTAAACAACTGTCTTCAATAAAATTGGGGAAATTAGGGACTATTTGCTTTATAATATATAGTACTAAAACCACTTCTGGTGGTTCACAACTTATATTTAGTATAGATGTTTTAAATATTTTGTTGTTTTTGTTTAACAGACTGAATGCTAATGTTACAACCTAAACAGTTCAATGGTTTTAAGTGTATTATTGTTGTTTATCATGGGCCACATTCAAGTGAAATTTCTAGAGACAAGTGAAAGTTTCAATCTTGCTTCTAGAACAAAAGTTTTCCCTTTTCTATCAGAAAAAACAGGTTAAAGAATTTTTATTCCCAACAAGGCTGCACAGCATGACTGACACAATACTTTTTCTGAACATCGCCCTTTCGGTCCTCCTCTTCTACCATTTGTTTTGTTACTTTTTCAGCATTTTATGATAATCCTAAAAATGTCACTTAATCATCACTGAAAAATGTCAGAAGGTAAAGACATTATGTAAAAGGATTTGGATTTCATTCAGACATTGCCATGTTTAGGGACTGTTATATCAATAGTTATCAAATTATTGTCTGACCTTTCCATCGTTCTAACCTGCAAGGCATTGAGCAATGGATTTAGTACTGTTTAGACAGAATTCATCTTCAGGTTATAATTAATAGGCCAGTATTTAATCACTACATTTGTGTGATTACAAATGAGGAAACTGTGAACTATTACTGCTGGCTTGGACTGAGGCGCAATTACTGGTAGCTTACCCAGCAAAAGTGCTTGAGAGTTGCTGTATGCATTTCCAAATTTATAATTATGCAAAAAGCCTGTCATCTTACTTGACCTTTAAAGCACCCAATGTACTGATTGTAGAAAAAGTCTTTTAAAAGCCTGATGGAAATTTCATAGAGTGCACATATGACCCAGTGATTGTATCATCAGGAAATGCTAAACAATAATGGTTTAAAGTCATTATTCTAATTTGGCCAGACCCTGCTAGATTCAATCAAACACAATCAGAGGTGCATGGCTGACATTCTAACAAGCTTAGGGCAAAGGCAGCTCATGCTTTGAATTGTATTAACTTGTTTTCTGACACCAAATACTTGGAATTAATTTGAAAATATTTTTTTGATATATGCACACAAAAATACTTTTACATATCAGACATATAATCTATTAAGGACAAGATAAAAATGTGTCTAAACCTAATGTGAAAAGAACTACATCATTATGGTGTTCGTGTGATAGAAGTACATACATGGTCATGTAACTAGTTACAGCGTTAAAATCTCAAAACATGAAGAAAAAGTAATTAAGAGAAAAGCAGAAGAGAAGCTGTTTGAGCAGCTGTACTTCACTTTGCACATCTGTCAAAATGTTATAAAGCCTGGCAGTTCCTCCCTGATGCTCTTCCACTCCATCAGAAGAATTACACTGCATTAAAACAAGTTTCTGAAATATTACTATCTTATTATTATGCTTTTCTTCATGATTACAGTATCATTTTATCATGAAGAGAAGAAATTCTAGATATTTACAAAATCATATTTTTTTCCTTTGAAGTGTCACTGCCACCATTTTCTGTAGAATGGTTTATCCAAGATGTCATACTGGCTTCAAACAGTAGTAAAAATTTCTTGACCATTGCAAATAGAGCTACAGAGAATGATTGTGCCAGTTACACACATTATCAGCAAACTTCCTTTGTAAGTCATTAATGAAAATGGTGTGTTACAAAACCTTGTCTGTGTGCTTAGACATACAGTCCTTGTATAACATTCAAAAAACATGGCAGGAAAAACATTTTTTTATTGATTCTAGACACATTTGGCTCCTTTTTTTACATTCATGTTAGCTGTTAATTATCAAGTTCAAAAAGAATTGAGGCGAGAACAAAAAAATCCCCTGAATCAATCTATTAAGATGCTAGTTTTCAGTCCACAGAATCAAAACACCAATTTATTTCTCTTCTCATTCTTGATTTTAGCAACAAACCAAAGTTTTTTATTCTCCACCTGAAGTTATTTTCCATAGGATGGATAGGCCATTTTACATACACAAATATTTATAGGCCTCTCTGTAAATACATATCACCATGTTTCTATATTGTTCTTAAAGTATCTCAAAACAGAATTACATGGAGAACAAAGTGAAATGTTTGTAAATGTTACTAATGTTAGCTCTCCATTATGTCAGTTAAAAACACATAGAGGAATTAATGACATAATATGTGAGAATCCATATATTACCACATGACAGAATATAGTCAAGAAAACTTCTAATCCTCATTTGCATAAGAAAACACAATAAGGAAATATCAGAAGAATTTTCAGAAAGTTGTTTTGCATTGTCAGAGAAAAACTGAATTCATACAATACTTACTGCATCCTACCCAAATTGCTTTTACAGAGCTGTGGGTTGTTGATTTGTGGTTTTGGGCGTTTTTTCGGGGGCAGGGTGTTTGGTTTTTGGAGAGGTTTTTGTATGTAGTATTTTCACATAGATTTTTTGTGACACCCATATTACAAAGACACTCGGATAGCTTTAAATATAAAGCTGATTGAACTCTGATTTGTTTCATGTCCAGAGAGAAGGATAGGTTGGAAGAAATTCCCCCATGAGAGACTGGTTTAGTTCTAATATTTCCTTATTGTGTTTTCTTACATGAAGATAAAGTGATTGCTGCCAGTTGGTTATTGTAATGCAAATGAGCTTTACGTCATTTAAAAACTTTGAAAGAAACAACATTGTTTGCTTGGTACCTTCTGTTCATTGTTGATAATTTATGCAAGTTGTTAAGGGCACCATTTTTAAGAGAGTATGTGAATGGAGGAGGGAAATGGGAATGTATATATTAATTTCAGGGCCTAATATTACTGACTTACAGCTTTAGGAATGATGCTTTTGAAGATAAGTATTACATATTATTATAGTATCTCTGCACTTTCTAAAAGGAAGCTTGTTTAATATTACTTTTGTGGTTTGTATTTTGTATGTGTGTGTGATGAGAAAGAGTGATATGTAAAATATTTCAGTTCAACTGATGTATTTTTCACAAATTACAAGGTCTTGTTATTATAAAAAATTGTCTAAGTCTTTTTATTTAGTCATTTATATGCTTTAGCCTTTCTTAGCAATTAAACTGCTCAGATTTAGAATATGGCTTCATTTTAATGGAATTTCAAACCCCAAAGACATGTCAACTTACAGCTTGTTAAACAGCTTCTTTTATATTTATAGTTCTATAATACAAAACAGCTATTTACTTGATTTTCTTTCCTAGTTGGTTTAGTAACAGCCTAATTAATTTGTCAGATAAACAGTAATGTAAACAATATATGGTTGTAAAATGTGCCTATTTCTGAATTTGTGCAGGCAAGGCATGGCACCATGTGAAGCAGAAATGTCAATCCTGAAGTTATTTTCAAATACAAGTATAACTAGAAATTACTGGCCCAGCTCTTACTGGCTTGAAACAGGATCCATATTTGTTGGTGGTTTGCCTCATCCTTATGCAGCAAAACAGGTATTTTTATCATTATTATTAATGTTAATAATAATAATAATAATTTTTATTTAAATTAGTATTATTTTAGGAGTGGCATGTTGATGTATGTATGTGTGTAATAACTGAAGAGATTTAAACCATGCAAAAAATAAAACTTACAGCTTAGATTTGCATCTAAGGGATGAGTATGGCCCCTTGCAGAGTATTACTCATGCATGGGATTTTGGAAAATGAACAAAAAGGGCATTATTGTCCAAAGTCATTATCTGAAGTCCTGTTTGTCTTGAGTAGGGAGAGTGAAGGAGCAAATATGATCAAATTTAGAGTAGGTACCTGTTACATCAGGTGCTAGGTCTATGAAGATGTGAAAAGTATGACTGCAATGGTTTCCAAGACAAAGGAGGCTCTGTTTGCATTCTGTGCTGGCTCAGAGAGGAGTTTGTAAAAACGGACCAGGCAGGAAAACACTAACCCGTGAAACTGCATTAATGAATGGGAGATACCACAGCTATGAGAGACAGCAGCTCAGGTAACCATGTATGCAGGGATGAGAAGTAATATGCAATGGGCCTTGTACAGAGTTAGGGAAGAAGAATACCCACAGGGTCTTGTGGAGAGTTGGAGATAAGTAGATCGTCACTCAGTTGTTCTTATAGAGGATTTGGGGGTGTAGTCACAATAACTGATACACATCACTTAAGAGATTTACAATTTTTTTTCCCCCAAAGCAGAATGAGTATTCTTAGCAATTTCTATTTCAGCTTATGACACTTTAACTCTTCATGCTTACACAGATCAAAGGCCCAGGCCTTATAATTCATTTGAGACTGGCACCATACACCCAGGGCACACTCAAGTCCAGCTTCCAGCAGCGTGGTCCCTGTGCAACATAGCCCCCAAAGCAGCTGGTTCAGCCTTCTACGTCTTGTCTGGTGCCTAAGTACGGAGCGCACCTCAGCATCTAAGGGGCTATTGCATAGCTAAGTACAAATTTTTTAAATTAAATTTTTGACATAAGATGCCAGTGATGTCACTAGTCACATAGCTCCAAGTTGGTCTCTGACTTTCACTTATCCAAAGCCAACCTATGTTGCTACCTGGACTGTTTAACTCTCTTGTTTCATTCCCAAATGTGCTTCCAGAATGTAAAACTGTTTGCTATTATATAATAAAGACTATCTGTGAGTGTTTGCGTTTTCCACATCGTGAAATAAATTAAACTTTTAGCACTGAGTTGGTGTAGTGCAGTTCTCATTTATCTGAACAGGGATCCTTGGATTGGTGTCACTCCACAACCACAGCAAAGTTAGACTTCAGGGGTTTTGTTTTGCCAGTGCACTGTAAAAACTGGGAATATCTAGTCCAGTTTTTATTTTTTAAACCATAATTTTGGGTAGGCTGCACCCTGTGCAATTGATTTAACCTTTTTATTTCTGTTCCATTCTTCAGTAAGCGAAGCTCATCTTACCATGAGGAAAATGGAATAATTTCAAGCACCAGCATGTTTTTGATACTGTTACTGTAATGCAGCATTTCTAGATTGCTTTCACCTTATAATAAATTGCACAGTAATCAATGACAGGACAAGACTGTTGAAATCCAACTTTAAAGTTATTGTGAGTAAGTGTTTCTCAGGTTCTAAAATATTTTGCAAAAAGTGTACTTCTAAGTAGCTCATACTGACATTAAAAGAACACATCAAGTAGTATTCATAGTTGTAAAACTTTTCCCTTAATTCAAATGTTCGTGCAAAAACTATACCTTCATCTGGAATAATTTATCATCCATCAGTTGTATAAAGAATTTTATTTACTACAAAAATGTATCCATACTAATGAGATATGTGAAAATTATGTTTACAATGTTTAAATGACCTATCTTCTAGAAGCTAAGAGAAATTTTTGGAAGATACCCCAAAGAATTTATAATGAAGGCTTAGAGAAGTTCAATTCATGTAGTGTATTTTGGATCAGGTAGAGGCCAAATAAAATCCAGAAAAATAAATTTACATTAGGAAATGTAATAGAGAAGTTCAAATGGCTATGAAACACAATGGTTTAAAGGTAATTTATTGCTAAAGTTTTTGCCTGAATGTGTTGGATTGTCATATCAACATGGGCTTTCCTGCTTTGAGAATATTGCAGTTCAGTTCTATTCTTAATGCAGGATTAATAGATGAGATGTAGTGGCTCATGATTGTTATCTAAATTAGGTAATATATGTGGGACATGTACAAGTGGTCAAGGTGGTGATACTTAACCTCTATTAGTACTTGGAAAGCATGTTCCTATAACTTCCCCAAAAAAAGGCTAAAAATATATCCTCTTGTCTCAGTTGCCTCTCCAGTGTTCCACTGAACTTTCTTGCAGCTTTCTTTCTGAGATGATCTCAGCCTTTATTACACTTAATTTTCTCTGCTTATTTGTGATTCCTGTTGTCCCAGTTTAGGNTTGGGGATACAGGCATCATAAAGTCACTCTAGGACACCTGTATTCATTTTGATCTTAGTATCTCATTTTGTTTAATTTTTATGTTTTTCTAGTTTCAGAGAAGTTCAATTTTCCTTGTCTTCCCTGATGAAGTCTGTAGGCTCCAAGACAAATATAGTCTATAAAGGCTGGGTTTTTTTACCTTTTTGTCAGGGAACGGAGAACTGCCTGTCCAAGTACTCTTTATGTGGTCTTTTCAACCCCAGCAGTAGGAAACTACTCCAGAAAGTTTCATTTCCATCAGCTTAGACCCAGTCAGGCTTCTATTGTAAAACCTTCATCATCCCTTAAACAGAACAGATCTGCTTCTGACCTTCGTCCTGCAGTTTGCTTCAAGGGAGATTTCTGCTCCAGCTTAGACTCAGCTTTTTCTAACAAGTGCTCTGATCACTCTTGGAGTCAAGTTTGATAATGACCCTTGTGATATCTGCAGTATTCACCTAATAATACATTGTCTTGTTTTAGCTCCTTCCCTCATAGGAGTAGTTCACTCTGATGTTGGCTCTCCTACCTTCCAATATTGTGGAAGTTGCAGAGAACAGTGACTTCAGACCTTAGACTCCTTCAGTTTCTGACTAAGAACTTCAAGCTGTCAGTACCAGAGACTGTTGACATGGGAATCATGTATTACTAGAATTGGCTCATATTAAATGATTAATTTCTAGGATAGATTCCTCCTCCTTTCATTTTGATTGAAGTTTGAGATGACCTATAAAGCTCTTGGGGTAAAATATTGTCTCCTCTGATGATTTCCTATACATTTTCCTAATCAGCTCTGAAATTTCCATGCATTCTTTCTACATATTTATTTTCTTCTATTTTTTCTGTATGCTTATTATTTGTTATTCATTAGAGTCAGAGTGCACTCAACATGTAAGGCAAGGTGCAACAATTCTTCTGATTTCTGTCATTTCTGCCATAGCCCCTGCAGGAGATCAGAGCCTTCCACTCAAGCAGTGATGCATTTAAAAGAATATCGGTGACATCTGGGGAAGCAGTACGATAATACACAATAGATTTCTTCACTATTCAGAGGATCTCAGACGTCCCAGATCTCAGTCTTAGTTTCTGATTGGTGTTGAGAAACACTATAGCAAGATAAAGTTATGGACTACTTAAGTAAACCAGATATATAAAGTACCATGTGTCGCTATAGGACATGAAATCAGATCACACGATTTGTTAGAAGGTTAAAAAGATATTTATTCAAAGACTCACCCCCTTATATACTAGATTAGCTAAACTAATTGGTGCTAGAAGTGATACCCATTCAATCACATTGGCTAACACAGAGAGACATCAAATTGTCTCCACCTCTAAAGAAGGAATGAAAACAAGATAGAGTTAGCAAAAACATTTTCTTTTGTTTACAGAAAATTCTGTGAGAAAGGAGTTTTAGAAATCAAAACATCTCAGGGTGAAAAATCAGGGCTAGGCCATGGATCCAGAAAGATGCTTATAAGTGTGCACCCCTGGCTGTTGTTGTCACGAGGCCACTCTGCGTTACCTCTGAAAGACTAGAGCAACCAGAGGAAGCCCCTGGTGACAGGGAAAAAGACAAATGTGATGCTATGTTCGTCTTGAAAAAGCAAAGAAGGAAGATGGGTAACCATGAGCCAGTGAGGTCAGTGGCACAACTATGTTCTTGATACTAATATAGAAACAAATGAAGGACAAGCACATCCTTGGGAACAACCAGCATGGATTTACCAAATGGAAACTACCTGATCAGTACTGCTTGCATTCCCTGTTGCTCCACTCCCAACTCTATACCCTACCCTGTCGCTTCACTCCCAACTCTATATCCTACTTCTGGGAGGCAAAGGAGGATGGTCAATGGGGGTTGTAGTCAGACCATAACAGTTTGTCTCTGCCACTTCTTCCTCCTACACATCTACAGTTCTCAGCTATCCACAGGCCAAAGATGGAAAAAGTATTTGGCTTGGTATGAATTCTGAAGGATCTGAAGCTGTGAGTAGAGATCAAGGGGTAACAGATATGTGCACTCAAACACCTTGAATGAATTCATTCAAGTTCAAGCACTGCAATCTCTTTCGTGCACAGCAAGGAATTGTTTTTATGACTCGGTAAGCTGTCCTTTGCAAAGTATTGTGGAGTCATCTGACAGTCTAGAAAGCCATTGCTGAGCAGTCAGAATGAAAGCTTGCTGGCAGACCTCTTGTCCTGCTGTCTCACCACAGTGAAAAGAAATCCCCTTCAGTTCTGTGTCAGCTTAGTTTATTACTTATTTTTAAATTCTATCCTATTTCATTGATAAAGAATATGATGAAAATAGTACAGACTTGCCACAGGTAAATGGCAAAATCAGTTAAACAGTTAAATAGCATAATATTTTTAAAACACTGGGGTTTTAAAGTTATTATCACTGTTTTTTTAAGGCATAAAAATCAACAAAAAGGAAAACAAACCAAATTACACACAGAAAAAAATCCCTTTTTGATCAGAAATTGGCAAAAGGTATTATTTCTGAAATCTCAAGACATGTTTTAGAATAATTAATTTCATGCTAGCTTTAGTATTGTTAATTGTTTACAATAGCTTTTATCTCCGCAGAGAAGATTGGTACACTCAAAGGGAAATTAAAGATTGTTTTCAAATACTTACAGCAGCAGCAGTTGATTGCAGTAATGCCGTTATTTTTGCTGCTATAATTGTTCCAGTAATTTATATTTCTAGATTTAATAGTATTTTAGTATGGAGAATGTGAAATATCATTATATCTTCATATTCTTTTTCAACTCAAACAGTTCTCTATAATTAAACCTTGCAAGTATTAAAACAGGAAAGTTTCAGAAGGAAAGGAAGCTTCTGTACCAGGAAAGCAATCTTCCAAATAAAGATAAAAGATTAAGGGGGAGATGTGCAAACACATACGTGAGCATCAATATGTTACCAATGGGGAAATGGCAACAGATAACAGAGTGACATGCTCAGGATCATAGTGTGTTAATGTTGAAACTAAGGCGAGACGGAAATCATTATACATCTAAAGACTCAGACTAGGAGACCACAGTAGTCTAGAAGGCTTGTACTTTAAATACAAATGTGTCAAATGCACTGTGCATATGTAAGAACACATGTAGTTTTCCTATGAAAAAGAGAAATTATATCAGAAGCACATGTACTGCCCACTTTTAAGATATTCTCAGTTATATACATATGTAGAAAAATGTTTTAAACATTTTAATAACCAGCTGCTAAACCATGCAAAATTATTCTTTCTCTTTTAATAACTCATCCACAGAATTCAGTGGCATTGAGTGAAGAAATGGACAATGCGAAATAGGTGTTAAAATACGTAATTTGGAATGGTGCAAAAGCAATTTGCTCTATGTTACAGCTTCTGTGCTTCCATAGACTAACACAACAGTAACACCTCTGTAACTGTCTAGTTAGAAACAGTTTACGATCCATTTCCCTTGTCAGAGCATTGCAAAGCAGTGGGAGAATTTAGTACAATCTGTGCACAGTGCTTTAGATTTGATTTTCTGCCATTCACCTTACCTGATAAATCTTGGTCTCTGACAGCAACTTTCACACCATAATTTGTAGTAATATAATATGTACATGATTCTGTAACATCCTGCTACAGTACTCATTGGATGTGAGCAAATTACAGTGGTCCTGACCCAATTAATGCTCCCCGTGCTGCAGTTCTCAGCCTGAGAACATTCCTGGGGAAGATGACAAAAGAAAGAACATCCAATCTGTCACAGGATTGCGAGATATAGTAGACTGTTACATGGCTGCAACTGTTTGCTATAGTGGTATGAGCAAGAATGGGTAGTATGAAACCTTAGAGGAGCCAGTTCTTGAAAGTCCATACATTTCCTGTTCCACAGCACAAATGAAATTTTCATATTTAACTGTTAAATCATATCTTTAAGATAATTTTTTAGGCAGAGTGGTTATAGGTTTGTTTGTTTGTTTGTTTGTTTGTTTTTCATTTGATCATAAATCTGCCTAGGAATTAGCCAAAGGATATTTCATATTTGATATAAATTTAAGCATTATCTGATCCATCAGTTTAAGCTCTAGCTCACAATAGACTAAGTGGAAGCCAGTTGCCAAGCATTAGTCTTCCCTTTAGATATAGTGACATATAAGTGTTTAACTTCTAGTATCTATGCACTAGTGTATAAGGTTCTGCAGTGGTACAGAAAATGAAAATGAACAGTGTTGACTCTTTTATCCACAATCTCATTGTGGTTTTAGTGCTACATGTCTGAAACTGTGAGTTGTTCCTGTTTTTATCAGTTCCAGAATCTGCATTTTTCAAAAAATGGGATGAAATTGTTTGTCCTTCTATTTATGCCACTCTCTTTTAATTTGACTTTCCCTACACACATTACACATCTTCTAAGTCTGCTCTGTTTTCCAGTTTGTGATTTAAAATATTCAGAAAGGCTGTTTCAGGGTGTTTGTTGATTTGAAATGGATTTTGCATCCTGAAAAGCATCTGACTTCTTTTTGAATCAGCATGACAGCCTTAGAACCTGACAAGAATGTACTTTCTAATGTCCTACTTCGGATATACTTTAACTCTGTCTTTGCATCACCTAAATTCTTATCTTAATTAAGGGCAGCACTTACTATTATTCAAGATATTTTAAATATTTATGCACTTGTATATACTAAGTAAATATTTTTCACATCACCAAAAATACTTCTATGTGTCAATGTTGCATTGGCTGCTATCATGTATTTTGGTATTTGTTCTTTAGATTGGTAAGTTGTGGTCTATAGGCTCTGTTCATATTTGATTATGCATTACCCTGAAGTCCTGTCTCTTGACTGGAGAGTCGTTTCACCTGTTCTGACTGGATTGATCACCACGCTTCTGAGCATCAGCACTTCTTACATTGTCAGATATTTTGTGAATGTGTTTAACAGCCTAAGACTCAGTGGACAATATTTATTACACCTAACCTGTGTGAAAACTCTACTAATATAGGCAATTTCTGTCTTTTCTTTTATTCAGTTTGTCCACCACCCATCTAAAAAAAAACCCTTCCTGTGTTTCCCACAATTACTAATTTTCTTTAAGAAATTTTGCTTAGGAACAATGTCAAAACATCTTTGGAAATTAAGTTGATTCAGGTTTTGGGTGACCCTCTTAAATAGAAGTATTAATGTGTTTAATGGATATTAATAATTAGAGAAGCATAACTTCCTTAAACGAAATTTTAGATTTTTTTTATGTGATATTGTGCAATGTTTTTGCTACTTACATTCTTCATTACAACATTCAGGAATTTTCTTCTGAATATAGATTTTCTGAGTTTTAGTTTACTTCAATGATTTTGGCCTTGGAGAGTTACTTTTGAAATGCTGGTGCCGTATTTGCCACTTTCCTCTATATTGTTACCAAACATAATTTAATTAAAAAGTTATATAACATTTTTGCACAATTCCAGGCTTCCTAGTTTTCATAGGAAGTTTTGATGAACATAGAGCAACATCCCCAAGAAAATGGTAGAGTCCCTATCACTGGAGGCTTTCAATACGTGATTGGACAGGGTGCTGGATAATCTCATCTAAACTCCCTTTTACATGAAAGGTTGGACCAGATGATCTTGCAAGATTCCTTCCAGCCTGGGATGTTCCATGATTTTATGGCTTAAGTACTTTTTTCAGCCTAAACTAAAATATGTCCCAGAATGTTTTTAAATATGCATAATAACAGATATAATTTACCAGCTATTTCCCTTTAAAACCTTCACCCATATTTTGGCTGGAAAAGTGTTGACTATTAGTCTTCTTTATTCTGCTACTTTGACAAGGAATCTCTCTTTTTTCTTTTTTTTTTTATTTAAAGACATGCTTGATGTTTTTTCTTACTTGATCATATGTAGTTACTGAACTCTATTCAAATGTTTTTCTGTAACCTGCAAGCATTTTACCCATTGAGCTTTCTATTTTTTTTTCATCCTTAATAACCTTGTCTTGATGCAGTTAAACCTTCTAGTGTCTTTTAAAGTGTGATTTCCTCCCAGGAGAACACATATTTTGAGTATACTATAGTCTCTTTTTTAATGTTTTGGGGTTTTTTTAATGATTATATTTTGAAATATTGAAACATATTATTTGCCTAGAGTTATATTTCTTGTAGTTTCTCTAATGGTTCCAAGAAATTATTATTTACAGCATCTAAAAATGTAGTCCCTACATCATATTTTGTCATGATTTCTTACCCGACTGCTTGGAATAATTAAACTCTGTTATTGCTGTCATTTCTGCCTTATCCCTTCTAACCTGCTTTTGTATTTATCAAATATTATCATCACCTTGGAAATATATAATATAGCTCTAATACATTTTTTTTCTTTCTGCATGAAATTTTAGTACAAAATTATTTGTGCCACTTTGTATATATTTGTTTGACTACTTTTGTTATATTGCCTTGTTTTGGTGCAGCCTATACCTGTCTTGATTTTTACTCTTGCATCACAACACCCCCGTGTTTATATTTCTACCATCAAGATGCTTTTCATGTTCTTACTGTTTTACTGGGGTTTTTTTGGTTTTTTTTTTTTTTTTGCTTTTTCAGAACTCAGGAATTTTTCCATAGGGAGTTATTTTTCTTTAGAAAAAGAAATGGTTTAGTGGTTTGGCATAACAAGAGTTGTTCTTACAGAAATGTTTGTATTACAATTTTTTTAACATATTTAGTTCTGTCATGTATATTTTGAAAGTGAATTTTTGATTTTTTAAAAAAGTTTTTCCAGGTAAAGAGAAAAATGTAATGGAATTACATTGGTAAATCAGTTTTATTCTAATTTTAATATACTGTAATTACTATATAATGGTAATAGTCTTGCCTAATCAATTGATAAAAAAACCCCCAAACATATGAGACTTCAGATATTCTGCTGAAAGTAGCCAGTCCTGCCCAGTAGGATTCTTTGTTACTAGCGTGCCAGTAGCCCTTGCCATCTAAGAATGTGTTCTTCTTAGGTCTTCAAGGCTAAACCATACAGAGAAGTGATACCATCAAGGAAAATCTAAAACATTCTTGTAATAGTGTATTGCTGACTTGTGTTATTCTCAATTTCTGTTGAAAAGGCTGTAGATGATGATCTTGGACACTGCCGCATTTGAGATATTACCGTAGAGGAAAGAGGCATGCACAGGAGCATTGTAGGGAAGAGTGACACATTTTATTTGGTTTTTTTTTTTTCCTAATTAGATTAATCAGTATGTTTATATTAGGGATTTGTTTATTCTTTTTCTTATATGTGAGTATGTTCATGTAAGTGTTTTAGACAATTCATTACTGATTTATCTACTTGGAACAAGTTTAAATTCTTGCTTAAGATCATTATTAGCACTCTGGGATCCATAAACAAGAACAATTCATACAGATCACAGAAATCTTGAATTTTGCTATTTATTTTAAAATCTAAACCTAAACTATTAATCAAAATGCACAATAAATGTTTCTAATAAATGTTTAATGTCTAATAAATTCCAAATTCATGTTATTAAAAATATAGACTGGAAAACATAAAAGTATAAAGATTTTCAGTACTATTTCCTGAATGCTTCTTAATAAGTTTATGTTGAAAAATTATGTTAATTTGGGTGATTTTATTAGTCATAAGTTTCAATTCTTATTTTATTAAAAAGATATTAAAAGAAGTATTTTTGAAGTTTATAGTATCAGACATATTAATTGTGAAAATGTATATTTCTCCAGCTATATTTTGTGATATTTTTACTGCTTCTACTTTAAATTTTACTAGACTTGATTTAGAGAAGTTAGAATTTCATATATGCATGCATGTACATATGCATGTATTTAATATTATAATAATATATAATGCAAATAATGATACTATATTAATAAAATTTCTATTAAAAGTCTCCTAACACCATAACAAAATACCTTCAAATGAGAAAGCAAGAAATAGCCTTCAGTGTGTTAAATCCACAGACCAGAAAGTATTGCTGGTGAGAAGTCAAGGCTTTTTCTCACTAATTGTCTTCACCAAATTAAAGGGAACACTTAAAGTTATATAAATGGAATCACTTTGACAAGGCTGTGCTTCACAGAAGAGCAAAAATCTTATTAATATCAACATCTCTACAAAAAAAAAATAAAAGCATTTGCATTCCTTGTGTATATCAACAGTCTACTATAACCAAGATTAAAAATGTAATTAATTCTCATTAGATAATGCTAAAATGCCAAGATCATTGTACTTATTACAGAGCTCCAGATCACCCAAACTGGTGATATTATAGCTACACTATATTCCCGCATAAAGGCCAGTGAAGTTTAAGAAGTTCATGGCCTGGGGCCATCTGGGCAACAGGCCTTGGCTAAGAGCAGCCACACTTAATCAGAACATTAAAAGCAATGAGTTTGTAGTCCAAAACTCTCAGCAGAATCACTATGCCGAGTCAAAGAGATTATTTCTGTTTCTTGTTTATATGAGATTTTGCCATGCATGGCTTTAACTGTGTCTGCTAGAAGCTCTTTTATGCAGCTAGAAATAACCAGAGCTCTGTGTGCATGGGGACATCAAACTCCTAAAGATTCCAAGTCTGAAAGGAAGAATAACATTGCAAAGTCTTTTGCTGATCTTAAATTATCATGATTGTGCCACTGTCTCACTGAAATCCCCTCAGAATTTGGCTTTATGGAAGTATTTTTCTCTAAAACATTTTGATTTTTTCATAATTTCAGTGCCTGAACTCAGACTTGTGCTTGAAGCTAAGTACTAAGCACTTGAAGCTAACCAGATAGCAACCTCAGCAAATTAAATGACCGATACCAAGGTATCACTGAAAATTTCTCTGTCTTGTTCTCTTGAGATCACTTCTAAAAAACATATGGAGTAGAGGGATGTAAAGAAACTCTGTATTTGGAGAATTTATTAAGAGATTTGAATTCAGATTACTGTTTATTATGGAAGAAATATTTCCTTTTCTTTTTGACTAATATTTCCTATAGAGGGAAATAAAAGTTTGGGAAACAAAAGATAAATTAAAAGGAAGATAGTATGATATAATTAATTTTCTAAAGGCAACTGTTGGGCATGTTCAGATGAACAGATTTACTGTAAAAAACATGTTTGATAAAAAGTGCATGTCATGTATTCCTGTGTGATGCCAGAAGTTTTTTCTATTCCAGAACCTTTAGGGAGTCTGTTCAAGCTCTTTCTCTCAGTCAACATATAAAACACAAGAATGTCTGCAACCACTTCACCCTGCACTGACACGAAATGCTCAACAATAAACAAATACTGGATCATTTCACCCCACAAGCTTTTTGAACTTGAAGCAACACCCTTCTCCTGGGAAGTGAGAGTTCCATTCCCTCTCCCCTGGTAATGATGTGAGTGGGTGTGGAATAATATTGGGGTCCTGGCCATGCCCCGTCTCGGCTATTGTGAAAATCAACCCTTTCCTGGCTGAATCCAGGACACGATAAAAGCAGCCTTCAGGAATGGAAGATCCTTATGACCAGGGAGAAACTCTGGAGCAAGGGAACTTAACACTGCTGGAGTCACCGTCCCTGTAGGTGTTTAAAAAGCCTGGATGTGGCACGTAATGCCATGGTTTAATAAGGTGGTGTTGGGTCATAGGTTGGACTTGATGGTCTCAAAAGTCTTTTCCAACCTAGTTAATTCTGTGATTTTGTGAGGAGGATTAGATAAGGGATTACCCTCAAACACACTGGTCATATGTAAGAAAGCCTCTGAGGTTTATTGTGTTGCACCCAGGAGTGCTGAGAAAACTGTCTGATGCAATAGTGAGGTCACTGTTAATCATCTTTGAATGGTCATGGCAATTATGAGAGATTCCTGAAGACTGGAAGAGAACAAATATCATCATTTTTGAGAAGGGCAAGAAGGAAGATCTGCAAAACTATAGGTTAGGCAAACTCATCCCAGTCACTGGGAAGGTGATGCAGCAAATCCTTCTGGAAAAAATTTCCAAACACATGGAGGTGAAGAAAGTAACTAGAAGTCATCAACATGGATTCAAAAGAGGAAATCATATGTGACCAGCTGATGCAGTTCGTCACACACACACAAACACACACTTCCACTTTGATCAGAAGGCATGAACTAAAACTACCTTTATTTAAAAGTCTGACTCCATTTTATAGTATTTCTATGAAGGCCAGGGACTGGGGGAGAAGGTTGATATCTCTCCCCATCCCATTGGTCAAGACAGCTGTCCATCAGCTGTCCATATCTCTAAGAACAGGAATGAAAACTTTCCTTGAAACTATACAATAACATTGGCTGTGTTTACAGACCAGAGCGTGAGAAAGAACCCAAAACATGAAACTGTGAAACAGAAGAGAAGGCTGAAAAAATCAGGACGACATCCAGTCTCACAGTCTCTGCAGTTATGTTGACAAGGAGAGCAGTAGATGTCTACCACAACTTCAGTAAAATTTTTGATGCTGTCTCCTATGACATCATCATAGAAAAACTGACAAAATACAGGTGTATGTAGAAATTCATGGTGAGGAGGATTAAAAAGAGCCTGAATGACCAGGCCTGAAGTGTTGTGATTGTGATGCAAAGTCTGGTTGGAGGTCAGTAACTAGTGAGGTGCCCCAGAATTTACTAGTTGGTCTAATACCATTGCAACTTCTTCATTAGTGACCTGGACGATGGAACAGAATGCACCCTCAGCAAGTTCTAAGATTGAAAGGAAAGCTGCTAGTTCTCCAGAGGGTTGTGCTGCCATCCAGAGGGACCTCAACAGACTGGAGAAATGGGGAGAAATGACAAATCTCATGAAGTTCAAAAACGGGTATTACAAAGTCCCTGCAACTGAGGAAAAATAATCCCATGTGCAAGTACATTGTGGTGTCAGCTGACTGGAGCACAGTTTGGCAAAGGAGAACCTTGGATTTCTGGTGGGCAGCAAGCTGTCTATGAGTCAGTTAGACATCCTCAGAGTGCATGGCTGGGGATTCATCATCTCTATTCAGCACTGGTGAGCTTGTATCTGAATTAATGGGACCAGTTCTGTACCTGTCCAGTACAAGAAACATCTGGATTTATTGGAGCATCTCCAGTAGAGGGCCACAGTAGACACCCACAAATATTATCAAGGGATTGGACTATCTCTCATATAAGAAAAGACTGAAAGAACTGTGACAGTTCTTTTGGGTTTTTGATACCTTCCTGTCATATCACCCCAGGCCTTTTGCTCATCAACTCTTGCATGGACCTTATGCAAAAGTACCCTAATTTTATCAGAAAAAAAGATGCTGTTTCAGTGATATGCAAAGATATGATTTGATGATATACAACAATATGATTTTGTTTCTGTGGAGATTATTTCCTTATTTTGAAGAACATTTTAAAAAGAGATAACATTGTTTTGAACTTGCATGTAAGTTGTTTTTATGAATTTGAAAGTTCAAATCCAGGTGATCATTTGTCTTTGAACCATATTGACAGGCTCGCAAGATCAGTATTTGTCTTTCATCTGTGAGGACTTTTATTTTCCCACAGCTACCACTGTTGAGCAGATGTTAAGATCTTCAGTTTTTAGTTGATGTTGTCATTTAATTAGTCCACATTTTCTGCCCATTACCACAGGATCCTGACAATGGCTACAGCTCATTTTTGTTGGCAAGACAACTCCTTGATATCTTATCTTGATGTGTGTGCTGATATGGGAGTTGCCCTGGGATAAAACTTGCTTTGTGTTTGTGATGCTTTCACTCTTTGACAGCTGTGATTCCCTTAGTTACATTAACCATTTGTCTCTTCTTCCTATTCAGTGTGCAAAATCCAGGGCAGTTACAGACATTTGGGATGATTCCTCCTGCTGAACATGTTCAGCTTTTTTTTATCCAATGGCTTCTTATGTTCCCAAATTTCTTGAGTTTCCTGGAAATGTGGCAGCGTGTGTGTGTATAAAACCTTCTCAGGTAGCATGTCAGGTACTTCACCTTCACCTTTGCTTGCCTATTATTCATATCCAGTCTGGAAGCTCTTCTTAAAAAATTATTGTTACCTTGAAATTGGCAGCAGGCAGCATTATGGGGTGGACAGCACACTCAAGCAGGCTGCTATACAGGCTCTGTAGTGTTTTATGGAGCTATGCCTTCACACTGATATCTTAAAAGCTGATGCAATTCAAAATGAATATATGTTCAAGAGTTGTAGGTATAGGTTTATAACCTCATATTATACAAACAACAAAAATTTCTGGAAGAAATGGATCTCAACAGATGACATCATCTGTGATGTTGGCATTTCTTTAATTCCTCTGTGTAACTCTTTGAGGTCCTTTTTGAGAGTTTCAGCAGGTCTTGTTGATGATAAGTAAGAAGTAAGGCTTGAATAGTTAGCAGACAACTTTCATGAGCCCTTAGAAGATGAGTTTGGTATCAGTCCATTCCAGCAAAGCCTAAAGCTTAAACTATGGTGAAGTGACTTAATGCAGCAATGCACTTCAGGGCTTGCATCCCAGACTTCTGTCATCTAAACAATTTGAGTTTCTTCCAGACACTGACTTGAATAATGCTCTGTTTCCAAGCAGAGACACAAAGCCTGGGAGGAAAGGCTGTAATCATCCATTGAATAAATGTACTCTGGGATCTTCTGTAACAATCTTGATGGCAAACTATCTGCTTGTACTGCAAATGCCTACAGGCACACTTTCTCCCTAAAAAAAAAGGTTTAACACATAAATTTTGTGTAGCCTGTTGGTCTTGTTTACCCCTTCTTTTCAGTCTCTTTTTCAAGGTAGAATTATATCTAAGAGTCATGAATAGTGGCCACTACACTCCCTACGGGCAATGAGGAAGAGCAAAGACGAGCTAGGATTTACCCCTTGGAAAAGGTTGTCTGTGTACCAGCAGATACCTGGTCGTGGCCTCTAATCTTCCTTTGTAGTTCTTGAGATGATGCAACCTGCTGGTGTAAACCTAAAGGGGGACTGTGCAAGAGCAATTACTTCCATGTAGTTTAAGCAGGACCCTTTCAGCTTCAGTGATGCCTTAAGTTTTAGCTTTCATGTTTTTCAGATTCTGAGCTGCCTAGAGGTGTAGTTCTGAGCCTCATATTATCCTTTTCCTGATGAAGACCAAGGACAACTTTCAGGCCCAAAGTCATAAACAACAATAGACTGAAGGAGAAACAAGAAGGATGGGACCTCACAACCTGAAGCTGTAACTGGACAATTAACCCCCAATATGCAAATAGACCAAAGCTGATAAAAATGTAAGCCCTTGTGACCAGTCATCCATTTTGGTACCATTCTAAGTCCCCCTGGGGTGGACTGGTCAGGCTCTTGTCCTGCCCAAGGTGTATCCTGAAGGCCTTTCAATAAATTCCTACTTTATTCTCTAGCTCTGTCCAGTCTCTGTTTCAGGTCAGCCTTCCCTAGGCAACATCAGGAGAAACCAGACCTTTGACAAGGCAGAAACACATTGGACAGCATGCATGTACTAGTTGGGCAACTAATGCACTGATTGTCCAAATACCCTTTTAACCAGCAGTTCCCTAGATTTGTCTCCCACTCTTTCCTTCTGTATTTGGTAACTGTCAGTTCCTTTCTTGCAGACTAGTTCTTTATTCGATTGATGAGACTGCACAAATATTGCTTTTAGTTTCTTTATGCATTCCTGGTAACACACAGATAAAATCAACAGCCAATCTTCTTTATCAATTTACTCATCAGTTAACTTGTTTTTTTGATAAAGGTAAATTTTGAGCCATCAACTGTAACAATCAAACCACAAAATTCAATCTATCTAAGAAAAAAAAGCGTGTTATACAAAATTCTTATCACATTTTAATAGATAAAACTGATCTGAATATTCATCTGTTCCTATTTTATTGTATGTGTGATTTTTCTGGAAGTTTTTTCAGCTGCAGAGAGGTTTATGCCACAAACATGAAGTTTTGGGTGTATAACTTCATCCTATTAAAATGTAAATCCATGAGTTTCTCTTCAGAAAAAAATAAGACAATTTGCAGCTAAATCCCATTGAAAATTACTTTTACTGATTAAACTACTATGCTTTGGATAGCAAGTGAAGCAAATTGTTGCCATTTCTGATAAATGTAAACTCAGTAACCAAAAGCATCCATGTTGCTGTGAGGTACACTAAGGTAATTTGTTTAATTTTCCATAACCATGTAGTGCCTCCTGAATTTTGAATTTAAAAAAATGCTCTCACAGTAGTGTTTTTACAGTATTCTGGTGCAGTATCTTGGATTTTTATTTTTTACCTCTGTCAACATTTTTACTAGTGTTTGTATGACTTTGCATCTCTCTAACACCTTTAGTGGCAATTGTGTTTTCATGCAATGACTCACAGTAAGCATTGCATCAACTACATTATAATGTATCTGTGAAATTTTGTATGATAAATGCAGTGTGTCAATATGTATTAATTCTCCCTACTGGATCTGGCTGCGATGCAGCTTATTTTCTTTGCAGCAGCTTGTATGGTGCTGCGTTTTAGACTGGTGACCCAAGCATTGTTGCTAATATAAGGATGGTTTGGCTGTTGCTGAGCATTGTTTACACAGCATCAATTCCTTCTGTTCCTTGCTCTTACCCCTCAGTGAATAAACTGGGACTGATCAAGAGCCTGGAAGGGGAGACACAGCTGAGACAGCTGATCCTGGGTGACCAAAAGGATATACCATATAACATCACAATCAATGATAAAATGGGAAGAAGTTTTTCCAAAGTAGCTGTTGCTCAGGGACTGGCTGGGCACCTGCCTGCTGGTAGCAATTTATTTTGCATCAGTTTTTTTCTTCATTTGCTAAACTGTCTTAATGACAACCCCTGAATTTGCTCACTTTTTCCCTTTACTCTACCATCCTGATGGGGGTGGGAGCAAGAAAGTGGAGGGATCTTATCTTCCAGCTGGGCTCTACCCACTCAACTGCACTACCATGTCAGAGAGACATCTGTGGCTAATTTGTGTCATGTGCTCGCCAAGAATCATGCACATTTTTTTCTTCTATACTTATGTTGGGTGTCATTGATAATTTGTAGGCCTGAAGTAGACTTTTCAGTGTGCTAAAGGTATTTCCAGAAGTGAGAGCCCTGCATGACTAGCTGGTAAGAACCATTCCTTCTGCAGGGAACTAACAATCTCTTTATAACGAAATATTAGGACAGCCAGCAGAAAGTCATCTTTATATATGTTATATGAAAATAGTCATTTGAGATTATATAACTTCCCTAATCTTTGAGTGAAATGAATGTTGAAATCTGGGGTTTTTTTGTGGAATCTAAACACAAGGATGCATAAATACCCTCACATTTGGTAGCTCCTTGATGTGACCTAAATTGCAGGAAGTTATCTGGGCATGAAATTCTGCATGGTTTTCTTTAACCAAAGACCAAAAGTCTTTAAAATAAGTAACATCCCAGATTTTGGTAGGAAAAAACCTAGAAACTAGAACACTTAATCTCTTCATAATAAAAGCTTAGTATGAAGTCAGACAAAGTAGAAGAAAAATGGCTAGACACAACCCTCACCAACTCACCATGATCTTGCAGGTGAGCTTTTAGTCTCTCACTTCCTTTGTGAAATTTAGCGAATTTGCATCTTCTTTGATCCCATTTTCTTCTTCATTATCTCTGAGCCCAGGTTCAGTGCTCTTTTCTCCTAAGAGTAGTTTCAGTTTCTCTGCTTAAGCTGCAAGTCTGCTAGTTTCCTGCAATGCCTATTGTCTTCCATCTGGGTTGTGACCTAGAAATTTTTTTTTTTAATCAGATCCCACTCTTTGGCTCATTATGGAAACCAATCATATCTTATATTTCTAATATTGTAAACTTTATGCTTAAGGGACTATAATGCCAATTTTAAAGAGCAGCAAATGAAATATGCAACCTATTATAAAATCACACTGATATACGACTGTCTAGGAAAACCCTGACCCTGGAAGTTTTAGCACTGTTTTTCCAGTGTTAATAAGACAAAGGGGTTTGGTGACAACTGCAGTATTTAAAGCTTTGTCCTTTTTTTCATTTGTTGTCTGTCACTCTTCTCCATGTGTTTGAAACTTGTGCAAGGTCCGGCTCAGTTTGAGTTTTTGGCAAGTTTTATTTAATCTTTAGGTATTCTACTTCCAACATATATTATATTCTTTGCTGTTTCCTTGTGTGTGGGTTTCTGTGTATTCATTACTCCCAGTATCCTCTTCCAGCAGGTGATTGCCAGACACTCATGCAATTTTAATTAAGGAAATTTCACACCTTGTGTCTTTGATGTTTTCAGTTCTTTATCTGATCTCTTTAATTTTGTGGGTTTTCCTTCCAAAATAGAAAACCATCACTGAAGATGCAGTTTTGTTTGTCTAGACTCTGTTAAAATTATGGTGGTTCCTGTTTGCTCCTTCCAGAGTGAATCTGGGTGATTAGTGTTTCTGTAGTGTCCTTGACATTTATCAGTTGACAATGTAAGATTTTTGGGTTGTTTTTGTGGGGTTTTCTTTTAGGCTGAATGTGTATTTGATGAATAAAAAGACATATTTTTGTTGTTGTTGTTGAGGAATAGAGGCTACCAAATTCAAAAGCATTTGGTTTCCTGTTACACACGCTAAGTTAGTCTCACAGTTGTGTGATTTCACCTATAATCTACCTCTCTAATAATATCAGCAATCTCTCTCTGCATTCATTCTCAGCACAGGATCTCTCATTCTCATTGATCTTCTTCATAGAAGTTTCCATTATTTCAGTAACAATAAATTGACTTTGTGTTTCTTGACAGCTTTGACATTTTGCTCTGTTGTTTCTTTCCTTTTCCCAATAGCAAACAATGCAGCAGAGGCAGATTTTACAGAAAACTGTAGTAAATGGAGGCCATTCCTGATCCCTGGCAAATAAGCCCCTAAGTGCTGTTTGCTTAATGACTTCACTCTAAACTAAGCATCTGAATGTACCTATTGGGCATGCAGGGAACATCTGAGCCTGAAAAGTGGTCAAACAACACATTTGCCAAGCCAGCAGGAAATGCACTCTGCTCTGAAGGTAGAGGCTGACTAAGCCGCTGTAATATAAAAAGTCATTAAGAGAAAAACATGATGATCACACTGTAAATTTGTGATTTTTGGTTTGCAACATAAAAAAAGAAGAGAGGAACAAAAGAATTGGCAGCTGTTCTACACTGGAAATGCAGCTATTATTTTGTACTCTTTCATCTAAATAAAATGAGATTTGGAAATGAAAGAATAGAGCAGGAGGCGGAATCATTAAATGAAATGGAACTGTAGGGTGCATTAGCACAAAATCTTTAATTTCCAATTTTATTAGTATTAATGGTAATTTTTCTGAAAGCAAAAAGGAGTAAAGATAAGTTACCCTATTGATACCTGTCCTTGTCTTCTGTGGTTTAAAACTCTCTGTTTACCTGGATTTTGCTTACTTTACTGTATTTGTAATTACAAACTTCTGAGAACCATATAGAGAAATACAGCAAGCTGTTTTCTCTGTGTATAATAGTAGCAGAAAAAAGCAGTATGTGGTTGTGCCACGTGTCATTATACAGATTCTCATACCAGGTTACAGAATGCTGCTTTACAGACAATTGTTTACAGCATGGGCTGAATAGTATGCGAATAAAATAAGAGAGGAAAACTTAAAACCAAATACAGGTATAGAATGCATTTAAAAAGTAACACAAATTAATTATAAGATGAAATGCCAATGTAAACCTGAAATAATAGTAATACCCTGACTATTCACATAAGCTATTATTGTTTGGCATTTGTGAACTCATAGGTAAGCAAGATCTGAAAAATAATGGTACTGATTTTGTCTTACAATTAATTTGTGAAAATTAAGTTTTTCCATTCTACAATCCTACTGTCCATCTTGTATGTCCATACAGCAAAGTACTTTGAATCCTTTAATGGGGTTGGAGGAGAGGGATTTGGATTTGCCAGATGTTTAGTTAAAAGAGGTTCCTGGTTTACAGCATAAATGAGTGCATGAATGCAAACCTGTGTGTCACTGTGTGTGTGAGCATGCACATGTGCATGTGTGGGTGTATTCGTATATGAAAATTTATTCATTATGGCCACTGAAATTCTAATAGCCAAATCACCATGTGGAAAGTCTTCCACTAACATGAACGAAGAAATATCTAAGATCAACAGGCATCCTGTGATTTGTACAGTTTTGCAGGAAAGAGTTTGTAGATTTCTTACAATAAAGAACCAGAAAGTCCTGCTGGACAGCAAAAAGAACGGGAGCCAGCAATGTGCCTTTGCGGCAAGGGAGGCTAATGGTATCCTGAGCTGCATTACGAGAAGCGCTGCTGGCAAGTTGAGGGAGGGGATCTCTATCCTGTGCTCAGCCCTGGTGAGGCCACACCTGTAGTACTGTGTCTGGTTCTGGGCTCCTCAGTACGAGACATGGAGCTCCTGGAGAGAGACCAGCACATGGCCACAAAGATGGTTGGGGAACTGGAACATCTCTCCTGTTGGAAGGCCAAGAGAGCCAGGACTGTTCAGGCTGGAGAAAACTCTGGAGGAAAACTCACCAATATTCTACAAATATCTGAAGAAAGGCTGCAAAAAGGGCAGAGC
This sequence comes from Donacobius atricapilla, assembly GCA_013397315.1. NCBI lineage: Eukaryota > Metazoa > Chordata > Aves > Passeriformes > Mimidae > Donacobius > Donacobius atricapilla. The sequence goes on along the minus strand of WBMY01014895.1, from coordinate 454,147 downwards.
CAGGTTCTTTTCAGCAGTGCCAAGTGACAGAACCAGAGGCAATAGGCACAAGATGAAACACAGGAGGTGTCATCTGAATATCAGAGCTTTTCTGCTGTGAGGATGTCTGAGCACTGGCACAAGTTGCTCTTATTGGTATTGGTATGGAAGTTTTCATTCATGGAGGTATTCAAAACCTTGATTCTGAGGGTTGGCTCTAGGTGACACTACTTCAGTCAGGGGTTTGGATAAGGTGACCTTCAGAGGTCCCTTCAAAGTTCAGCCATGCTGTGATCTGTTACTGTTCTTTTTCCTAGCATCCTGTTTTGGTTGCTGCTATGGAGATATAGGACACAGGTTCAGTGTCTGCTGAAGATGGTTCTTTATTCTCACCTAATATTTGTTCTTCTAAGAGAATGGTAGGAGAAGAAACATGAATTATTTCACATGGTCAGATGCACTCTGATGTGGCAGTAGGAGCTTCAATGGCTGCAGAATAGTGGGGGGGAGGGTTCAGAGCCCTCTGAGTTCCAGATCTTCATATTCTTATTAATGACACTTGTAATCTCTGTAGACTGAATAGAAAATTAAATTATTTTATCTTAGTAGGATATATATTGCATGAACATATTTTTTAACCTAATTCTAAGGGCTTTTAATAGCGTTGACTTTTTTTGACTTTTGCAAAGTTTTTTTCAACAAGAAAGAATTTGTTTGAAAAGGAATGCAAATGCATTAAATCTCTGGAAAGGGAAGGTGGCTGACCTTGTGGGGTTTGTCCTGCATAACAGCCTGAGGTATGTTGATAGTAAAAATGAAAGAGGTAAGATTTCATCTTGAGAAGAATAGAACATGTTAGCGTAGAATGAAACACGTAATCACAGAAAGATTACGTGGGTGCTTTTATTAAGAGCGCTCTGAGAATCAGGGGGATTCACATCCAAATCTGACTCCGATATGACATCGAAAAAGGACAAGTTTTATACCTTTCCATTATACAGCTACTTATTAAGTCCCCATTGTTTTAAAGCATGCAACTGTGGAAACTCTGGTATACCCTTGTTCGATTAAAACAATCGTTCCCCCCCCTTAATAATCATCCGATTCTGTCATATGATTATGCAGATGCAATTTCACATGATTCGATAGAAGCTAGAAACTTAACATTTTGTTCCCTCCCAGGCCTAACTGACCTAGCTCTGAATTTATTGTACATGCTCCCTTGATTTCAGAATCATTTTAACCCTATGCTAAAAAACAGGTGAGCATTGAGGCTTAGAGCAATATTAGGGAGAGAGAGGAGTGAAGTCACTTCCAGAACCTGAGTGATGGAAGCAAGTGACAGTTTAGCATCTACGATGCATGTTTAATTATTTTAATATGCGTTTCTTTTCTTATAAGTGAAGAACTTACTTTAAACTTCCAGTTTTTAGAGCATGGTTTGATTTCTCCTCTAGATCATATGGTGCATAATGTAGTTGCACATGAATTTGATCTTTTTGTTTACTATGGTTTTTCTGGGGACTATCAAATCTAAATAACATTTGTAAATATTTTAGACAAGGAGCCTAAGACAAGTATGAGTATTTTAGGATGAGGTGTGTCTTTTGCCAAGTATGTGAATAGTATACATGTCAAGGTGGGGAAAAATAAAACTTAAAGCTAGAGCAAAAGGAAATGCTCCACAAAAACCAGCATCAGTCTTTGGCAGCGAGTAGATAGTACAGTTCAAAGCTCCGGGTGAAAACATTGTCATAAGTCTTTCAGGACTGCATCTCTCAAAACAGAAATTCAAGCTGAACCAAAGAATTAGGTAACCAAATCCAAGTGCTTGCTAAAAGTTTTTGTTTCCTCAAAAGATTTAAAAAAACAGACTATATGTCCACTTCTCAGCTCTGCCAAGTTAAACTGCCATTAATCTAAATCTATGTTAATAAGATGAATTATAAATGTACTTTCTTGTTCTGCTACATTTGTCACAAGGGCAGTAACACCGAACTTAAAGACAGAGCAGACAAGAAAGAGTAGTAACCTGTCAGTTGTTTCATTAAAATTTACAAAAGTTTTAAATTTTTAGTTATTGGTAGAGTTTATTTGGCTTAGAGCACAACAATTCATATTGTTTTACTATTGTTAGATAATTAAGTGCATTGTGGAAGTCTGTGGATTCATCTCCTTCTTGGCACATCATGTTTAACATTTTTATGTGATCTGTCCACTGTAGATACACCTCCAATCACATAAATATATGTGACTAACACCTTGGTAACGTTGGAATGCCCACATGCTCCTAAAAACTTTGTTATGTGTCAGACATCTTTCCTCATAATCATGTTCCTAACACTGTAAACCACTAATTCTCACCTGGTTCTGATATATGCCTCGTTGGAGTCTCTAGATTATTTTGGGGAAATGAAGGCATTTGCTGAAAGGCACAGTGTGCCAGCTGATATGCTCCTTACCTAGTGTGTGAGGAGTACTGTGTTATCTTGCAACACCTTGTCTGAAGAAATTGCACTAGAAAAAAAATGTATTTAAGGTGTACAAAACCAGACAAATCAGTTGCATATGTTTCTAGAAGTTGTACTGGCATGATATAAGAAAAGCGCAGATTATGAAAATTTATGAAGAAATTTTACACCTCTCTCTCTTCTTCTACAAAGAATCTTCAGTTTTCTTAGGAGTCTGAAAAAATTAGGCCCCTCTGAATACATTATACCATATATATTCATTAAGGAAAAGTCTATTTATGAGAACATTTTGATTTTTATGGGCATTTTTTCACTCTGAAGACACTGTCTTGTATACAGAAGTCTCTGTTTAGGTAAGGTGTTATCTTTTCTAGTCAGACAGAGGTACATCTCGTTAGAACTCTTCGCTTTTTGGTAACTCGGCATCTACAATTCACTAAGTGTTTCACGCTGAATCTTACTTTAGAAATAAAATATCCTGACTTGAAAAATACCCATGAAAATAATCAAATCCATCAGCATATAAACACATATGCTTGATAGAAACAACTCTTGGGTTAAATGTTTGTAGATTTGAGTGATTGGTTATTGATTGGACAAGAACCAGAACTAGAGAAGCTGACTGACTTGGACTGAAAACTGGTTCATAATGATGGACTAGGAAAACCTTTCCCTAAGTGCTGTAATACTGTAAAATGTGTTGGCATGGTGTTCAGTGTGTAAATTCAGTGTCACTCTGCAAAGGTGAAGTGCAGGGAGATGAACTGATTTCCCCAGTTGATAGAGTCTGCACTTTTCAAGAAAGGTAAGTCCATTTTCCAAACTTCACTCTACATTTTCTGGTCCTCTTAGGCCAAGATACTTTCCATTTTTCTCAGGGACAAGGTATTGTATCACATTAAACAGAGAGAATGGAAAAAAGATAAATTACGGAAGTTGAATTTATTAATTATTGTAATAACAAATGCAATCAGTGAATCATGAATTATGATTATAAGCATAAATACTGAAATTATTTACAAAAAGAGCAGACATTGCTGGCCATAAAGCTTAGGAGGGTCCTTCCTCACATCAGAGTTTTCATATCCCTTCTGAAATGCAACATTGCACTTGTTACAGTGCAAGCCACAGGCAAGTTTTAAAGATAAGGATCCTAGCCAAGGATGAACTTTCATAAAGATGGTAAGAGAATTTCTCCATCCTCTTGAAACTTTGACTTACTGATTTTAATTAATCCTTTGTGGTTTAATGAACCATTCTGAGCTAAAACTGTCAAGATCATGGAAAATTGACAGTGAAGCACTTATGCTCAAGACTGCCAGTCAATTTAGATAAAGAAATGATGCAAGAGGAATGTGAATGTCGGTTATGTGGTGGGCTGGTTCCCCCTGGGTCTGGGACCAGGCAGATGACCAGTCTGGTTTCCACTGTGAAGCCCAGCAATGCAGGAGATGATTTGCAAGTTCAGATCCAATGTGAGAGGATAGTCTCAGTTACCTGCTCTACAGAACGGGAGACTGGAATTGACTGTTGACTCACTGGTTTCCCAGAGCAGAACTATCAGGGTTGCTGCTTTTGTAACCCCTGATCTGAGTGGCTAGAACAGATGAGACATGAAGAGCAGAAATGTAAACCTCCACCACCCTAAACATTTTGGGAATTTATTTTCTCCATCTCTTCTGCCCATATTATTACGCTTTAGTATTCTTGTTTCATTAAATTCTAGTGATAGAATTCAATATCCATGGCAGATACAATAAAAGCGGAATAAGGGTAATAACAGTAAATTCTTTAAAAAATTCAGTAGAGGTAGTTAGATGGAAAAAAATCTGGATTTTACTTGCCTCTTCAGCACCTTTTTAGTTGTGTTAGTATAACTTAATTAAAATTATTATTATCAAATTAAAATTAATTTTATTTTGGCTCATAATCACAATATCAGTGTAAAATTATCTGTTATATTAAAATATGAATTGAATGGAACTTTGGTGTTATGTATAGGTTTATACAGTATTTCATTTCATAGTCAGGATGAGTCAGGATGGAGAAAATTTTAGGTCCTTTGTGTTTCACCCAATTTATTGATATGATAGCATGTAGGCACTTTTACTAGTACATATTCCCATTTTGCCTTCCCATTTCTACACTAGTACCAGGAGAGAAGCTGAAGCAATATTCCTTCTCCCATATTTCAAGTGTTTTCTTTTATTACTATTGTTTAAGAGCTGATACTCCTTTTCATTTTCCTACATTTTGAAATGTCATTAAACTCTTTGGCTTATACTCCTTTATCTAACAATAAAAATGCTTCTGATTTAAAATTTGAACTGAGTATGGGAAGTGTTATTAAAAGTAAATATTAGAAAGTAAAGGAATGAGCACTATAGATACATTAAAGACACACAGTGCCCTGACACTGCCTACTTCAGCACGACTTCTCAAAGGGAGGTACATTTTTCTCTCATTAGCAGCTATGCAAATTAACCAGACAAGTCTTGTCCATTTTGCTTGAATTACCAGAGTTAAAATGAATATGGATTAATTGATTTTTAAAAAATTTAAATCAGCAACAAACATTTTTTTGCCAATGTCTGGGTCACCAATGTTGATTTTTAAGAAAGACTTGGAAACTTTTGGGCTTGAAGAAAGTATATGTCCCATATATAGCTTGTTGCCTTGAATGCAGGCAAGTTTCAGTGTTAAGTAAGTGAAATATAAAGCAGAATAATATCCTATTGGATTAAGCCCATTCTGATTGTCTTGTGGCGAATTTGATAGTCTGTATATTTCTATTTTGTGCTGTATGTAATTCAGTATCTAAGAGAGAGATAATGGTTTTTAAATTACATTTTTAAAGAAAAATATCCAAATTCTTCTTTAGGGGGAAGCATCACCACCATAACTCATTGAACTTTGATGTGGTGTTTTTTGTGCGGTTCTTTTTAATATTATTTTTGATTTTCATATTTCTTATTGAATGGGCTCAATATTGAAGTTCAGTTGCAGCAGGCTTCAAGCAGGTTACAGCTGAGATGGTTAGCCAAATTTTTATGGCCAATTTAAAGAGTACAGAGGTGAGATTATGGCTTGCTTAATTTAAGAGTTCATTATGACTGTTTCAAATTATTCTAATCACTAGCAGAACAAAAACTGCAGAAAACAAAACTGCAGTAAAGCAGCTGTTGTCAAAGTTGAGGGGTTTTTTGAGTTATTAATTTCTAAATGGTTCACCATGATCTTAATAAAAACAAGTTAAAATTTTATTAAAGTACTCAAAACTGTGCACCTGAGTGCACAGTTGAGTTTTTGCGCTCTTTATGTTTGAAATATTACACTTAAAAGGCTTTGTATTTTATTGAAGAGAGTTCTACTAATCAGACTCCAAAATCAGACATATTTCAGGAATCACAAAGATGTGAAAGATTATTAAATAGTGTATTCTGGTACACAGTAGTAGCTATAGGGAGAATTTTTAAGACATATAAAATTTATCTTGAGTGGAGACAAATGAGGAAAAATTGTGCTATGCTTTATTTTCTTTCCAGTTAATCGTACTTTTCAAATAATAGCTCAGATCATAGTCAAAATCTCATTATATTATTTATGAATTTGTAGTGCATTGACAGCATGTAAGTTCATTTCATTCGGAACTCCTTCTAGACTAATTTTATCTCATAGCACCTTAATTTGGCCTCATCAGTAAGGTATGTTAATAAATGATTTGGCATATATGCGTGAACTTTTCCTACAAGGTAAGTATCTGTACTCATTTTTGTCAAGTATAAAGGGCGTTTAAAGAGCATGGTTACTATATGTCAAACATATCTGAATAGATTGTGAATAGTGAATTTTATTAAACTAAATTTCTGGTGTTGCTCTGGCCCTGACATTTTCAGGCAATTTAAGTGCTACAGTTTGTCTCAGTACGAATGTATTTTTGTAAAGGGAAGGGAACTCAGCTGCACCTGATGTCTACATTTTAATATTCTGCTAAACACAAAAGGTATCTGTTCTCAAAAACAGAAGAGTAAAAGCCATGCATTTTTTGATTATATATATCTATAGCTCTTATTCCTATATATCTCTAAGATTTGGGGTTTTTTGCATAGATAGCATAGCAGAACAAATTGTTTGACCAAAATGTTTATAGTGCACTTAAAATTAAAAAAAAAAAGTAATAATTTTAATATTGTTTTAGAGGAATACATTACCTTCAAAATATGCATATATCATTGTAGGAGAAATTATTAGGAGGCCAGCCAGGAAACCGTGTTGTTAAAATAGTCACTGTTGTAGTGTTTGGGGAAATATGCAGCTGAATGTTGATTTCCAGACCAGGTGACTAATTTGCTCTTCCATGTGCAAAATGAACCATAGGCTGACATAGTGCATTTTCCCTATACAGGAGTCTTGGATGAACTTAACTTGGCACAGTAGCTATCATAAAATAGTACTGTATCTGCCCTTTGCATTTATTGATTTCTTTTGTTTTCTTTTTTGTTTGTTCATTTTTACAATCCTGAGAAAGAGGGACTTTTGTTGAAACATATGCATAGTATGACTGAGACAATTATGTGAGGCTCAGGAAGAAAAAACCAACACAGCTTTAACAAGTTGATTTATGCAGCCAATATTAAAACACTGTTCAATTGTTCATTTTGGGGGGGGAGGCAATGTTACAGGTCTCATGCAGTTTCCAGCTCAGAATCCTGTATCCATTTCTGTCTGTGTTCATACTAAATTTATAACAGATTCTGAATCCTGTTAATTTGAAAATTATTTTACTTACTATTTATAAAAGGCAGGGGGAAAAAAATAACAAGCACCTCTTATAAAAATGAAAAGGTGAAACTTAGTAGGGCAAGATATCTTTAAAGATTACCTGATATATTTTATTATAATGATAGCAGCAAAAGCAGACTGCTGAGTGTATGTCCATCTTGGCAGTCCATCACACTAATTTCCATGCCAGAGTGGCTGGCAAAGGAGGGAGGGTGTTCTGTTGTCTGTAATCCATATGAATAACCTCTGCCAGCCCTTGTGGTATATTAAATAGTACTATTTTCTTAATGCACAAAGTTAACTTGGAGCGTTCATGTCCGGTTCTTGAACGAGATTTTAGGGTTTTTTTTAAGTTCCAGGAAGCTTTATTGTAATCCTGTGTTCAACAGAGAAACCATCTTCTCTTAGCCACACTTGAACTTTGTTGACTTCAAATGCCACTTTATAGGTGGTTATGTAACTTTCCATATCATTGCAGTGTAATAATATATCTCTTTTAAAGCCGTAACTTCCTGTAAGCTTTTGCTGCTAAGGAAATAAACAATAAACTCACTGTTTCTGAGCTTTTTGAGCCCTCCCATGGGTCAGAAGGCCAATTCATTCTGTTTATAGTGTATGGCATGACATGCTGTGTTATGTTCCGGAGGGGCTGAGCAGTGAGAGAAAAGCAATTCTCCTTGCTTCAACTGTATTGTACTTGGGCAGCCTATCTGTCTGCTGGGAGGGAGACAGCACTTCTTTCCCTTTAACATGATTGAGTTTTAACTCCATTTACTCTTTTACTATCCTCAACATGCTATGGCAGAGTTTTGCAACCTAATTTTGAGTTGTATGAAAGCAAACCCCTTACCTTGCTTTCATCTTCTCACTGATTTATGTAATTTTGTGTCCTTTTGATTCTGTATTTTGAGAAACTTAAAATTCTTTATTCATCTGCACCCTGCTCTGTTCTGTCTCTCATTGATAGTGGGTTTTCTTGACTGAAGATTTCTTGTCTGTACAGTTACTGTGTTCAGAAACTGTCATATATATCATCATCCTTACATATATTATAATTTTGCATTTTGTGACACTCTTGCACATTGTGAAATCGTGTCTCAGGATTTTGGTTTTGCTATTCTGAATAGTGCAGAAAACATTGAACCACTTAAATATGTTGAAGACCATAGACTAATACAGAATTGCAGAGAGAATTTCTAGGGACTATCCATATTGAAAAACCTCACCATTTAGTCACAATTTTTCTGCTTCTGTTTTGCCAATCTTCTAATTTATTGAAAGCCTTCCTTGTTATCCCAGGGGCACTGAGTTACTTTGGAATCTTTTAACACAGAAACTTGTTAAAATCCTTTGGAAATCAAAGGCTATGTGCCAAGGCATCCTTTTTCACATAGTCAGTGTTCCTCCTGTGAGTTACGATTTCCGTTTTCAGAAACCTTCTCAACTATTCCCCCTTACATCACATTCATTTACATATATGTTAATTCTGGTCTTCAGTGTAATTCATAAGCACTGTCCTGAATGGAATTGGGACTTTGTGATCTGTAGTTTGGGGCGTGTCCTTGCATGCCCTGGTCTCGTCCCCATTTTCAAAATCATACAAAGCAAAATCCCAAGCTGCTCTCGCTTCCCCCAAAAAATCCATCTTTACCATTCCCATGGTATAGATGCCATTTTAAGTGATGACCACAGTAATTTCTCATGAGAATCCCAGGCACTAACACTGTTAGGTCTTTCTGCTTTTTTGACACTGTTCACTTTTTGGGTTTTTTTAAAAAATGTTTTCTAGTAGTAATTCAATTTGGGACAGATCTCTGATGTACCCCAACTAAAAAGGGGTTCTGTCATGGGAACCTCCCAGAACTACTCTTCATTAAATTTTGATTTGGTGAGTCATTTACATTTCCTGCTAGAGCCTTGTCTCTTAGAACATTCCCTTTATACTTAGCTGGTCTATTAGGCCTAAAGCCTTTCTGGCAGGCTTAATGCTCCTGTTGGGCTTTAAAAAGCATTTAATGCTTTCCATTATGTTTTCAGCAAATTGTTCCTCAAGATATTTTTGTTTTTCTTTCTTCAGCGATCTAGACCTGACTTCAGTGTTGAAAATGGGTCCTTGGCAGTATATAACAACTTACTGTTCTCTGTGTTTTTGGTGCCCCTGCAGGGATTCCCATTTTTAATAGGTCCTTAGGCATCTTTGAAATATGATTAATGGTACTAGAAATTTTTTGAGCAGAGATGTAATAAATTTACAAATTTCAAATCTTCCCTGTTTACCATTCCCCATGACCCATATTGCTCCATAGAGAAATAAATACCTTGATCACAATGACAACAAGCAAAAGAACTGTGTGAATTTTTTCTTTGTAGATTTCTGGACCAGTCTACAATTTCACTGGATGTATAAAAATCATAGAAATCAATAACGTCGGACCTTTCAGCTTCTCTAATGCTGTGGAAAGAAGTAATGTTGACAATTGCAGGTAAACTGCCCTCTATACCTTTCCAAATCATAAGAGATTGTTTGTGCTGATTTTGCTTTCTTCCTTACACAGGGTGACCATTTTAGATAATTTCAACAATGATTACAGAGAAAAAAAAAAGACAGAAAAGCCAAGAGAGACAGATATCTTGCTCTCTTTTATGCTTTTAAAGCATTTTCTTTATGGAAGATTTTATTTTTGCAGAGTAGTTCAATTAAGTTTGACAGATTATTTAGAGTGAGTTGTCACACCTTGAATGCTGAAACAGTGTATTAAGAAAGGTAATCTGCAGGAAAATACTGGACTGGGAAGTGGGGAGATGGGCTGGTTGTGTTTTGCTCATGACTTTGGGACTTCCATTAATCTTGTTACAAATATGGATGACACAGTGCCGCATTTACTCTACACGAGACTGTGAAAAATGATGGAAAGCATTGTTTTTGTAAACATTTAAAACCCCCATTTGATTTCAGTTTTGCGTGTTCTCATTGCTGTTGGTCATGCATTGAAATAAATGACCCTACAGTGGTGTACATTAGGATTCTATTCTGGAACATGATAGGTTTGAACATGGAAAAGTAGAAAGCAAAGGAAAACAGAGGTGAATTGTATTTGTAGATAATGAAGTCTTTCAGAAGAGAATATAATTTCAGTCATAGGAGGTAAATGTCCTACATTCCTGGAGGACATTATATATGGCTTTTTACATATGACTTTTTCCCTAGAATTTTCAGAATAGGTCAATTACTGTTCCTGTGCTTGCTTAAACATTATCCTCAAAAGCTGGTGGTAACCCTCTAGATCATCAATTAAAGATCCATGAGATCTGAACTCTGCACTCCACCACTAACCCCTTAATGAACACACATCCCACTCAAAGTTACAAAAAGTGTGTAAACCCACAGTCTAATGAACTACCTGCCCCAAGTCCTAGGCATCTAAGCTTTTCCCAGTAAAACTTACTTTGAACACAAAATTAAGTTTTTTATCCCTGCACAGAACTGCCACCATTTTTATTTAGAACAGCAGCTCAGTGTCATCTCCTTGTCCAAACTTGATGAAAAAAATAAGTCTTTGTACCCTTCAAGTTCCTGAAAGGATTTTGTTTGGAATATGTTCTCTAGGTGTATTTAACAAATGGTTGTGGGTCTAAATCCTGAACAAAAAAGAAAACCCTGGCCTCTGTTGTGATAAACCCCAAAGAAGAAAGAAGCAATGTCTGCTCTCTTGTGTTTCTGCACAGTGTTTTGTCAGAAATTTCCCTAGTTAGAACTATCATGTCCTTCAAAATGAGGGCATGTACTCTTCTCTGTGAAACTATGTCTCCATACAAAACAGAAATTCATGAGGTTGAAAGCAAGTGAGGAAGCTACTTCATGTCTTTCATTCATACTTCATTTCATTTAACAATCATGGTGAAAAAAATCATAGACTATCTCTGCTGTCTCCTCTACTTACTACATTAGGAAAATTTTCTCCATATTGCATATGCATTAGAGCTTTGATGTCCTAAATCATAAGCAACAGTCCTGTTTTTTGAAACTACTAGGTAGAAACAGGATAACTTAAAAATCAGAACTATTACCATCTTTTCTACTTTCTTTCATTCTCCTTAATGATACTTTCATTGGTACAAGTGCTTACATCCTTGAGCTTTTTGACACTATTCTTTTTTACAGATTTTCTTATTGAACACTTTATATAACTATTCCATTAAGTATCAATAGCCTTCAACAAGCAAAAAAAAGCAATGAGAACACCTCTGTCCAGTCTGTGCATATAACGTAGAAAGGGATACAGACCTGAAAGAGTTGGCTTGTAAAAAAGTAGCTTTGTTCCTTTTAAATTTTATTAGTATAGAATGCTGTGTTATCTGTTATATTATAATCTATAGAACTGCATACCAAGATTTGTTGCATTTTGTATAGATTCTGATACTCCCCTTCATAGTTAATTAGCATACAAATATGGTTTATATGGTATAATAGAAATATTAAAGTTGTCTTTATTTGAACCAGAACTCAGTGATTACAGTCTAGGACTGTTTCTTGCAAATGCTTGTTGTGTGCATGTTACTGATTAGGTGAGGCAAATTATATGACTCTTTGTATAGATGAACTGTGGGTATAATCTTGTATGTAAAAGGATGTTGGAAGAGTGCTGGGCCTTCTCAGTCCTCTATGCTAAGCAACATGTCTCTTTTTAACTCCCTGCTTCTTCAAAATGCTGCTGATGAGCCTAACAGTGTCCATCCCCCATGCAGTCTGCACAGACCTGACACCATCCTGGTCCAAATTGCAAAAAGCTGAGTTTCAACAATGGAAATTGTAGTACTTAGTCTGATAAAATTCAGATTAATTTCAACAGATAATTGAAGTTATTCTGAATTTCCCTTCTGGGGAGTGAAATCCATACAAATGAACTGTTTGGAAGCCTGGCAGACATTGTCCTTACTCATTCCTGCCATGTGACACATGAATTTCATAGCTGCTTGCACCTGGCCACTACCATTGCTTGCTTTTCACTTTAGGTATAACCCACATTCATCTTGACATCATCAGTCCTTAAGTATAGTCTTCTTCCCTAAATGCACCTATGAAGCTCAGCTGTCATTCCCCTTTTGCAAGACAGGCTTCTGGGAGGATGGATTTGTTTTGAGAAGGAAGGAGAAAGTGATTGAAGAAAGTTGTTTACATAGGGCAATAATGGATTGTATATTTTGCAAATACAAGTAGCAAGTGACTACTAGAAAGTGCGGTGTAATTTATATTTCATTTTCAAAATTCATATGGCTCTGTAGATGCAGTATTGCTACAGTTGGAGCTGCTTAATAGTAGTAGAGAACTCTACAGTGTGGCAGACAAAGTAATCCAATTTCTTCTGCAAGGACATCCCTGTATTTGTCACTCAGTAGCACTGTTCCTGTTCTTACTGTGGTAGTTTTTCTTTAATTGACCTCCTACTATTCGTCATCTATTTTTAATCCTTTTGAATGCCCTGCTTTTACATATTTAGCATGCTTTAGTGGCATTCAATTATTTTGCTGGGTTTTGTCCTTCTTGGTGCCTCAGCTGTATGGATTACTTCATTATTGTGGACGTACTGACACTTCTTAAAATGTATGGGTTTGTGAGTAAATTTTAAGCTTATGATTTTTTCATAGGATGGAAATTTACTCAAATGTGTTCTGCCATCTTCCTAACTGGATCTATTTGTATTTCAAAATACCAAAAGGATGATCTAATATGTGCAAGGAATATAGAGAGCTTTCAAAAACATATTTTTGAGACAGTTCATTAACCTTTTCAAAACTATTGAAATCACTACTTCAGGACATGACAGTACCTCTCATAGGATATTATATACTGCATGTTCCTCATCTCAGAGATTTACATTACTGTTTCATTGGCATACATATATGACTATCTACTGTCTATAATGCCATATCATAGCAAGAATGCTCTTTGCTTCTTTAAAATTCATATATTTAATGCAAATATCATACACCACATGGGAGAAAGGCTTATTTTAACTTGGTTGAAGTAAATTGGAGATGGGAACAACATGGAAATTACCTTTCATATCATTTTGGAAGCAGGTATTAAATTCTGCTTAAATTCAAGAAGGCTTTATACAGGCAGCACCAGGCAATTGGATTTGATCAAAGACCAAGAACTTGCAATAATCCTTATCATTCTGAAAAATGTAAGATTTCTGTGCATGCTCAGAAGCACTGAGGTTTCAGACATGAGGCTTTAACTCAGTTAATCTGGACCAGATCCTTCTACTATTCACATGCACCATTGTTTATGCATGGAGTTCATGGGTAAAATATTACATGATACCACAGGGACAGAGTGCAGGTGGGAAGGGGGAACTGCACTGAGGGTTCATCAGAACTTCCTGCCATTAAATGTAACCAAGGTAAAACAGGAAAAGGCAGAATAAAGGTATGGGCAGGAGGAGTTTGACTCTCTTGAGAGAAGACTGGCAGCCGTAAAGTACTCTGAGCTACGCAGCTTTGGCTTTCAAGGGAGGTTAAAATGGAACTGTATCAATTAGTAAAAGTACACCTCCAAAAGGTAGTTTTCTAGAATTATGCTAGACTATATAGTTATGTAAATCTTGTCAAAGTTTATTTTATGACTCTATTTAAATTATACCTGTCTCAAACGTATGAATTTATAGGCAATTTTGAAAGAGATTATATAACGACTGATAGTAGTAGTAGAAGGACAATTGACAATAACATCTCCGAAAACATTTTTTAAGAAATGAAATCTCTTCAATTTTTTTCCTTCTTCTGAAGAAAGATACTTGTGATGTGTTAATGCAATGTAAATCTTTTTCAAGTGTTTCAGAAAATGTTACTGGAATAGATTTACAGGATAAATGACTATCACTTCCAGATAGAGTTCAGATGACAGATATAAATGAAGCTTTGAGTCCTGTATTAAAAGCTGGTGTTTACTGCAGTTCGTTTCTGTTTTAGTGTCTGGGAGCTATGACTGCTATATATTGCTGTAAGAGTTTACTGTAACAGTTTACTGCATGTACTAAATTCAAAGGTTCCAAAAACACACACACACGCACAGAAAATATAAACATATACATATACATATATACCTGTACCTATCCAAGCCCTGTTTTTTCATTAAAGAAAAGAATCTTATCATTGAAACAGAAAAATATTGCTTACTGTTTTCCTAAGAGAAGTCTTACTGATGGATGCAAATGTACAAAGTGAATTGGACTCTCAGAGAGGAATTAATAAACTAAGTTTTTCATTACTGCCCATTGGACAGAACTGTGGTAGATTTTTTAAAGTGTTTTGGTTCCCTATTAATTTATCTTAATATGTGTTTCCAGGCTGAAGCTGAGCTTTATTTCAGCAAAAACTCTGATTTCTATTTGCATTTAGGAAAGAGGCTCTTGAAAGTACATTACTCAAGTTCCATTCCATCAAGAGGACTGATGGGTTTTGTAATATATGGCAATTTTCTTGGGAGCTATGCAAGACACTTTGGAGAGCTCTATATGTTTTCAGTAAGCCATCAGTTCCACTTTCCACCCACACATGCACTCATGCACTTTCCAACAAGCTCCAAGTCCCCTTCCTTATGTGTAAATATTCCCTTTTCCATTCTGTAGTTTTCTGTGATATTTTTACTAAAATTACCACATACAACAACAACTTTGTGAAGTCAGTATCCTGTGCAATTTCTCAGCATTTTTTCCACTGTGGAACTTCTTGTTTTTCAGTATATTATAAAACCATCACAACTCAGATCATCTGACACCAGGCACCTGAAGGTGTTTGACTTCTGTCTTTGGAATGAACTGCATACTTTAAAAAGGGAAAAGTCATCTACTGAAAGTTATTTTTCAGTCAGTTGTGAAAGTCCTACTGTTACCATTCCACTTTTCAGGGATAGTGTTTATGCTGATCCATACTGTATGTTAGAGTTCATCCTAGGAGTCCACAGAAGACTCAGGTTGGCTTGAAGAGTTTCTTCGTGAAGATCTACCTGAACTGAAAAATTTAAAGTCAATCAAACATACAAGCTGGCTCAAAATCAAGAGAGAAATTATTGAGTTTCAAACTTAAGCACTTCTGTCCACTTACATCTTAGTTTATCAATAAATGCATGATCCTATAAAAAACATTGAGCTTCTCTTGTATGTGAGAGACTACTAGTTAAATTCTTACATCTCAACATCTCAATTCTTACATTACCTGCATTTGTATTTTCTCCTTAGCACTTTTAAGTTATGTGATTAAAAAAAGACCAATAAAAAGAATATGCAGTGCCCATCAGCATTATAGAAGAAAATTATTAAATCAAGAATACTGTCACTACTTCGTTTTATTTATTCAATAGGTTTTATGAGTTTTCACTGGCTAACATGGAGATTAGACTAAATTTTTCTGAAATAAAGAATTGAAGATAAAGCTCCAGAAATATCATTCATTTGTATTCACTACATGCATGATGCTTGATATTATGTTAATAATATTTCTGTACAATTCTATCATAGCGAATGATAACAAGAATTTGATATTCTTAATGCATTTATTTTGTGACTTTTTCTCTCTCTCATCTATTGCTTTTGCTGGCTGATAAGTTTTCTGTGTGTTTGCCTCTTACACCTTTTCCAGGGCCTGGGTTGCTTTCATATGCTTTCATCCCTTTACTTGACTTGCCCTTCTTGATTTCCCTCATCTTTTGTATGTTTGCAATATTTTCTTTTCCTTTGTGAGTTTTGCTGTCCTGTACAATTTCTTTTTCTGGTCTCTGTGCATACATGAATTCTATTCTTCTGTTACCTTTTCTTCCTCTTCTGGCATTCCTGTTCGGATAATGACTTTTCAGTGATAGACTTCAGTGTTTAAAAAAAAAAGGAAGAAAGAAAGAAGTGACAGATGCAATCTTCCCTACTGTTATAAATCCTCAAAATCACTGTAAAATGTTATACAAGTCCTTTATCTCAGTCTTTTGAAGTATTCTGTGAAAATTGTTTCTGATGGATATTAGATAAATTCATGTGTCAAATATATGCAGGTGAGATAATGTGTTTGTAAACATTACATTTCTCTGCTTGTTTCTAGAAAAGATTGTTTCTTCCGCAAACCACAAAACTACTATTAATCTTTTTTTAGGTAAACTGTCTATTTCTAGATTAATAATAGTACACCGTGATGTTTAACTTGACCTTAATTAGCCCTCTGTAACTTAGGCATATGCATTATACCAAGAGAAAAATGTTTCTTAATTCTGTCAACAGAATTCAGTGCCAGTTACTGTCCATTAGTGTGCATCAGTAATGAACAATTGTAATGAGATTGTGATTTCTGCTACAATTGCCAGGTACTTGCATGGAAACTAATAAGACAAGTAGTAAAGGATAACATGCATTTTTTCCTTTCATTTTTATCAAGGAGGCATTTGCAAACATATATGTTGATGTATGAATACAATGCCTGAGACAGTTTGTTACTGAAAATAAATAATATCTCAGTTAAATATTTTGCAAAACACTCTGACACAGCTGTGAAAAAGAAATATTTTTGTGGATAAGACTCACAGGTTTGGTTTTTTTTAATGAAATTGTCTTTCTACTACCGCTCATGTGTACTTCATGATTTTATAATGTATTGATTTCATGTACTAAAAAAAAGGCTCCACTGATGGAGTACTTTTGCACTCCAGTCACACCTTTGGATCTATTTTTGTTCATTTATATAATATGTACTATCTCCAGTTACTGGCGATTCTTACTCTGGACTACTAAATTTACTAATGGAATTTCTAAACCTCCGTTTACCCCATATGCTAAATTGCTGCATATAAACTGATCCCTTCATGAATCACAGAATCACAGATTCACAGAAACACTGGATGGGTGAGGCTAGGAGGGAGCACAGTGGGACACTTTTAGCAGAACACTCATAGTATAGAACCAAATTTGTTCACTGTAGTACATCCAGCTCTGTGGTGCCCAACACAAGAATGACATCGACTCATTTGAACAAATCCAGAGGAGGCCACTAAGTTGATCAGAGGGCTGGAACACCTCTCCTATGAAGACAGGTTGAGAGAATTTGGACTGTTTAGCCTGGAGAAAGGAGGGCTCTGGGAAAACCTTATTGGAACCTCCAGTACCTGGAAGGTGCTTCCAAGAGGGCTGGGGAGGGATTTTTTTTATTAGGGCATGTAGTGATAAGAGGGACTGGCTTTAAACTGAAGATTTAGATTAGGTGTTAGGAAAAAATTCTTTTCTGTCAGAGTGGTGAAGCACAAGAAGATGTTGCCTGAGAAGCTGTGAATGCCTCATCTCTGGAACCTTTCAAGACCAGGTTTAATCAGACTTTGTGCTCCCTGGTCCAGTGGGAGGGCCTGGCCAATGACAGTGGAGAGTTGGAACTCATTGATCTTTAAGATCCCTTCCAACCCAAATCCTTCTGTGACTCAGATTCCAACAACTTCAGGAAGGAAAAATATATGTTAAAAACTTTTATTACAGTGAGACTCTCTGTCTGCTGTGGCCTCTTTACATTGAGTAGTGGGTTCAAAGCCCCACAAACTGTGCTTGGTCTATAAAGTTGCTGTATCCATCCACAGCAGATTCACAAATCATGGAAGTGAGAGAGGTTGCCTGTAGGATGTCTGTTGACTAGGTCATCACAAGTTCTTACATAGGAAGCAAGAGAGTTAAGGATGTGACAGAACTCAGTGGACCAGCATGGGGAAGTTCTGGGAGGCATTACAGTCCAAAGCATAGCACAGTGAATCCTCCATACTTGGAGCTTCCTCACTGTTGGGACTGATCAGAAGCAGAAGGCTGCTGAGATAGTTTAAAAGTCTTATGGCAATCTTTCAGCCTTTCTTACCTGGAGATTGTTTGATTATTTTATCGTTGGAGAGGTGTAGGATTTCGGCTGTATATTTTAGCTGCAGTAAAGGAGAATGTTTTACATCAAGGACCAGAAACACTACAAGTTGCCACAATATTTGGGTTGTTCTAGGTTATCAACAGTGTTCATTTCCTTTTGCCAAATTGCTTTGAATATCTATACTTTCCTGGAAATTCTGTCATACAAAAAGGCACTGTGCTTGAACATTATTAGCTTTTGAAATGTAAAAGCATAGAACAGCACAAGAAAATATATTTTAAAGATTTATAATCTTTAAATATATTTTAATGTATTTTTATTAATTAATGTAACTTTTTCATTTTAGAGTTCAGCACAGCTTCCCTCAAAAACAAAATAATAATATTATTGTGAAAATAGAAGGTATTTCCAAGAATTAAAACAAAAAGGTTAAGAACATACCAACTTTCCTGTAAAACTTGCACAGATTCACAGAATAGAAGCTAAATTTAAAGTCATTTTTCAAAGTTCTTAAAATTTTACTACATACGTTTTTCACAGTATTAATAATATCATGCATCATAGCCATTGAAATGCTCTTTGAAAACTTCACTTTCATTTTTAAGAAAAGTTATCTTAGTGACACAAGACATCAAGTGGTGGAGTTCAGTAGCTTCCTGAAATAATTGTGCTCATAGCCAGACAGGTATGTGAATAATAAAATCCTTTTCTTCTACTTTCTTAGAATAGAAAAAATAATCTCAGTTTTGTTCTGTCCATCTAAAACTTGGTTTTAAAGATGGGTGCATGTATGGTTTGACAAAATTTTGCTTTAAGAATATTTCCCTATATATCTAGTCTTACATCTATTGTGAGCAGTGGTTAAGAAAAGCTATGTATATAAGATGATGAATTGTCTAAAAACAATCAAATGGAAAAAGAAATTATCTTGCTTGCTTTCTCTATTGAACTACAGTCACACTTAACTTTAGTGCTAGCATTTGTCATTCCAATTACAGAAACCTGGAAATGGAGGAGTGTTTTGTTATATACTCAGAAATAATTAAACTTTGGAGCAGGTTTCTATGACTTCCAAGTTACGTGCAGAAAGTGCCTCATAATGGAGCTGTAGCTGCTCCTGGTATTATACCAGACTGCATTGTGAAGAGAGGCATATTAGAGAGAATCAGTGAGAATGAAAGTCAGGATGAAAGCCACACTGAAAGAAATAATTTGCCTGCTGCAAACTTGAATTGGTAAGATACTTTCTCTTTGACTTTTAAATTTTGTACAGAAATAATAAATCTGCAGAGTTTTCTTCGGCTGCTAACACGCAAAAGGACAAGAGAAAAGTTTGGAAGTTCAGTTTTATTCTGTCTGGCAGCATTCTGCTAGTATCCATTCTATGTCCTTCACTGTATTGGTTAATAGACCATGGACTTTGTGGCTTATAAAGTATTTGTGGGTTGGTAAAAATCTCATTTAACAAAGCTAAAAGTGAAACAACCATCATCATAAAACCTTGTGTAATTTCATTGAAAAAAAAAAACCCATCACAAATAATATTCCACTATTTTGTATATTTTCCATAATTAAAAAGGACTGTTTGAAGTTTTCTTTGGTAGAGCATTTTTAATGGCAATGGTTTGTTTCAAATCTAAAAATCATCAGGAATCAAAATTTTAAAAATAGGGTTTTTTAAAGATGTCCCTTATATTCTTGAAATCAAAAATATATTCTTTACAATGCTATACATTGTGAACCTATAAATCAAAATTTGCTATATTAATATGCAATTAACTTAATAAAAGCTCTTTTAAAGTAAAATAAAGCTCATGTAAAATTGCTCAAACATTGCAGATTCAATTGAAAAGCCTGAAAAAGGCAATATTGGTAACTTTTTTGACGTTAATTTTGTACAAAGCTTCATATCTGAATTACTTTAGAAAGGCCAAACCGCAAAGGGAGAGCGATGTCCTGGAGTTACTTTTAGTTAATTAGACAAGCAACTCAATGTAAGTTTCTGGAGCAAAATGATAAATGTGATTTCTGTGTGTGTGAGCAAGAAAGGAGGAAAACAATTTCCTTTCTGTGATATTGATTGTGATATTGGTTGTGCTGTATTTCATTGGTGTGCAATGTAGCAGAACCTAGAAACCATAGAAGATGAAAGATATAATTCAAAAACTCTCAAAGATAATTGGTGATATTTTTTATAAAAAGGGATGCAGAAAGATACTTTAGTAATTCAGTGTCTCAGTTTTTTTGCTGAAGTATGACTGTGGGGATTATGGTGTATACAAAGGGAGCCCACCTGGTTAATGAAGAGAAGCGCAGGATGCAGAGTAGGTTTCTTTAGCTCAGCAGAGACCAGCATGTTAGAGCCAATGGATGACAGCTGTAACTAAAGGTCTGAACAGGTAATAACCCCCCAAAATAGCTGTAATTAAATGATGATAATCAGTACAAACTACAAATTGAAGCAGTGACTTCTTCCTGAGTTGCTTTGTTAAGATTATACTTCATGTCTTTCTAGAAAGAGCTCTCTAGGCAGCCATAACTCAGTACAGTTGTAAATATAGGAAGTGCATCATAAGACCTGAGATGAACAGAAGAGATTGAATTCTAATGTAACCTGCATTAAAAAAAAAGAAAAAGAATATTATGTGCAGAAAAGAATTAAAGAATGAATAAGCAGTAAAGAATAAATGTAAAACACATGATGAGACATGGCTGCTTATCTGATATGTGTTGCTGAGTCAAATTGTCTTACATTCTTATTATCAAGAAATCTCTGCTTCTTACATGCCCTCACTCCAAGGTCCTCTAATATAGAATATTAAATCAACTGAAGCAATGTGTAATTATTTATTTTAAAAGATAATTATTTCTTATTGTAATAAATTCTTGCTTAAATGACTTGGTGAATCAGGTAGTTTATATATAGGCTGGTTAATCTATGAGGAAGTTATTATCTACAGCGAATAAATGGGCTTCCCTGGAGAGCTGCTAAGCAAAATTTTATTTTCTGTGCAGGATAGG
Source organism: Donacobius atricapilla (assembly GCA_013397315.1). Lineage (NCBI taxonomy): Eukaryota > Metazoa > Chordata > Aves > Passeriformes > Mimidae > Donacobius > Donacobius atricapilla. Next base: position 433,016 of record WBMY01014895.1, on the reverse strand, counting down.
GATTGTTTGTTTAAGGTTGTAATATTAGGAAATGCAGGACTAGAAAGATATATCATCCTTCAAAGGACCTTGGTTGTAAAGTTAAGAAAACAATCTTATCTCTACAACTACTGTATTGGAGCAGAAAAACAAATATATTAACCAGTAAAAGAAACAAGAATTTCCCTCCAAAATTCATATAAATATTTTACAGTTACCTAATTTCTCAAGATCTAAATTGATTATAAATAGTTTATATGTTTTTTTCTGAATCTGTAACCTCCAGGACTGTTTAATCATATCCTGTCTGACTTTCTCTGCAGTACTGTAGATAAACAGTGCATCAGTGCCCCCTGCAGCCTTAAAACACTAGTATAACAGTTAAAAAAAACCCCAACACTATTGATCTTGGTTGAAATAACTATTCAGAAAAAGAACAGCTTTAAATCCTGTTGTATCCTTTCCTTTTTTCTCTTTCCTTCTTTAAAAGTGAAATCACAGCTCTTGGGTAAAGAAAAAATTCCTCAGAAATGTAGCCTAAAATTTAAGACAGACCTTGATATATTTGTGAGAATAAAAATCCCTTTTTTATGTTCAAATACACTGGCATATGAAAATCAGGAACTAGAAACATGAGAAATTGAGAACATATGTGTAAACTTTAAAATTAATAGTTATAAAAAAGAAAGAAATTCTAACCCTCAGAACCCCTCAGAACCCATCAATTTCTGTAATGTGTGGAATGTTCAGAGAATAGAAAAATGCTCCTTCATCTGTGCTAAACTGTAGGTATTTGTGCATTTTCATGTATATTTTTGAAAATTTCTCAAAATTACTTATACAATATAAAGACAAATTTGGGATTTGTTTCCTTCCCTTCAGCTACTACACACATACTTCTGAAGTCATTGTCAAATTTCTAGACACCCTATTAGTTACGGTTATACAGATTTCTTTTGAAACTCTGAAATTTCAATGAAGCAATGGTTTGCAATAGCAGAAATCTGAGGTAATTTGTCTATGTATGGGGAAAATAAAGGTTTTCAGCTCATAAAACCATGAGCTGTTGAAATTGCCAACAGTGCCAAAAAGAGGACATGACCAAATATAAAATTAATTTTAAGAGAACACTCGTCTCTATGCAGTGCATAAATTTGTTGAGATATATGTGCTTCTGACCAGTTTTCTGAAACCAGATTTCCCCATTTTCCCTCCCTACACACCTGCTAAAATCAAGAGGTAAATAGGAGATGATGCTGTCCTACTAGAACACATTCAAGGTCCTACTTGACAAAAAAAGAGTGACTTGGCATTCCTTAGCTGCCAAAAAAATTGTTATTTAAATTCTAAGATATAATGGGAAATTTTTACATCTTAAGGATGAAGGCTGGAGGCTAAATTACCTTAGTCAATTGAAAATGCATTAATTTCTTAGAACTAACTGTCTAACATAGTTCACTGATGTTATATAATTGAGTAAGTATTGTATCAAAATGATAGGAAATGATTAAATCTCTTCTGGGCACTATAAACACAAGTGTGACATCAGTAACTGGCTTCCAGCATTTATCAATTATAAAATCCATTTCATAAACCAGAAGATATAAAGTATTCTTGACTGAATTAAAGTATATGAAAGAAATTTGGCAGCATTCAGAACTCTTATGTGGCGAGATAGTTCTCGTTGAAAGTGAGATTAATTTTATTTACAATAAATAACTTTTTAGCCTCAGAATAACTTTATAATATAAACAGAGTAAGGTAAATTCTCTATTTTGGGAATATGGGCCTGCAACCTTTGACAGATTTTTATCAAATTGGATTAATTGAGCAAAATTACTATTTTTTACATTAAAAGGTATGTTTGTACCTCCTAAGCACTCCAAAGCCCTTTGCAAATGGCAAAGCACAATCTACTTGCCTTGGTGGGTTTTATTTTAATAGTCTAAATCTACAGCTTAGATATTTTAAGTCTTGATTACTAAATGAGTTGTCTAAATTTTTCACAAGGAAACCAAGTGCTTTTTTTTAATTAAGAAAATAAGCAAAACATACTTTTGTCTTACACATGCATCTTGCATCTCTTAACCACCTGACTACATTCATAAACATGTTTTGTTGATATGATGATGAGCATTTGCCTGATATTATTAAATCTGACCTGCTTTGATACAATAACCCTCTTATATCACTAATATCAATGCTTTATATATAGCTGCCCTTCCTGATTTAAAGTTACTCAAGAAAGAATGGCTGAATATATAGCACGGTTTGAAGGTGAAAATGAGAAATATTCTCTGCCTTTGAGAATAAATCTCCCAGTTTCACCTCAGATTTATTGTTTACTCTTATTTTGAGACTTGTTTTGTAGTTGGAAAGACCAATTAGTTTTGCAAGTGATGTTGCCTATTGCAAGTCATAGCCAGGCACCCAAACCATCAATGACATAGCGTTTGGGTACAGGTAGTGTTTAAGACAAAAAAAAAAGGTGTTAGGATCAATGGATGCAAAACATCTAAAACTTCCAATGTTACCCTGGAACAGCATGATGACCGCATAATTTCAACATAACATAACTTTATATTATTGCATTTTCTCCCTTGCTATGATCTTGCCCTCTCACAGCCTTTGGGTTGATAAGAAGACGGGAGGGTGTGAATGATCCATTTATACCTTTTTTTTTTGTCAAATAATCTACATCAAGGCAAGTCAACTCCTTAACTATTCTTTAATTATTCATAATCTTAATCAAAAAATGAATAGTTTAATGCAGAGCAGTGGCATGTTCTTCTGCTGCACTAGATCTTAATTCCTGTGAAGTCTTGAATATTGTTCACATGTTGGAAGGAAAGACAGAAATCTGCTGACAAGGCATCTGGAGTTTGCTTATTTCTTGTTTGTGGGCTGTTGTTTTCTCTTCTAGTTCTTCACATTAAAAATAAAACTTCTCAGTCTCGATAATGTTGCCTGTTACTATCTCTCCATGTTTTAAGATTCTCCTAAGTTAGAGTCACATTGCATTACATATGTTAAAGTAACAGCAGTTTCTTCATTGCAAACTTAAATTGCTTGAGGTGTTAGAAAGATTACTTTAGATTGTAAAAAGGTAAGGTAAGCTCCATTCTTTGCTGTAAAGGTATATGATATATGGGAAATCTTTTTAGGAAACCTTTTCAATACATAAAAGTGGTTTGGGATGTTTTTCAGCTATATAATCAAAACACAAATGATTTTAAGTGTGACATAGTGAGCAGAAGTAGGATTTTTTCTCACTCATCACAGTTGTTTTGTTTAATACCATTTCTAGTTGATGGAGAAAGCTGGTTACTTTTCTTAGAATGTGATGAGCTGGAGATGCCCCTCTCTACATATAGATTGTCTATGAGGAGAACCACGGTGGTCAGCTCAGGCAAGTTTCGAAGCTCTTAGGCAGATAATGTTTGACAAAGTGAATTCTGTCCTAGAATTTTATTTGTAGATGAAATTTCCTCCAATATTTAGGAGGAAAAAGACTATATTGGGTGTCATCTTGATGTCTTGGGGAACTAGGAATTGAAAAGAGATTGAACATGAGGTCATAAGTATCAAACTTCTTAATTACTTTATACTGATGGCTCTCATTAGTGCTCTCAACATCATAGTTATAACGTTTTTTCACTCTCAGGTAAAGTCAGAGTGTTACAAAAACACATTTGGGCCAAAATTTAAATATTTTTCCAATTGCATGAAAGATAAATATTACTTATGCCAACATTTAACAGTCTTCCTTTAGGAAAGTCCCACTGGCACAAACATTACATTGTGTAGTGTACCCTTACAGTCATTCCAAGAAGGGAAAGTCATTTACCAGCATTGCATCTTATATTGGGACATGCTAAAATATGATATGCTGTAGGGAAAAAAATATATCGACTTGTAAACAATAGCAGCTAGCAGATAAAAGGACACACATATGAATATCCAAAATTGAATTTTATTCTTCTTAAACAGAAACCTCCTACTTCAATCAATACAAGTGGTTGTACCCTTTGACAATGTCTGGACCAAACAATAGTAGAAGACCTTGAAGCCTGCAGTTAATAAAGTGACATGAGATAAAAGCATCATTTAGGAGGCTGATCTCACACTGTATTTCTGCACAGAGAGACTATTGGTGGTCAGAGGCCACCTGAGGCACAGCAACGATGAAATGGTAGAGTTTTCAATTCCCAGTGAAGTAAGGAAGGAGGTCAACCAAACCTCTACTTTAGACTTACAGAGGGTGGACTTTGGGTACCTCTTCAGTACTCAATTTCAGAAAGTCACTTAGAAGACCGTCTTTAATAACAAAGTGGTCATCTATAATAACAAAGAGGAGGTTAACCTTATGTGCCAAAAGACAAGCCAGTAGGGAATAAGGGTGGCCTGGCTGAACAGGGAGATTTGATAGAACCTCAGGAGAAAAAGACAGTTTAAGAACTTTGGAAGAAGGGGCAGGCAACTCAGGAGGAGTACAAGGATATCATTAGGTCACATAGAGAGAAAATTAGAGAGGCAAAAGCTCTGCTAGAATTCAATCTGGCCACTGCTGTGAAAGATAATAAAAAGTGTTTTCATAAATACATTAGCAGCAAAAGGAGGGCCAAGGAAAATCTCCATTTCCTTGCAAGGGAACATTGTCTCCGAGAAAGAGGAATAGGCTGAGGTACTTAACTCCTTCTTTACCTCGGTCTTTAACAGAAAGACCAGTTATCCTCAGGGTAACCAGTTGCCTGAGCTGGTAGGAGCAGACTAGCCCCCCTGTAATCTAGGAGGAAGTAATTAGTTACCTGCTGAGCCACTTAGACATTCTGAAGTCTGATAGGCCAGCTGGGATTCACCCAAGGGCACTGGGACAGGTAACAGAAGAGCTCACCAAGCCACCCTCCCTCATTTATCATCAGTTTTGGCTAAATGTTGAGGTCCCAGATGACTGAAGTTTGGCCAGGAAAGAAGGTAAACCTGGTTTGAAGAAAAATCCTGGAAGTGGGGGGTGGTACTAAAGATAAGAGGTGCCTGGAGATGAATACCAGGGGATGCACATGGACCATGGCTGGTAACAGTCAAGACCAATTACTACAGACTGCAGCTCAGTGTGAATCAACAGGAACTTCCACTCAAGCTTCCCAGAACACCAGCAACCTCCCTGCTAGAAATGAAAGTGGAAACCCAGTGAACATAAAAGGGCATGGGGAAACTGAAGGTGCATGGAAGTGCATGAGATAAACAACCAGGGTAACAGCTCTATTCTCATTGGTTCTTAAGTAGACCCCAATACCCAGTTTAACTATGGGCTATTGTTTACTCTCTCATCTGTCATGCACTTTATTGATTATAAAATCATTTCTTCCTCCCAGAAAAAAATTACATAAGGCCTATTATTTTAGTTCCTTGTTTTTTACCTTGTAAAATTCTATTTAGGATGTTTCAAGTACTGTATTTTTTTCATTCTCTCATTTAATATTACGGGGATTTTTTGACCTGTCGTATTTACAACACCCTTTCTTATGCACTCGATGAGAATGCAGTAATATTTTAATTAAATGCCAAATTACTGATGAATAAATGATGTTTGTGTTTATGCATGTCAGCCATTCTCCAGCATTAAGATATAATTAGAAATTAAGACTGGAAGAAAGACTAGATGATACATAACAACACTCCACATTTTTAACTCTTTCTGTACTAATGATTTCTACTTATTGTACTCATCTTGTTTTCAGGACAGCTTTTATGTTAATTTCTGTAATGTGTGATACAGAATGCTTTTTTAAATTCCTATTTTTCCCCAGTAACACAGTCTTTGAATAGAGAAATGCTTTCTATCCAGGAATCTTAATTAATATTTCTAAAATGTCACCTTTTAAGCCCAGCTGGCAACTAACTGCCACTCAGTCACTTGCTCAGTCCTCCCTGGTGGGATGGGGGAGAGAATCAAAAGGTGTAGGTAAGAAAACTTGTGAATGGAGATAAAAACAGTTTAATAGGTAAAGCTAAAGCCATGGACAAGCAAAACAAAGCCAGGAATTCATTCACCACTTTCCACAGGCAGGTGGAGGCTCAGCCATCTCCAGGAAAGCACCACTCCATCACTTGCAACGTTGACTTGGGAAGACAAATGCCATCACTCCAAATGTTCCTTCTTCTTTACCCAGCTTCATATACTGATCATGAGACAATGGGATGTCTCTTTGGGCAGCTGGGATCAGGCTGTGTGCCCTTCCAACTCCTTGTACACTCCCAGCCTGCTCACTGGTGGGGTGGGTGAGGAGCAGAAAAGGCCTCGACTGTCTGCAGTGTGGCAGTAACTAATACATCTCTATATCACCCACTCTGTTCTCAGTAGGAATCCAAAACACAGACCCACAGTTGCTACTATAACTCTATCCCAGTCAAAACCGCAAATGTAGATCTCCCCTATTCTATTAAGTGGCTAAGAACTATTTTCAGCACATGGGGAAACTAATCCTAAAAGAAATAAGGCAGTCCATCTGTAAAAATTATTTCAAGACCTAAACTATTCTTATGTGAGACCTCTAAAAGCAAAGTATGTACTCTCAAAACTGCACTTAATCTCTAACGTAATCAGGGCACATTGAATTTCCAGCCTGCCATTCATTTCTGGAAGCATCTTGATTCTCTTAAGAGTCCTCTTCACACTTGTTAGGATCTGAGAATGCCTCTATTTTATATCTAAGAGAGAACAATATCTCCTAAATATTCCCAAAGGAAGTTGAGATGAGACTGTAAAAGACAGACCCAGTGTTGGTACATCCCTTCTTTCTGTTTTTATTCCCCAGATCAGTGATAAGAGCACTCTCCTGGTTTATCAGATTCTTGAGTTCAATTCTGTCCTTAGCTTAATGGAATTATAAACACCTTCCAGAAGTGCTGTAAGAACTCCTCAAAGCAGTCCATTTGTCTGTTCTGTTCTGCATGGAATAAGCATTGACTGGGTTGAATGGATAAAGGAAAAGTGTTCACAAATGGTTCCCCATCCCCTGGGCTAGAATAATTACCTGAGTACAGATCTGTATTTTTCCACTGCATCAATTGTTTTTAAAGTATATCTCTTGAAGAATTTCAGGGTTTTTTCTTGTCAAAGGAGGGCACTAGCCATCTAGAGAATATTTGCTGTGGGCAAAGACCAAAGTTTGGGTACTATAGCCCTGAAAATTGCAATGCAGAAGCCTTGCCTGAATGAATTATTGCTTAGGAAATCAATTGCATATTCAGGATCTAGAAGTGCTTCTCCTTTATCCCTCACAGACATATTGGGCAATAATATTGCATACGTAGGTCATGCGTTTTGGAATCTAAATTATAGATGGCATCAATGAGGTGGAAGAATATCTTTACTGCTTAAACTTAGATATAATCGTTGGTAAACAGTAGTGACTCCATGCTGGAATTGTGATTTTTGAGATAGTTGTCATAGCATCTCTGTTACAGGATCTCAATTTATCCAGTACAATTTACTTAGACATTTAGGACTGGAACAGAATGTTTATATTCTAACTTTGCAGAGCCTTTTCAGAAGGACAAGTACAGTGTCATGTTAAAAAACAAAATAACATTTTTCATCTGCTGAAAGAACCTTCAAAGAGAGAATGAAAGTATTTATTTCCTTTCAAAACCACCAGTTTTAAGAAATGAAAATATTGCAGAAATCAACAAAAAGATGCAATGCTTAGACCTTTCAAGTGTTTTTTTTTTTTTTAAACAGCAGCTAAGATTAAACTGGTAAGAGGTTTTCCAACTATGAATATTGATTAAATGTAAAAGAGAAAGCTGAAGTTCACACAGATTTGAGATTTGTTTAAACTTCATAAAGTGTAAGATTTGCAAACTGGTCCACTCAGTAGTTTGACCTGTTTCCTTTTTTAAAGTTTAATGTTTGGATCATTGTTACAGGTAATGTTTTACACTTAAGTAAAGATCAGTGTGAACAACTGAAAGATTTAACGCTCCCTTATTTCTTCAAGCAAGCCAAGTAAAAAGATGACTGGATTTGGTACAGAAATTCAGCTCTTCAGTTTTAGCAAAACCATTGTTTTAACAATTGTCCTAAACTTAAGAACTAAGGGTGTTTTTCAAGTACCATCTTAGGAACACTCACTTCCATGTCTAGTTTAGAAAGGTTTTTGCTATTAAACTTTCAACATAAAGTATTGTTGCTCCAATAACTTATTTATCCATTGCAAAGTTCATGGAATCTATATATTTCAGAGGAAACAACAGGAATATGTCTTAGTACATGTATTTCATTTTCCTCTTTCCACTTTCATCTGTCTATAACTGACATTTCTTCCCATATCTAGCACTGCTATGCGTCCTGGAGTTTAATTTTTTTTCTTCTTATTCGTAAACAGAGCTTTATGTTATTCCAGTGGCAAATTTTTTTAATGGAAACCTGCAACTACAGTATCGTTGAGTTCTGCTACCAAATGTTGTAGCTCGTAGGAGGGGGAAGCTGGGCTCACAGTCTGGAATGTACACTGAAAATTTGATTTTTTAGGAGATATGCCTGAGCATATATCATCTGTATTTGGAAAACTGACCCCCAACACTTTCAACTAAACCTAGAATTGTGATGAGTGAAGAAATCAGATTCACATATAAACTGCAGCGTATAAATAATCCATATCTGGTAAGCTCTTGAATTGTTTTCACAATTGTTGTGTTGAGTGATGTAAATGGTGTCTCCAGGAGGGTAAGTGCACAGATATACTGCACTGTGGATTCATTGAAATCAGTGAGATGCCATTTAAAGTACTCTGCTTGACATGGTTGTGAACAGTGAAATAAACAGCCTGTAAAAGGCTTTATTAATTCTTGCCAAATTACATTCAAGGTACGAGGTATTTATTCCTGTTTAAAGAACATTTCCATGAAGTGCAGTTGTAAACTTTGAAATTATACTATACCATGCATGCTAATGCTCTTGAAAAATCTTTCATTTGGCTCTAAATTCTAAAACGTTCACTTAAAATAATATTCTGTCACAACCTAAGAAAAATGGCAGATGCACACTTTTCCACTGAAGAAAACAGCAAATAAAAGCAGTTGCTTCCCAGCACAAACTACTTTATTGACAAGATAAAAATACAAACTGCCTTATCCCACTCATATCAGATAAGGCTAAATCCATTACTCCAGTAATAAAATGTTAAGTACATAAGTACCAGAAGATATAGGCAGTGGAGATGTTATCATATCACAGGGAGTCCCATGCCATTGCTTGTCCCAGCAACTTGCTTCATGGGAAATGTCAGAGTGCTTCTGTAGGCACATCTGCCATCAACCTGATAATGAATTACTTGGGGAAAAAGTCTGCTCTCTTTGCAGGTCTCAGTTTGAAGTCCATTATATAGATATATCACCCTGAAAAAAAAAAGAAAAAAAAAAAAAGAAAAAAGCTCTCTTATATTTAGACAGAATTTCTTGCATTTCTGTTTGTGTCCATTGCTGCATGTCCTGGCCTCCAGCAAGGAACATCTCCTTCCATCCTTTCCCCTCCCCTTCCCTTCCCTTCCCCCTGAGGTATTTATACCTGACCAGGTTCCCCAGAGCCTTCCTTTCTCCAGGCTGAACAGCTCTCCTGGCCCTGGTCACTGCCCCAGGTCAGAGCTAAACTGGCAGCACACAGGTGAGCCCCTGCCGAGGCTGAGCCCCTCACTGCCAGCTCAGTGCAGAGTGGGGCATCCAAGAGGGTTTGTTAACTTTTTAAACTGCACTGTCTCTAACTCCACACACTGATAGTTTCAGGCTTTTATTGAATAGGGGAGAGCGTATGGGAGAGGGGAGCACAGTTGGTTTGGGTATGTGTGCTTTTGTTTTAATAACATAACATAACATCAAACATGACCTCCAAGTAATATATTCCTGCCATTCAGCTCATCATACATCTCCTTGAGTGGCAAACAATGTAATATAAAATAAACAAGACTTCAAATTGCACTAGCATCTGTGTTTAGACAAGCATTTCAAGTTTACATGCACTCAGCTATGAAGCGCAAACTTGCAGGCCTTTAAAACTCAACTTTTTGAGCTCATTTAAAGATTAAAAACAGTGTGTTGATGCTTGCAGCAAGTTAGAAGATCTTTGTGTGCATTATTGACCTGAGAGGTAGTGACAGGCTGGGAAATTGAAAAGAAAAAAAAACAAATATAAAATTGTACCTTGTTGTGGAGTAACAGTGAATCAAGTTTTGCTCCATATATTTTTGTTACACTTTGTCAAAACTTTTAACACTTCAATTACTATTTTACTTTAAATGCTTCCCAACTCTTTATTCAACTAATGTTTTAGTTAAAATTCATCGAGGCAAGGTTATTGCTTATTCACTGCACCAGCTTGAACGGTTTGTAAGCACAGCTGCAGATGTTTGCCCCACTAACCAGCCCCAGCAAACTTTTCTCCACTTTTGTGGTAAGGCAGGGAGCTGCAGGCTGCCTGGAAGCAGTGCTGGCACGAACACAGTCAGGCACCATCTAGAAGCAAAACATCCAGAACAACACTGCAAAGGCTGACATCCTGTGAAAAAGCAAATGAACCGGGAAGAAATCAGCCTACCAAGTAGCTTTACTTTCTTTCTTTTCTGCAGATTAGAATGTCAACCCAAAAATGAAGCAAAGCTGCACTACTTGCACTCATAAAATTTCATTTAAAGCACACTGCTGTGATTCTATTTTAGAGAAAAACATGAGCTTCCCATTAGAAAGGGGATGTGAAACTTCCACAGCTGGAAATCAGTGCTTTCAGTAGAGACAAGAATGCACCTGCCAGTCAGACAGCTCTCCCTCCTGTTCAGCATTTTACCCCTGACAGTAGCTGCAGCCAGGTTCAAATAAGTAAATTCTGCAGTGGTCAGATAGGATTATCTGTAACTAGAAAAATGGTCCCTCTAATAGGTAGCAGTAGGAGCTTAGTTTATACCTTGTTAATTCCCCAGGTTTTTGTGTAGTTTTTGTTGAATATTTTTTTTTTCAGGAGTAACAGAAAAATCAACAAATACCAGTAATTGCTTGCAATAAATTTCTCCTGTAAATGTCTCAATCTTTATCTAAACCCAGTATTACTTCAGAGTTTCTACAACATTTAAGTTATGCTTGGGGACAAAATGAAGATTTTTGGTTTATTTACTTTTAATCAAAGATTGTAATCCCAGAAGATGACTAAGCATTTTTAATTTGCTGTGCTAGCAAATAGATGATTTGCTGTGCTTGTTGGCAGAAGATAACACACGATAATGCACCCTTAATGCTGCTCTGAATGGAATAGCCTACATGAAGTTTGTGTGAGTTTTTTATTTCCTTTAGGAGAAAAGTATTGTTATAATTCCAGCAATTATGTTGTTTTCATTGTATTTATATAAATGAAAATGTTATTCAATTCATCTAAACGGAAATAAACAGTAAGTCACTTATTTTCTTAAAGTTTCAAGCCTTTTATTTGCAAGTCCTCAGCTATGAAGCATTTATGAAGTATGAAGTATTTATTTTCAGCTAATAAATACGTCAGCTGTGAAGTATTTATTTTCAGCCACCTTGATGACTGCCATTTTTTGGATGTTTTTCTCTCATATAAAGTATATAGCTGCCTTGAAGTCCCCATTGCTAAGCACCACAGTATGTGTGTTTTGGATGCATATTGCATCCTTGTTTAAGTATCCCATTCTAATGTTTTCCTTACTATTATGTCTCTGCACATCTTCTCTTAACTGTCACATAAGCCCTGTGTAACCTTTTGTTCTTTCCCATGCTTCACTCCTTTCTCAGTTACTGTTGCTTTCTTTGAGTCCCCTTATATATTTACTTTGCCCTGAATTATTTGTCTCCTTCCTCTGTTCACATCCATTTCTTTCTTAACTGCCTCTGGGCATGTATCCTTTTTTTTTTTTTTTTTTGCTGTATTGATGATTTAGAGAAGCAGATTTTTAATACTGACATTAACAGACAACTTACTTACCTGGGATGTGTTATGTTCGGTGGAGATTTTTTCAGAATATTATGAAGTCTGTTAGTACTTTCTAAAATATGGATTCAAAAAAAGAAAATTATTAAAATCAGTTTTCAGGTAAATGGGATATGTAAAAAATTTGGAAGTTAGACTCAAAAAGAAGCTAGACAGATGCATGCAGTGGTGAATGCAATGTCACACTGAATGTGTCCCCACCTATCTCGTTTCTGCAGTTGCAATCTACTGGTGCATCACCACTTTCCAATGCATCTTTTTAAGACATGCTCCCAACTCTAAAATATGGTGAAGCAGAAGTTTTAGCAGGTGACAAGGAGAAAGGGAAGGGCACAGCTGGGGCCAGTATGTGGGCTTTTAAGTTTTGTTTTTGTAAAGCAGCTTTATGCCATCATTTTCACCAAAATAAATACAAATTGCTTGTCTTTTACTAACTGTGGTGCCTATAAACCATTGTATTTAGGACCCAATTTCTATGCTCTGTTTTGCCCAAAATGTTAGTGATATTTCAGTTCAACTTCATCTCCCTTTTATAGAATCATAGATTTGGGTTGGAAGAGGTCTTAAATATGATCTAATTCCAACCCTACTGCCATTGGTTGGGACACCATTCACCTGATCAGGTTCCTCAGAGCCCCATCCAGCCTGGCCTTGAACGCTTCCAGGTTTGGGGCACACACAATTTCTCGGAACAACCTAATTCAATACCTCACGACCCTCACAGTAAGGAATTTTTCCCTAATATTTAACATAAACCTACCCTTCTTCAGCTTAAAGCCGTCCCTCTTTGTTCTGTCACTACATTCTCCCACAGAAAATCCCTCTCCAGCTTTCCTGCAGGCCTTCCCTTTTCCTGCAGCTTCTTTCCTTCTGCTGTGTATGCTTGATCTACTTGTATGGAAGTCTCTTTTAGAACTGCCTTACAAGTTTTGGTAACTTCAAGCAATGAGTTATTTAATAAGTGAAGCCTGTGTTTATTTATCAACCATTGCTGACATCCACCAAAAATGAATAATGAGAGCACATAAAAACTGTGCTACCTGCATGAAGGCTATTACTTGCTCCCTCACAGGAAAACATACTGTCACTGCATTTTTGCTAGTTTTCTGGATGGGGACTTGTATTGGGAATTCCTTATGTATTCATATTTTCTTAAGTATAGTCTGAATTTCTATTAAAAAAACCCCACAAACTAATTTCAATTGAAGCTAAGTGCTGTAACATAATTAGGTCTCATGGCTTTTTTGGTTTTGATATGTTTTCTCTCTCCTTTCAGAATCTCTGTACTCAAACATCTATCAACAACATTCCCTGTGGTTTCTTCCGATGTGCCTCACTTACCTGACCCTGGCGTGCCCTCTCAGATTTCCCCTGCATTACTGTCTGTGTGCCAGGAAGGACTGTGCCATAATGGAGGGACTTGCCGTCCTCTCGCTCTGCCTACTGGGGCCACCTCGTTCCAGTGTGACTGCCCACTACACTTCACTGGCCGATTCTGTGAAAAAGGTACTTGTGATTAATTTTTTCTCTACTGGTTATGAAATTAAAGTCTTATTCTACTTTGGAGATGAAAAGGGGGAAGAGGTATTGATTGTCATATTTTTCTGCTTTTTATCCCAGTTACTTTTGGTTAAGCGAGGAGCAAATTCATTGAGGTAATTCAAATAATACTTATTTTCAGTGTAAACTGGGTGATATCAGTCAGACACACTCGTAAGAGTTGCAATTTGAGTTAATGAAAAAAAATTACATTATTTGTGCAAAATTGTTGTGTACAGTTTTAATGTATGTTTTCCAGTGTATTACTTCTGAGACAGAAGAAAGTTGAATTCCTCAAAAGATTATGTTTTCCATTTCTACAGACTGGATTTTTCCATCACTGTGTCAGATCCTTTGCTGAAAAAGGCTTTTTTTTATTCTCTAACTCATTTATACTTCTACTACTGTTGCTCATAAAGCACAGATCAATCAAATGAACATATTTTAATTAGAATTTGAATTAAAAAAATTCTTTTAGTAATTTTGGTTTCTTTGTAAAATGAATCAAGGCTAAAGCAAACTGATCAATATTTGTTCTGTAATTGTAACTGCTTTTCATTATTGCTTGTCAGAAAGTTCTTTTTTAGAGTAAATTTCATAGCTGGCTTCAAAAACTATTTTAGATTTTAAGGAACTGTGGGTTATGAATTGCAGTAGATAATTCTCATAGCACTAAAAGTCATCACTAGTGTGCAGGAAAAGAACCAAAAAATTTCTAGAATATGGTTATATAACTGTATCATCCTCCTAATGAACTTCCCATGGTAGTAAGTAAAAGCAACTAGAGTTAAGAATGCTATTCCCAGACTGCCAGTGTATCTGAGCTAGCATCACCTTGTATTGCTGTCTACAAATAGGTCATCACACTCAGTATATGTGAAAGCAATCACTGACTGTCAGCTCAAAAAAAAAAAAAGTCATGTGTTGCTTATATATCAGAGAATATTTTACCATGTAGCCTTTTCAAGTTTATAATAAACCATATATTTGCAAATTTTCAGTGTTAAAATTGAATCTCATGAGTATTTTCTACATATTTAGTATCTGGGCATACTCTTTGCACTTGCTTGCAATACACTGCAGCTGTGGAAACTGCAACACAAAATAGCGAAACTAAAAAAGTGTGTTTCCATAAAACATGAAACATTCAGTTAGTGCTTCAATAAAGTGTTTTCAACATTTCAATGAAGTTTTTTATTTATTTACATACATTTTATGTGCCAGAATTTCCTTCTGAGTTCCAAAGAATGCAGTTGGCATCCTTTTTATCAGCATCATCTGTGGTATTTTGGATGAGAGCAGGTTCTGGCTTTTTGCAAGGGTTATGCCAGGAGAAAGCAATGTTCAATTTAAGCAGATGTTTGACAGACATCCTGTGGTAGTAGGCCATATCAGTATGTATGCACAACTGCTCTGTGGGACTCCACTGGTTCCTTCCACCAGTGTCTGATTGCTGCTTTCTTCTGAACTTCCAGCTGATCTGTCCATCTCCAGGGATCTCCTATGGTTTGGTGTTTTCAATGATAACTGACATAATCTGTGTTTGAATGATGCTGCCTGGGCTGAGTACTTCCATGTGCCATAGACTTTGGGGAAAGTACCTTTGTTTCATTGACTGAAAAAACTATTTCTAGGTTGTTCATTCAAAAATACAGCCTCGTAAGCCATTTTCTCCTTTGAAGCTTAACCCGTGCAGGCCGGCAGAGTTCACACACTGGAAAGAGTTGACCGCCAACTACAATTCCAAGGAAATTTGTCTTCCAAGGAAATTTATCTTAGTTGTGCAAATGAAAAGGACCCTTTCGCTCTCTCTTTCTGTGATTTTGTTTTAAAAATCATGTGTGAATATATAACTGAATTATGATTACCCCAAGAGCAAATTAAAAGCTGCGTACTCTTGCACTAAGTTGCAGTTGTAACTAAATCTCTGATGGTTAGGACTGACTCTGTGTAAGGTACAACAGTAACCATTACACTCAATAAAACAGAATAGAAGCTTTAAAGAAACCCTGAAACAGGTGGGTCCTTTGGAGAACATAACCTCAGCTGTATAATCATATCATCCTTTTAATGGCCAAACACCCAGTTTCCACAAGAAATCTAATTTTTTTTCCTAAAAGTAGATGAGATGCCTTTTGCTTTCCTGCAGCATACATGATGTTGAGATATTAACAGTGATTAGTATTTCCACATAGGTTGTCTAATAATTATAGCACTGGGAGAACAACATTTTTCTTTTTTCTTTTTTTCTGTGGAGAAGATGCATTCAGTTCTCTTTTCACAGAGCTCTGCTTTTACCCTCTAAAACCCCCTTTTCAATACAGGGAACAGCCTCCTCCTTTTTGCTAGTGCTCCTGGGTCAGCCAGGGCTGCCATATCTGACATGTTCATCGGCTGGGAGCTCACTGGGGCAGCTGCATCCCAGAGCTCATGCTGTCGCATAGCATCTTTATATAGATCAGAATATGACTTGATGGATCCTGTATTTAGTACCTAAGAGGTAACTGCAGCATAGAGTGATTTTGTTTAATCCTAAATTTTCAATGAGATTGATAATTTTGTCTAATGAAACCAGAATTTGCCCACCTGAGCTTTGATTATAAACATTTGATATTCAGAGACCTGTTCTTCTAGAAATCTGGAGAGACTTCATAAATGTAGGAGATAAGAGCATCTGCAATAATTTTATAATTATTTACCATAGACCTCCCAATGGAGAAAGTAAATCCCCATGTATGCAATACAGAAACTGTATTACAGTCAAGGAAATTTTCACTCCTTAAAGATAGCTGTTGCCTGTTTTAAACATGCCATTATATATACCTATACATTTCAGCAAAATATTTTCATTAATAGTCTTTGTGATCAGCCTTGTACCTACCATTAACTAAAGTTCAGCAAGAACCTCATCATGCATTTACCTGACATATTAACAGTCCCCATGGGGTACACAGGGTTTTACATGCAAACCCTCTGTGGATATCTTGGCTTCACTAGCACCTGTGAATTTTTTGACTTAATAGCTATGGTAAGATACACTTAGTTTGTTAGTAACTATCCTTGTTCCAGTGTATAAGATATTATACACTGTTTTAGCTTGATGAGTGTTATTAAATGCAATTTCTTGGTTTTATTTAATTGTTCTTTGACTAATAAGCTCCAGTAGGTTGTTCTGCCCTTACAAAAATGCATTCAAGTCATAATTGTCTTTATGGATATATTAGACCAAGGCAGTTTATCTAAATACACAGTGTAGTTACTCTAAACGGATTCCTCTGAAATATCCCTAAATGACAGTTTTGGAAAATTGAAGTATATCTCCATTTTCCTAAGGTAATAGAAAAGTGTGTGTACAAATCAGTGTATTTTCCAAATTCAAACTGAAGTTATCAACACTGGTTATATGCCAAAGGGCCAAAGTGAGGATTTAGTATAAAGCATGGAAGGGCAACCATCTGAGGCCTCTGTTCCTTTAATGCTGCTTTCAGTATTTCCGTGTTTTTTTTTATTTTTTTAAACTACAAATTATCAAAGTTAATTGGAAATTAGAAGTTAGAACAAGATGTATTTTAAACCTGTATTAAAATTCAGCATAGAAGATATGTTTGTCATGTAACATTAATCTTCATTACTCAGTGGTGAGTGCTACATGACTGCGTTCATCCCATAGAAAGGGAAGATTTTATAGATAGGGAATACTATGAAGAGTAGGTAGTGTACTCTGCACTACCCATTTTTCTTTCTCCTTTCTGTATAAATAAGCTTTTTGACTTAGCATTAAATGTATCATTCTTTCTTTATTAGGTAAGCTGTGTTATCTGATTCATTGTGAAATTCCCTCATGAGTAGAAAAAAATGCAATGATTCTACTTTAGCACAAAAGCAGATGGTGGTGCATTACTGGAAAGTTCACAGCAATAGGTTTGGAATATCAGTGTCTTGCATGTGTGAAGATAGTATATCCTTGACTGTTAATTATAAGATTAACATTTTTAAAGTCTCCAAAATTTTTAGTGTTCCGTAAAAGTTTTATAAATTGTTCAATAAAAAAGAGTATTTAAATGTCATGTGTTAAAACCAGGAAATCTGGTTAATTTGATATGTTGCCTGTGTATATTCTGTACATTACTTAAAGGTCAACTCCTTTGACAAAGCTGCAAAAATAGCATTGAAACGGAAGGCTGTTGCAGACATTTAAGTTGGAACAGTCACATTAAAGACTTTGCTACATTTGTTCCTCAAGATACACTTGTTGAATTCCTGATTTGTTGAGAAACACTTGGTAATATCACCTTGAACATTAGAAGTTTCTTTTATAGGTGCTTTTCTAGGTGTTGTTCCTAACTATACATTTCCAACTTGCATCACTGACTACCATTATTCATCACAGACAGTCTGGGGGGTTTTGCCTTTATGTCTTTGGCTTTGAAAAGAAATGTATTTGGTCCAATTTCTGTTATTTCAGCCATATTTAGAACAATCTTGTGTCTCCAGTAGAACTATTTATCTCCTCAATAACATTTATACTGTATATGTGTGATTTAAAACAAGTCTGTGGCATTTTCCATCAAAGAAAAAAGTGAGCCAGAGAAAATGATATAAAGAGGTTGAGGAAGAACAATTGCACTTTCATCTCCACATCCAGGTTTCAGTTTGAGGTACCCAGAAAGAAAAAATGGGATATGGTTACCCCAAACCCCTCTGTTTTTCCAGGGTTCAAGGGCTCTTTCACTCATTTTGTCCTCCTTCAAAATGATTCATACCTTGTAATACTCTGTGAGCAGGTAAAAAAATAATGTGTTTGGAGAAATCTATAAATTCCTGCAGTCATTAATTTGATGTCATTAACCTCAGCATATGTCTAGACTCCTGAGATACTTATTGATGTCCCACAGTTTGTATCTGTGTATATAAAACCTTCAAATGAACTCTAGTTTTTGGACTACACTTGAAAAAATATATGGCAAGTTTTCTCTTCTTAATTTTTAGGGGTTTTTTTAGGGGATGGGGTTGAAAATTAAGAACACAGTAGGCTAGTTATGAACAATCAAGGATTTAGCCAGTAGTCAGCTTCATAAACTGGATTTGATACACTAGTCAAGATTATACCAATTTTCATAGGAAATAGATAGCCATTCCCAGTTTGTTCCATTCAACATAATTCAGCAGAAATATTATTTGGGTGAGCAATGCAAAAGGGAATTATATAAATTAATTTTCTTCTCTGCACTTTCACTTGAAGATATAATTTTGCACTTTGATATCAGACAGCACAAACCTTGTGAAGTGTAAATTGTTAGCTATTTATAATACCCTGTGTCTATGAGTAATCGTATTAGCTTCACAGTCACCTGTACTCAGCATATGGTGCTTGCTTTTTTCCTTCCCAGTTCACAAAATTATGGAGACTTTTTCAAGATGTCTAAAATCCAATTGGATCTTCAACCCAATGGCATCTCGTTCTATCACATTAATTTTAATTTGGGTTAATTTGCCGAAGTGTTTTTGAAATCAAAGGCAAACAGGATTCTGAGGGAAAAGAAATTGAGTTCGCAAGGAAGAGGTAAAGCTATTTTAGATTATTCCTTCTTATGCTCTCCTGAATATTTTTGTAGAACTTTGCTGCTTCAGAAATGAGTGTCAGTTGAGCTTGCAAACAACTTACAACTTAATTTTCATCTAATTTAGATATTATGTCCCAAATTCAGAAAACCATGTAAGCCTTACATGTATTTAATTTTAAGAGTGAAAGGAATCTCTGTGATTCATGGGATTTACGTTCAGGATGTACATCAGGCCCTGAATTAGGATTCCTCCATTCTGTTGCTTGTTTGGTCATGCACAGAAGCTTATTACTTAAAATCAACCTACATCTCAAGTCCCTCCAGAGGACTTAAGGAAATTGTAAAGGGATGTGACAGTTTTCTATGATTGTTAAGACTAAATATGTGATTAAATGAAGGTTTAAGAGACACCTTAATTTACCTATGGGGAGGATAATGAGAAAGAGTTTGTTGAGATGTGGAAAGAGCTCTTCAAAACATGAACAAACTCCTAAAAACTGCTGTCCCAGTGTCTGTAAAGTTATTTATGATTGCAGCTGCCATCTACCCACAACCAGTTAGCTTCAGAACAGCTATAGGGTCTACTGCTATAGCATATAATATAGAGCTATATGCTACACTGTAGAGCTATAGGGTTCTCTTATTTAACAGAGATGTAATGTATATTTCATGAGTCTATTATGAAAAATAGATTATGGATCCTGTTGGGCATAAGCTGCTGTGAAAGATTATGGTGAAAAAAGTTAATAATTATAGAAAAATTTTATAGAGTTGTCAGTTTGCTAGTGCATCCTCTGTCTTTTATTCACATCCATTCACATCTAGTCATGAGCCATTTTAAATAAGAAGTATTGGTTTTAAGTGTTGTTTAAAGTTGTTTATTTTTATTAGGATTTTATTAAAAATGAGATAGCTGTAGCATTTAGCTATAAGGATTTGCATGAATGAGCATTTCTGGAAAAAAACAGTCGAAGCAGTTGAAAAATCTTTGTCTCCTCATCACATAGACCAGACCTGTGAAATTTTGCCATTTCTAGCATTTGGCTTTTGAATCACTATTTCTTTAATGTGGATGAATGTTTTCTTGTCATAACAAGTTTTAGGAGAATTGTAACAATTTGATAACAAACTCTATTCTGGGCAAGAACAGATAGCAGAAAAAAATGAAATAATGGTGAGTTTACAATTTGCAGGGAACAAGCTTTCTCACCTCATTTTCCACTTGAAAATGTCAGTATAAAGTTGATTTTTTCCAAAGCTTGCAGCACATCAGGCTGCAGTGTCCCAGTCCTTTGAGTAATTTTTCATTTGAAGGTAATCATTGTTGCGTAAGTGACAAATATTTGCTTTTTTCTTCCTTTACTTCTCCATTTATGGCATTTTCTTGGAAAACCTTCTTTCAGTAATTCCTAAATTGCAGCCATTTGTTCTGTTGTGCTAACTTCCTGATAATCAAGTCATCTGCAAAAATGCTGTGTCTCCCCTGGTGGTATGGCAATGTTTGTTTTCCAAGCTTGACTCATTTGAGTTCTTCCCCAGGAGATACCATATAATAAAGCAGGTGTGGTATTAAACAATGTTTTTGAGCTTTATTATGTAACCTGTAAGAAAGAGACATAGAAGACTGTGTGTGCTTTTACAGCACAGTTAATTTAATAGTTGGTTAGAAATCATCTGTGGTACTGAGTTAGGATAACAGTATGTTTTACTACCTTGACATTTTGATTTCAAGAATGCTGCTATTAAAAACTGCGGGTTTTTCATTCCTTTGTACAAGGTGTGAAGCTGTGGGTCTGCTCCCAGACCACTCTCATGAACTTTATGCTAGCTGAGAGAGTAAAGTGAACATCAGGATTCTCTAGGGACCTCAGTAAAGTGTCCTGCTCAGGACCCTGTCACCTGGCCAACCCTTTCATGTCTCCTCCCAAGGCCAGTGCCCATTTTGGAAAGACGCTGGCTACTTACGTAATCTGGCTAAAGAGAAAATGGCTTTGCTGTTTCTTGGCCTAAGCATAAATTTCTGACTCAAGCATGAAACCCCACATTATTTCTATTTAAGAGTGCCTGACACATTCCTTTTCATGTATCTTCATGGAGCAGTGATCCCTGCATCTACATAAAATCTTTAACTCTGGTGTTTAGAGAGGAGGAAAATACAGGTGTTAGGAAGTTACCATTGTGAAGCCTCTCAAGCCTCCAACCTCCTTCTGAGGAAGCCACTTTTTTATGCAATATAAATAGCTGGTTTTTCTTTCCACCACTGTACTTTCTTTATATTTTTGTAATAACAGTTTGTGGTGATAAAATAAACAAGTAATTATATAGCAACATAAAATTATACATTTTAGCTATTTAGCATTTTAGTTACCCAGGAAATCTAGGAGTCAGAAGGTGAATTTCCTAGCAGCAGAATATATACTTAAATTCTACATGGGTGTAAATCAGTTCTGTGGAGAACATGGAGAGGTTCAAAACTTGTCAGCATGTAGAGTCTCCCTGTGTTTTAGTGGAATTACTGAAAACACTGAATACATCGTCAAACAGAGCAAAGCATTGAGACATTGCCCAGACAGATCCTCTGTTAGATTGGTACTTCAAACAATGACTTCCAAAAATGAAAGCAATTTTCCTTTGTGACTTGGACTTCCTTTATCAAGAATTTTCTTTAATGGATTTTTTTTTTGCCCTATACAAGACAAAAATAAAACAACCAT
This sequence comes from Donacobius atricapilla, assembly GCA_013397315.1. NCBI lineage: Eukaryota > Metazoa > Chordata > Aves > Passeriformes > Mimidae > Donacobius > Donacobius atricapilla. Next base: position 411,225 of record WBMY01014895.1, on the reverse strand, counting down.
ATTATAATTAAATAACAAAAAGACACTTGTATATCAAATACTATAGAAAATATGCAAAGATGAAAAATAAACTCAGGGAAAAAAAAAAAAAAAAGGCAAGAGCCTGTGGGCCTGATATTTCTGAGTCTGAGAGATCGTAGCCTGCTAGCAGCTGCTAAGTTTTCCCAAGGGAAAAAATATCTTGAGAAAGCTTCTTCTCAAAACCATCTTGGTAAAAAATTGTTTGCTCTCAAAACAATCTTTTCTCCAGGTGATGTTTTGCCTTTCTAGTTCTGTTTCTCTACTTTAACCAATGTGATTAGAGAGATGTCATATCTATTCACCAATCATGTTCAGTCTGTGTCGGAACACCTTATAAAAGGTAGTAAGAATTAGACAATAAAACCTTCTCTATGCTCTTTGCCTCCTTAAAAGCATTTGGAATCATTAATTTTTTCATGTCCTACAATGACAAGGGCCCTATTAGCTGCTACCAACCAAAATGGAAAGCTATAAATTCACCTGGCTGCCAAAGCTGTTTTCCAACACGTGGCATTATTCTTAATGTTATCTTATAGATATTGTAAATAAATGGCTCTTTCTTTTTATTCATATGTAAAATTTGTTTCAGCAATTGGTGAATGCCAACAAAATAAAGAGCAAAATTCAATCAAGTGTATAATATGAGTAAAATGTGTGCAATGTGTACAGCCACACGCTTTTTAAGTTTCTTTTAGAGTTTGACAGCAGAAGCCTAGTCCCTGTTGTACACCTGTGTCTTCACATGCCTTTTCTCATATTAAAGGGAGTATGCTACTGATTTTTTGGTTTTATGCAGCACAGTTGCAAAATTAAAAAGATTTATCACTGTAGGTTTGTCTGAGGTTTAAATTATGGACCTGTCGTTGTAATAAGAAAAAAAACCCTTTAAGGTGGGAGTGTTCTTACTAAATACATGTGTACTTCAATGAATGTCTAGCTAAAAGCATTGTAGAATCACTACACAACCCTCCTTGATCAGGGATTCTTATACAGGAGTTTCACAAAAACTCCTATTAAATAAATTCTGCTCTTGATATAAAAGCATTTTAAACCATTACTCATAAAAAATGTTAATGTAGAGAAAAGGTGCAGAAAATCAAGAACTTCCATGCATTAAAAAAATTGTATATGAAGGGACCTTTTATTCTTTGTTCTTTGAAATCCAGCAGACTGAATAAATTTCTTCCTTTTCAAGTTGAATTCAGAGAGACTCAAGAGAGGAATTCAGAATATGAAATTCATTTCTCAATGATCAGAATAAGTCTCCTATTTTCTGACATTTCTGGAGACCAGCCTGAGTGCAATTGAAAATAAGGGAAAGAATGTCAGCCCAGATTTAAAGCCTGAACATTCCCATGAATAATCCAGCCACTGATGCTTGTGGCTCTAAAATTTATCCAGAGATGCTGGGGAGGCAAAAGATAACAATAAATTTTGTCAGAACTGAATAAAATATTGGCTCAAAATGTGTCTGTTTCAAGGGTCATTCTGGGGTTTGTTGGTTTGTTGGTTTTGCTTTGTTTAGGATTGTAGGTTCATTAAAAAGGTTATTAAGTCTTTGTTCCCAGTTAGACATGCTAAAATGTTGATAACATTTAAGAAAAGGAATTGCTACTGTGCACTTAGCAGGCAGGACAGATTTGTGAGGTTGTGTGATAGGGTAGCTGAACAGTGAAAATATTTTTTAAATATGAATTTAGAAAAGTAAAATAAAATGAGCAGTTATAAAGAAAAGTAGACATCAGCATTATACTTAATCCAGATTAAGTTCTCTTAAAAGGATAAAGAAAAAATTCTTGGACACGGGAAGCCTAATGAAAACTCAGAACTCTCTGAGGAAGGAAATTACTGTTTTATATTTGCCATTTGCACAAACTCTTTCAGCTTACAGTGTTAATCATCCTATCTCAGTGCAGAGAATGCCTGCTACTTTGTTGTTGCTTAAATGAGATTTCAAATGGAGCTTTACCTACAGCTGCACCTGTTTGCATTTTCTGTTACCTGTGAAAAATACATTGCATGTTTACTGCATTTCCAGAACCACAACATTCTTCATTCTTTCTTCTGGCTCCAGTAGCAGCACTTTGAAATCCTACTGCATTGTTACAGTTTCAGAAGCAGTAGATTAGTACTTTGCTATTATATTGCTGTAGCTTATTTTTCACATGAACAACATGCCAAAAACATACAGGACTCTGTGAGTAGTGATGAAGCATACTTGTAATAATCAATAAGGCTTAGTCACTCTCCATGACATTAAGGTTTTTATATGTTCTGGAAATATCTCCATTTATCTATGCCACAATTTTTTGCTCATAGCATGGCTATTTTCATTTTCTGCTCTAAATGGTGCTTCCCTAAAAAAAAGTGTCTTTCCCCTAAATATTTGATTCATGAGTCTTAAAAAGTTAAAATCAATATCTGTCTATTAAAAAAAAAAAAGTGAGGGAAAAAAATCCTGAAAGCATCTATGACAATACTGGGAAATGTCATTAAAAGTAGATTCTTTGTTGAAACGAGAAATGTAAGCTCTTACTGACCCTGACCAATGCTGTTTCATCTTTTCTTCCTTAGTGTTATGTTGCAGACCATGTAATACTCTATTATATCCTTTTTTATTTTCTGGCTTTGTTCTCCCAAATAGCAATAAACTATTTATATATGCTATTGTGTATATTTGTAGAAAACATAAAAATCTCTATATTTCAACTTCATTACAGTTTTGTATCTTTTCCTACCACCATTTTTTTTTTTGTTTATTCTCTCTCATTTTTGTTGTAGCTCTTACAGTCCCTTTTTACTTGCCAACCTCCTCCCAGGCAGTTTGAACAGAAACAAAAGAAGCTGATTTAGCATCTCCTTTTTTCGAACCCCAGTATAAAAGAAGGGACATTCTTATCATCTCCTGTTTGACAATTTCTTTGTCACAGAATTACAGAATCTTCAGGGTTTGAAGGAAACTCTGGAGATCTTCCAGTCCAACTTCCCTGCCAAAGCAGGGTCAACTAGAGTAGGCAACACAGGAACATAGGTGGATTTTGAATGCTCCAGAGGGAGATTCCATTACCTCCCAGGGCAGCCTGTTCCAGTGCTCTGCCACTCTCAATGTAAAGAAGTTCTTCCTCTTGTTGAGATGAAACTACCTGTATTTTAGTTTATGGTCATTGCTTCTCATCCTGTCACTGGGGACCACTGTAAAGAGCCTGACACCATCCTCCTGACGCCTGCATTTGAGATATTTACATGCATTAATGGGATTTCCTCTCGGTCTTTTCTCCTCTGGACTAAACACGCCCAGCTCTTGCAGTCTCTCTTCAGAAGAGATGCTTCAGATCCCAAATCACCGCTGTGACCTCTGCTGGACCCTTTCAGTAACTCCTGGTGTTTCTTGTACTGAGGAGCCCAGAACCAGACCCAGTAGTCCAGGTACTAGGGCCGAGTCATTCCTGCTTTTGTACACTCTTCCACTTAGGTGGAAGTCTTCTTCCTGGTGTGTAGCCACTGTTACAAACTCGTGTCACTCTTTTTCTAATCCAGCTATGTGGAAAACATTTCTGATTTCCAGTCCAGACCAGTTGAATTGACTAGTTAAAAGCTAATCAAGTTAATTTTACAGGTGCAGCAAAGCATATGTGAGCATGTCATGTGCCAGCTGCCGCACTGCTTTCAGAGGCAATCTGAGCCGTGCAGCCCCCACCTGGCCTAGCATTTCTCTGAACTAACCTGCTCATTTTGCATGAGTCAGCAGGAGATCCACTCTGTGATAAAGGTACTCACAGTGGTTGTGGCTATGGTGTTTGTAGTGGCCCCTGCGGTGGGGAGGTCAGGTCAGTAGAACTGTTGTGTAGCCCATTTAATAGGGAATGTAGGTGAGACTAGAGGCGAAAGTGAGATTCTTTACTACTGATGCGTTACTGAATGCTTAGCAAATAAAATGCTTTTACCTTTAATACTCCTTCAATATTCTTCTTGCTTTTATGTGCTATCTACACATAATTTATTTTTGCTGTGGTTATCTATAATTGACAATGAAAGTAACTTTGAAAATGAGATAATGCTTACTAAACAAAGCCTGAATTCAGTTATCTCTTGGTAGTATTTCCTGGTACAAAGCTGGATGCAATTTCAGAACTAGTTATATTTAGTCCAAGTCCTACTTAGACTTTTTTCCCTAAAAGTACTTGAATGTTTCCCTATCATCATCACTGAATGAAGACTGAACTATGGAATTTCTTTCTTTATTTGTGGAAAAAATGAATGGGTTTGGGCAACATATGTAGAAAAAAAGAAAAGTGAGCGTTTCAATCAATACTTCACTATGTGGTATTGTGAGGTCCTATTTACTTCCTTTTCTAATCCTGGGATGTCTGATCATGCAAAGCATTGGCTTATAAAAGCCAATATACTATCATAGCAAGCAAGGGATTCAATTTAATTAGCAGCCATTGTGATTTTCAAAATTAAATTTTAAGGGAAAAAATGGCGAAAGGAAAAATTCCATGAAAATTTGGGGTTGAAATTTTTTTAATATATACACCACCTAAAGAGCCAATGCTAGGAAATAATTGGAGAATTTGAATTAAAATATGGTCACCGCTATTAGACATTATTTTAGAAAGCATATCCAAAAACTTGTGTTACAGTTTGACACTAGCTTTAGGCACTGTGCTTTATTCATTCTCTATTTGACCTTAAAACCTATGGCCTGTCATTTTTGTTGTTCTGATGGTTCCATAAGCCCTCCTCTGGAAATCTGTAGGAGCTTGTTGCTTATTTTCCTTGTTTTTGTGACCACTGGATCATCACACATATTATACAGCAGAGAATAGAATCCACCATCCAGCTTAACTTGATGCTGTGTGCAAGTCACATCAGTGCTACAGTAAGGACAAAGGAAAAGGGGAAAGGATTAAGGAGGAAGAGTTCATATATTCTGAGATTAACTGAATCACTCAGAGACCACAAAAAATAGTTTTCTTTGGCTATATATAGTGGATTATAAAGCTGAATCAAAGGTAGCAAAGAAAAATACCCTCACTAAATTGGATTATACAAGAACGAGTTTGACTTGAAAGGGATAAATTTTGGAGATAGATGATGTCCCGTAGCATTGCAGAATTAGTTTCCTGAAACTAAGTGTTCAACTGTTTGATAGTAACAGTAGAAGAGGTACTTGCACTGACAATGCTCAGTGTAAGGGGAAGAAATAACAAAGCCAAATATACTGAAAGAAAGGTAAAATGAACTGTCACAAATCAAAGAATGCAACTGTTTCTAAGTCAACACAGTGTATTTGAGGAAAGAAAGAATGATCAGATAAAGAAACGAAAAAAGCATCCTTGCCTCTACCTCCAAGTAAACCTAAAGTCATTTCAAATGGCAAAAACCTATCCCTGTGAGCAGTTTAGGCAGAGTATGTCAGGACATTAGAAGCAGCTCAATGCATGGTCTGTAATAACTGATTTTCCAGTTATGGATATATTTTATTTTCTATTGTAGTCTACAAAATTCAGTGCATGGCACAGAAACTGTGCTTTTAAAAAGCATAGGGCACTAAAAATCAAGTTTGCTTATATTCTTGAATTAGGCTCAGACTCACTCTGTAACCTTGAAACTCTGTTCCCTCACTGCAATTCTTGCTGCATTTTCTTCTATAGTTTTGTTTGTTTGTGAGTTTGTTGTTGTTTTGGGGGTTTTTTTGTGTGGGATCGTGATGATGTGATTCTGCTTGTTAATTGATAATTCACTTGCCCATTCTTTATCTAGATGGCTTTTAAAATTTCTAGGGTTGTCTCAAGGAAGTCCTTATTTACATTCTTTCCTAATCATGGGATGTCTGATAATTCAGATCAGCTGCCTTTGAAAGCTAATACAAAATCATAAAGTGCAGGAAGCTCAATGAATTAGCAAGTGCTGTTATCTGTCAGATCTCAAACATATTCCACAAAGATTAATTCTAAATCCATTTTTTCTGCAAAGGATTAGCAGATCACCCAGAGGGAGTCAGTGTTCTTGTTGTACAAACCAACTGTCCTTAACAGCACAGACACACTCATCCTGACAATGCTTGTTGATAAAAACATTGGGTTGTGGATACAGATACTTCTGATCAACAGTTTTAAATCCAGTGCCTGGTATCTAAGACTGGCCACAGAGGATTTTACTCATTATATATTTTCAGAGAACACAAGCTTTTAGGTTTTTTTCTCTGAAACAGTCACGTGTATGTCATCAGTGATCTTTTTTTTAGTTCTTTATTTTCCCAGAAGAAAATTTCTTTTCTCAAGGATTTTAAAATTTATTGCATTAATGGGAAAAAGTAACTTTAGAATTTGCACTGAACAGTTTTTAAGTATAAATTTTCCTATATTAGCACACTCCATATATATTGAGTGCCCATAATCCTTTCTTGGCAACAAATCCTTTTTGTTATTAATAGAAAGTATGCCTGTCAAGTAATTACATAAATGCACTTTCTTCCAGTTTCAATGGAATCAATTTCACAAAAAATTTCTAAAAACCTTTATCTTGGTGCATCTTTTGTTGGTGATTGGCTGACACAAGAGAAAACATCTTAGAGTTGGATACACAGCATATATTCAACATGTCAAGAAACCTACAGAAGCTCTGATGTGCTTTCTCTGGAGAGAAAGCTAAATTCAGAGTTTATCTGGTTTGGAACAGATTGAATGAAAAAAAATCCAGGTCTTATAGTATAAGTGTTGCTTAACTTGATATAATATATGTCTGGTTTATGATATGATAATTTTCATATCATATTCCAGATTATGTTTCCTTATTAGCCTTTTGAATCATACTTTGACCAGATGCTGTATGATTGCTCCATTCTATGCATGTCCTTATGATCAGTGACAGATGGTCATGCTCTGACTTTGCCTGAAAAATCACTTGTCTTGAAGCAGTGTGTGAAGAAATCATGAATAATGTGATTTTATTAGCATAGGAGTTCACACATTTGGAAGAATTACTACCATCTGTGTACATTAGTGCAGCATCATGCCTTGTAGATCAGATCTGATTCATGCCCTGCCAAGTTTGAATACAAATTTATTTACTCAGTATTTTTCTGCATAAGATCATGCAGACAGGCTTCTCTATGACCATCCAATTGCTGGCACCAGTGGCTGAATGCCAGAAATACATTATTGTCAACATATTCATATATGTCTACATGCCAGAGGACTCGGCTTATGAGCATATATAAATAAATGCAGTAGTTTTATTATATGCCATATTCTCCATGAAGATGAGGAAAGGATTTGCCTGAAAGTTGACCACCCCGAACAAGACTATGTTTCCTTTGATTCATCCATCAGGTCTACAGAAAACCATAGTAGAAAACTTTAGCAGACATACTCTCCTCATACCATCAGTGGAAAATCACAGGCTCCACATGACAACACATCTTTTAAAGACTTGGACATAGCTTTAGGTGTGTACATATTTAGGCTCTGATTAGTTCCTAAAAAATGGATGCCATGCAAGATTCAAACAGTTGTTTTCTAGAGTTCAAATCTGTTCAGATCCTCTCCTCAGCATTCTGCTATTCCACTTGAATCTCCAATCACAAAACAAAGCAGTTCTATAAACAGACAATCTTTTACAAACATCACAAACAGGTTCACTTGTGTTCATCAGAAAGCCATAGGACCTGCAGTATGAGGGTATTAGCAGAGATACCTCAGTAGGTTTCCAATTCCAGTTTGGTACCTTCCATTGTAGAGAGCTTATTAAAACTGAAATAGAGCAATTAGGCATTAAATTTGGTGGAAGATAGTTTGACTGTTACCCACTTCACTATTTGTGTCAAACAAATTCATCCCATCCTCTCTTAATGTAAAATTATTGGCAGTTTTGATTTTAAAGGGTAATCATTTAAATCTATTAAAGACCCAGTCTCTACTAGGAACTTAATTCAACATTTTCAGCCTATGGAACTGTCTTAAATGAGTGACAACATGGTCCCTAAGAGACCTAACACTAAAAGTCACTTACAGTTTGGCTAGAAAATAGATTTCTGAGCTGTGATTGCACTTTTCTTGTCATTTAGCTTTGCAAGAAATTGCCACCTAAGTTGTTGAAAGTAATAATGGAAATGCATTCTAATGCAAGGTCTTAATGTACCAGTATTATTTGCTCTATTTTTTTCTTTCTCTGTTGTAAGAGCTGGTAATAGCTCACATACTGCATTGTGTTCTAGTCTTCAGGTTTCAAAACCTAAAATCATCCAGATATTTGCCAGTACGTTCTGCAGATGTCTCAAAAAGGAATGAAAGGCAAAGCTGTCTGAACTGTCTGATAAGATCATTATCATCTGAATGAAAACTTGCTATTGACTAGTCTATCACTTGGAAGTCTCTTAGTCAGCACTCCCTGGTAGCACTGGAGTATATGTTCAATTTGAATATTGATACAACAGCTGCAGGCATCTGTTTATATTTCATGAAAGCAGTTGTCATTAGATCTTAAAGAGGTTGAGATAATATTTCTCTTTTTTTCTCTTAGCATAGAGTACAACAATTTTTTAGTGCGTTTTGCATGAAAAAAAATCAAATCTTCATACAAAATATACACAGTATGTTTGAGTCATTAGGGGAATATATGAATAGGCAACACATTTTGAAGTATCTAAAATGAGGTGATTAATTTATTTTCTAATGCATGCCTCAAAAATGATAAGAAAGTCATCTACTATGTAATTGAAGTTATGCAGATATTTGAGCAGTAATTTACAGAACTTGCTTTTTGACTTGTGTATCAGTCCTAGATGAAGTAATGTGTAATAGGGTAATTTTTGCTGCAGGATACTGTTCAGTATATGTATACAAATTATACACTTGATGAAGAATTTGCTATATTAAATATGCAAATTAAACTTCAGGAAGACACGTAACTTAATTATCACTGAGAAGTCCTTGGTATTCTGTAACATATTTGGAGATTGCTTCAGAGAAAATCCATGAAAACTTCTGCCTGAGAGAACAAAAGTCTTTAGCTAAAGTTTGATGAGGGCAGTATTAATAATAGTCACCAAACTAGGGTAAAGTGGAACAGAAAACTTACTGTGCTTTAGTACTATTGATTATGGCCTCCTAGAATGCTTCATTATCAGCCAACTAAGCACTGCTTATAAATGCATTAGAGTTTTGGGACAAATCAGTCATTGTTAAAATTGGCAGTTCAGTCCCTAAAGACAGACAGTGTGCCGAAGCTAGATGTGTGTGGTCCCTCAGTAACATCCCTCTTGTACTTCTACTACTTTCCAGGTATTTTTTTTTCAGACTATAAAGTATCTTATTGATTGAGTTCTGAAAGTTGTAAATGTGATTTATGAGTTATATTTGATTAAAAGTGTGGCTGCTCTGGGGGACACAGGAATTTCTTCCCCCTGGTCTAACACTAAGTAAATCACTTAAATCCATTATCTCAGAGAATATGCCCTTTAAAAAGACTAGTAAAAATGGAAAGTTGCATCGGAAAACTGTATAGGAGATCTTTATTTTAGCCAGAGTGCCAGGTGAAAAAAGATGCATGAGAATGGGATAACTAAAACACTGCAAACATTACTCACTAGCAGGTAATGTAATGCAGTTTTTCCAGCAATTTTGTAAGCACAGAAGTTTGAAGATAAAGTAGAACTTGACAGCAGGGTAAGCAGCTAAGTTGTCACTACTGCCACTGTCTTTTTAATTATACTTTTATTTGATGTGCAGTGCTATGTTTCCTGACAGAAAGGAAATTTTATCTTCTAAAAAAAAAGCAAAATGGGACAAGCTAGCTTTTAACCAGACAGCACATTTTCCCAGCTTTTTAGAAGTAAGTATTTGTCTTTCAGATTGTTTGCATGTGAAAGAAGACGTCTTTACAGGCTTTAGAGTTGCACTGCTTTTAAGTTAGAACCAAGGGAACATAGAGTGAAGATATGTGATGTGTGTTGGTGTCTCTTCTACTAATTAAGATTAGGTGTTTTGTGAGTGCCCTCATGACTTATCTCTTGTGGCTGATATCCAGTGAGGCTATAGTCTGTAAGTTTAAAAGACTAATGTCTCTCTCTTTATCTTCAGCTACAAAATTGGCTAGAAGACTGTGCTTGCTCTACCAATTGATCAAACTAACCTTTCAATGTACTGCATTTCCTACATTAATCATCTTCCTAATAAGACTCATTTAGCAAGAAGAATATTTCAAGTCTTTGTATTTCAAGGTGTGAAGGATTCAGGAAACTAATAATTAATGAGGGTTGAAAAAGAATATTTTAAAAATTATTGGATCACTTTTCCCCAGTATGCATTAACTTTCATCTTTTTAACATAATTATATTAGTTGCATCTTTCTTTGACACAAGATGTCAATAGCTGCACAGATGTAGCAAGCAATTACAGAAACCACATGATGAAATTTTTAAGCATGTGACAAATTACTGATGAACCTTTAGGCATACATTCCTATGCAGCCTCCTCATGAACAACCCATCATCAAATCACTGACAGTTTACATACTTCTTAGTTCAAGTGAAAAATTAAGTACTTCCTTCTTTTGGATCAAACACGTAATTTGTCATTAAAATACTTAGCCTGAACTGTTGGATGGATAATATTTACTCAAACACTAGTGTTAAGTTGCAGACAGTACTTTCTTACTTTGCTTAGATCCATGTACTTTCTAATATGACAAGATATACTTTAAAAGAATTGCATCACTCTTAAAAATGCTCTTTTCCTCAGAAAGCTCTGCATTTCAAGTAGGCTCTTGTACAATATTGTACTGAGTTTTCTCAACAGAGGAGCCTAGAAAATAGCAACAATAATATTGTAAAATACTTCAGTTCTAATTAGTTCATCTATAAAACGTGTGCTTCTTTATGATAGGTAGAAACCTGTGGTCCCACAATACCCCACAATACAAGCCATGGTAACTCAGTTTTGGGCATGACTACATATAAATATTGATCGTATGCAGTTACTCAATCTAGCTCCTCTGTGCAAAGGTGTAATTGTGAAAGTGAGCTCTAGAGGCTGGGTGATTTTCTCCTCTTCTTAGCTCAAACCTACCAGCAGCTTTAACTAATGTTGTCAAATTTCTGAATGTCTTCAAAAAAGTAGTGAAGTCCCACAGAGTTAGTTTCCCAGGCTTGAATATCCTCTGCTTTTCTGATATTCAGGACTGTATTTGTGATATTAAGCTAAGTCTTCAGTAATGCAAACAGAAGCCTGCAAGCCTGCAAGCCTCCTACCTTAATTAAAAAAAAGACTTAACCGAAACTCTGGAGGGGCCTCCAATTTGATTCATGATTAAATAGCTTACTTTTGATAGTTTGGGGTGGGGGTTGCAGCTACAGGCACTGGTTATTTTTTTCTCATAATTCCGTGATAATTAGAATTGCATTAGATGCATTTTATCTTAGCTATTTTTACAAGATTTCAAGAGAATAGACAATGGCTTGCATTTTATTTAAAACTACTGAACCATTAAAAATCCAATGGCTTGTATTTTTATAACAATGGCTTGAGTTTTCCAATGATTTCTGCTCCTCCAATATATGAAAAGTATGCTTGTCACTGACACCTTGCATATATTTTACTCCTACTGCTCATGCAGTGCCAAAAGATGGGTTTTAATTGAGAATGTACATGGTGGTTTTGTGTATCCATCATACCTCTACATAGCTACATAGGTACTTTATTCACCATACTGCTCTCCAAGCCAGCTGTAGTCAGTTATATGCCTGCCAGGCCACTGCCTGACCTGATAGTACAAATATTTAGTAATTGATCTCCTCTATTATGCCCTTCCTATTTCACTGCATCACCAAAGCTGCAGTCTCAGTTGTTCCGGAGCCTCTGTAAACTTAGTGGTTCTGCTTCACACAGCGCAGTGTAGAGCCAGTTTTCCAAATGGGTCAGTGCCCATCCAAAAGGGAGAGCAGATAGCACAGTTCTTTCCTTCTCTTCCTCATTCTCTGTTGTGCAGGCATTGTAACTCTGGGAAGTAATACTATTTTAAAATCCTTAAAAATGAGGTTTTTTGAAGTAACTGTCCTAATATCCTCTTGCACGTTTGCTTGCTTGCCTGCTTGGATACCTTTGTCATTGCTTGCCCCACCTTTGTCACTGCTCGCCACTGGCAGAAAGGATTCATCAGCTGTGTTTTTACCCTAGAAGTGTTCAAAAGAATAGGAAATATATTTTACAAGACTATTAAGATGCTAAAGGAATTTAGGAAATATTAAGCTTCTCAGTCTTAAATGACCACAGGGTTATTTTTCATGGACATTGCAGCTCAACAAAGTGTCTGTAAAGATACTTATTTACCCTTCTGTCTATACATACATTTTCAAATCTGAAAACACAGAAACTGTAAATATAATTTAGCTGTAACAGTGCAGGACACTGAACACTACTCCAGAAAATGTTAGACTTTGATTGTTGAGATTTAGACCAGAGTCTTCAGTGATTGAAACCACTCTTCTGCTGAACAACCTGAGGCAAGACAGTTGTGAGACAAATGCACAGAAAACTACAGAAATAGAATGAGAGAAAGGTTCAAATCAAGATTTAAAAACCAGGATCAAACACTGAAAATACTGATATGATTCTAAAATATTATCCCTTAATTAAAAACAATTTGTTTGACAATATTATATATAGCATATGTCTATGCAGACCATTAAAGCTACAGTCAAGCTTGTACCATGGAGACAGCTGAGTGTGAATCTGGTTTTGCACCAAAGCAGAACATCTGTCGTGATGCCACGCTGGTCATGGACTTTGCTGAAAATATACTTTGCAAGGAATTTAGTTTTGTTTTAATGAGTACAATTAGTGCAGTATAAGCAATCACTTTTTAATTGTCAGTAGGTCCTTTTCTAATAGCCTTTCCTTGGGACCACTATAAACACCCAGCAACTGGGAAATAGAAGTGTCTGAGACTGAACTGACACGTGGAGACCAATGTGACGCAGACACAGGGGCACTGCTGGTGCAGATCTGTCCCTACTGCTGAGGAGGGACCAGCTTCCCTGCCCATGGTGGGGGAGATGGGGCAGCCTGGGAGAGGAGCCAGGCAGATCAGGGTAAATGTTCCTCACAGAAGGCCCTGGCCCGTTGGCGGCAGTGCTGGTGGTGGTGGGGGGTGTCTAGGCAATAAAGTTTGTAAAGGAGGTGGGACAGGTCGGGACAGCATTCCCAGTCAGGCGGAGGCCCAAAGCTCTCTGTCCCTCAGTGGCCGGAGCTCCTCAGTCACAGAAAGAGGGAGGGAATACCGGGCTCTGACTGAGCCAAGTTCCCATGGCAGATGGCTGCAGGCAGCCACTCCCCACCTCTCATTCTGGAGGATTCTCCACAGCCAGGTAAGAATAAAGCTGCCTTGAGCACTGAGGGACAGAGTGGGTTTTTTGAGAGTCAGCAGGGTTTAACCTGTCTTATGGAGAGTTAAATTCAAAGTTAAAACCAAAACATGAATTCTATTTGTTATCCAGATGATAGTGTGTTATGTTTGAGCCCGTTGGTCCATTGCTGAAGGTGTAGGTTTCCTGACTACCCTGATGTGCAGGAGTGACTGCTCTTCACGAGTGTAAACACTTGAGCAGGAACACTGCTTTTCCACTATATAAGGAAGGTTATTCTTATTTAAGAGGATTATTTGGCCACTGTCTGTTGTTTCATGATGCCGAAATGGTAAACTCACGTGTGAGTGTTAATTGTTATATTTCATTAGATTTTGTTCAGCCCAGATCTGCAAATATTTCATACTGGCATTATTTGGATTCTTTAAATGTTAACAATAATAAACCAGGAAATTTTATAATGAGCCCTCATTTCATCGAGACTGCAACATCAGCCTAAGGCAAAAACAACAGAATTTTTTTCATTATTACTTTAATCTAACACTCAATAGAAGCAAAGATGCAGGAAAACAAGAATTTTGTCCTCAGATGTACTTTAAAGACTTGAGATGTACAGAAGGATTAAAAGATAAAGAAAGTTGTGAATATACTTGAGGGTCATGCAAGGGACAACTCATATTTCTGATAAATATTGAAGCTTTTAATTTATGGCAAAAAAGCAAAATGGGATAATCTACAAGTGCTTTATCACTGCTTTATATAACAAGATTCATAAGTGTCACCTTACTTTTAAAATCACTTTCCCCAGTTTTACTGCTCGTTGCTTTTGTTGCTGCTCTAGCCCAGGCTGCCCAATACAGCAGGCATAGATTTTCTCATGGCGATGCGGCTGCTGCTGGTAAATTTTTGACTTATTGTCATTGTGCCAATCTTCACTTGATAGTAAAGCCCAAACAAAACTGACGTCTTTCAATGCCCGTGGATCACTATTCTCTTTCCAGTGGTTGTGCCACTTTTTGCTCCATGAGCATAGGCCTTTTTCATAAAGTTTCTGTGACATTTCACCTCTCAAATATGCCAAAGTTAGCTAGCAGTGTGTGACTTCATAAAGTAATCCATCCTCTCACCAGCATTTCCAAATTGCTTTCAGGTAAGAAGAACACAGACTATAATATTGCATGTTCGAAGAAAATTTTCACTCTGTCTAGAGAAGTGAATTTTAGAGAATGTTTTGAACAGTTGGAAAAGATGGTTGAAGAATAAAATACAGGTCCATCACTAATGAAGGGATCTCTGGTGTAAGATGTTGATATATCAGGTTATACCATCGTGCAGATGAAAGATTTGCTGATTCTGACAAAAATTGTAGCTTACTACTTTAGGACTCAGGCCCATCAAATGAACCTTGGTCATAGGCAGTTTTTTCACTTGAATCTTTTTGGGAATATGACACAGTAATCTTTTTAAATGTCCTCTCACTAAGTGCCCTATTTTTATGATGCAAAACTTGGTGCCCTTTTGCTTTTGTCACTTTGTGGATAACTTTTTTGACAGAGTTTCTATTAAAATAACTTATTGCAATGGAACACCAGCTATAGAAGATTTCCACTCAAGGAGGAAACTGCCTCTTATCTCCCAGTAAATGATGTACTATGAAATATACTGCAATTGATTTTATTTTGTGCCTTCTATTACCATTACTTAATCATAACAACTTTGCAGGAAAAAAAAACCTCCCCAACTGCTGTCAATATGTAGAAAAGTCTCTCACTTAAACAAGAGAAAAATACTATGTTGCAGAGTGCATCTCGAAACCTAGTGGCTGTAATAAGGCACCTCAGTGTTCGTCATCAGTTGCATATATTTCACATATAAATTACCATATTATTTTCATTGTTTATGTACTTGGCCTATGATTTACCCATTAACACTTATAAAGTGATAAAATGATATGTATGAAATATCTATTAAATATGTCCCTTAAAAGAATGACAAAATGACAGAGCCAGTTTCTGTCTTTTTCTTTTCCATATTGTTCTATTCTATTTGCACTTCTTTTCAGTCTTCTCTATCATCAGTTCTGCCTCATAATGCAATTTTTTTTTTTTATTTGGTGGGGTAAAGTGTATTTTATTTATTACAGTGATGAATGCTTCAGAAAAGTAGAATTTGTCAACACAGTTTCCACTGCTTGTGTACTTAGGTGTTAGGTTCCATTTCAGGGGATCTGTCAATAATTTGAAGAGAGTACTAATGCAAAGATATATACTCTTCTTCAGGAGCAAATGCAGGTTTTGTTCTGTTGATGGAAATCTATCTATTTGTAACCAGTTAATTCACTGACACAATGCAGCCTAATACAACTGTCACACAAGTTGACCAAACATCTAGGTGAAAAAAAGAAGAAAAATTAAAAAGAAAATCTATTAGGAGTTTTAATTGTACCTTCAATAGCTTTTGGTAGTGTCTGTCTCCAAGCTGAACAGCTAATTCCAGTCCTAACTACTACTTCTCTGGCACAGTCGTATACTTATGTGATAGAAATCTGGGCTTCACTGTTAAAAATAAAATTGGTGTACTTAGTGGATTTCTTTAAAAATGGAGAGAAAAGAAACTGTGATGATATTTAAGGAACAGATCATTCTTAAAATCTATTTATCCTTTGCAATGGCAGGCTGTTTTTCAGGATAGAAGTTTCATGTAGCAAAACTATAAGTTCCCTTCTTCTTCTCCCTGAATGAGCAGAGCATTTTTAGCAGGGGCATCATAAATACTAGCATCCTAGTCGATTAGTGACAGTAACATTTAAAGCATTTACCTCTAGCACATGGTAAATCTGCCTCCAAGCTAACTGATGGTTTTAAAATTATTCATAGTACAACTTGTTATGGTGTGATACTGACACTGAATCATAAATTAGATAGCACCACCAAATCTTTTTTTTTTTTTTTCTTTTTATGTAGATCATTGAAAGGTCACAATGATCACATCATCTCACTGTGATGTGCCCAAAGCCATGTTTTACAGGGTTAATTGGTGTGCATAAACAGCTTGAGACTGGGCAGCTCCTTCTGCTGTGAGTGTGTGATAACCAGAGCTCTACCTCTCTGAAGCATGAATGTATGGTGTTGCCCAGTCTACTTCCCAGCTGCATCATGCACAACATGTCAATTGTCTGGATATCCCTCAACAATTCTCACTCAAGTGATCAATGTTTAACTAGATGGATCCTTAAATGTTCCTTCCAACCCTAGTCATTTCATGATTCTAAGTGTGGATGATGGTTATTACTTCTGAGGAATAAAAGCCAATTGAGTTGAGCCAGATTTAATCTGTGAATGTTAATTTTCTTGTTTTCCTGTAAAATCTCTTCAGTTAAATCCTAGCATTCTAGAAACATCTTTTGGACATGAGTCAGATTTTACATGGTCAAAATTTTCAATTTTTTTCATTTAATGAAGTGCTGAACAGCTGAACTGTGTTTTTAGTAAATGTGAAATAATGCCTCATTGATATCATGATACAATATCTAGCCCACCTCTGTGTGTAAGGTAAAAGTAAGGAAATAGAATCAGGCAGGTACAAAATTTATTATACCAAATTTTAGTGGTCAATTTACATCAATATTCAATGTCATACCTGTAGAGGCTGACGTGCCCCACCAGCTGTCCCATAACTATGACAGAAATTTTGTCACACAAAGTGATGCTACTAAAATTTCTTTGTAAAACACAGAATCCTGAGGGGGGAAAAAGTGTTGCAATTTTTACTCCTGTTATTTATGTGGCAGTTCACTCATGTAAATTATAGTACCATTTTGGTTATCTGAAATATAACCACTCCAAACCCTGCCATATTTGAGAGTTTGTGGTGTTTTTGTATGAAAAATTCTGATCAGGATCATTCCAAAATACCTTATTCAGGAGAAAGTAAGAACTTTTAAAAAATGAGTTTAGCAATGATAGCCTTTGGATTATAATAATATAAAATATAATCTAATGCAGAAGGCATTAATTAAGTAACAACAAGACACAAAAACCATAGAAGCTTCTGTTCAGTGTGTGTTAGGGGTTGTTATCACTGTTCTTATTTGGAGCTAATGAAGCTATCAAGGGTGTTCTGGTTCTTTAGAAGTCCATGGTTTCCACATGCTTGCTCCAAGGCAATATTTATTTAACGGTTTGTATAAAATTTTAAATCTCCAAAGTTTTCTATTTTGCAAAAGACTGAATGTTTATATATCTTTTGAAAGCACAAAATTGAATGCATGAAGCAAACGGTGTATTTTTAGATAATTTTAAAGACTTGGTAAGCCATAAGTCTACTGTCTAATTTTTCTCCTAATTTATTCTAATTGAGGATATTATTGTAATCCATGGTGATAAAAGTTGATTCTGCAATGCTCTCATTTGTATGATTTAAATTAACATGTTTTACTGTGCACTTAAATGTACTGGAAGGAATCACCATTCAAATGATTAGACCTTATTTGAGGGCACAGTAATGAGCAGTTGAAGAACAGTAATGTTTTAAGCTACTACATCTAATTTATAAATGAACATGAACATAATGTCAGCATTTCCACTATTTCTAAAATTGTAGCTCATTTGGAAAAAGATTTTCCTTCTGTCTTCTTAAAATTAACAAGTTCTTCTTGTTCTCTCTGTGTATGTCCTCTGATACCCTTTTTCAGATGAGTTAGTTAAACTTCAGTTCTTAAATTAGATGGTAGTATTTTTGAGAAGAATAAAAATGCAATGATTTGGGGTATGAATTACATTTCATTTACAGATAGAGAGATGAAGAATAGACATGTCTGGATGAACATGAGGGAATTTCTCCCATGACACCAGAATGCATTCTCTGTGTAGAAATAAGTGAGGCCTCAGGGCTTCTTGAATTCTGATTGTAAATTTATGCTGGTAGAAACCAGTTTCATAACAGATGATACTGTCTTTTATTTCTTTTGACATTAGAAATGGTAGTTTGTTATCTTTTGCTGTGTCTATATACCTTTTGGTCATCAAGGCTTTTTTTAATTTGCAATTGCCAACAGTAGAATCAGTTACTTTCTCTCATTATCCTCAGCAAATATGCTGAAAGTTATAGTAGGTTTTTTGAGTTTTTGGTTTCAGAGGATAAATATTAAGTTTTTCAGGAAAAAAAATCAGTTCTGGAACTAATTCTCCTCTACTAGAAGAATGTCCAAAGAACTACTTCATGGAATTCATATTTTCTCACAGGTTTGAGTAGATTTGCCTATTTAAAGACACTGTGTTCAGAAAGGAAAGAAGCCCACAGCCTAACTGAAATCATTTGGGATTCTTCTGCTTGTATTCTTCATGTAGTGCAATTAAGCAGTGGGACTTTTTATTTGTAGGAAACTGTAGATACTAGAAGTTACATCACAGTGTGAGTGAGACATCCAAGTAACAGCACCAAAGGGATGAGGGGTAGATTTTGTATTAATTGTCCCTTTTCATTCAGTGCTGTGATGATGTTATTTTGTTTTTGTATGTAGAATTTTTGTCTTGCTTTGTTTGGTTAGTTTTGTTAATGTGAGTGTACGTTCTGTGATGAATGTGGATTTTTGCTGATAATTCTTATATATGTGATTCACAGAGGTGATGAGTGGAATATATTGTGTTTGCATGGCCAGATGTCAGTAGCAGGGGGGTTACAGGAGTGCCTTCTGTAAGGAGGTGGCAGAAGCTTCCTCCGTGTCCAGCAGAGTCAATGTCAGCTGGATCCAAGACAGACCTGCTGTTGGCCAAGGCTGGGCCAATTAGAAATTATGGTAGTGCCTCTGTGATAATATTTTTAAGAAGAAAATAAAAGGTTATTGCTCAGATGTAATTTTGGCCAGAGAGGAGTGGGGTGAGAACAAATGGGAGGAACAGCTGTGCAGACACCAAGGTCAGAGCAGGAGGATCAGGAGGCGCTCCAGGTGTCAGAGCTGAGATTCCCCTGCAGCCCGTGGTGCAGCCCATGGTGAGGCAGCTGTGCCCCTGCAGCCCCTGGAGGGCCAGGGGATGCAGAGATCCACCTGCAGCCTGGGGAGGAGACCCATGCCAGGGCAGGTGGATGCTTGAGAGGAGATCCCATGGGAGGCCTCTGCTGGAGCAGGCTCGTGGCAGGGGCCTGTGGACCCATGGAGAGAGGAGCCCATGCTGGAGCAGGTTTCCTAGGAGGCCTTGTGACCCTGTGGGGTACCCACATTGGGCAGTCTGTCCTTGAAGAGCTGCACCCTTATGGAAGAGTGACCCATGTGACAGAAGTCTGTAGAAAACTGATGCCTGTGGTAGGGACCCCATACTGGAGCAGGGGGAGGATTCCTCTCCCTAAGCAGTGGCAGGAACACCTTGTGATGAACTGACCATAACCCCCATTCCCTGTACCACTGTTGGGGGAGGAGTTAGAGCTGGTAAGGTATTTTTAAGGTCTCATTTTATTGCTCATTATCCTGCTCTGTTTTTTTGGTTTTTTTTTAATATTGAATTAGTATCTCTAATTAGAGCCTGTTTTGCCCATGACAGTATGTGGAGAGTGATCTCTCTCTGTCCTTATTTCCATTCACAAACCCTCTGTTATGTTTTTTTCTCCCCTGTCCAGCTGCAGAGGGGAGTGATAGAGAGGCTTTGGTGGGTGTCTGGCATCCAGCTAGGGTCAACTCCTTACACATACATTCAAAGAGCAACATGCATAAATTCATGAGGTAAAGGTTTCTTAGAAGACATTAAATGCAAAGACAAAATCTTTGCCTCATAAAGTCTACAAGCTGCAAATTTTTGAAGGCTGGCAGAATACTTTTCAGAAGCATCACTGTGTACTTGCCATGTTTCTGTCTCCTGTGACACCCCCTCAGCCCGTGTCGTAAAAAGAATCCTGAGTTAGGCTGTGGCTGCTCAACTTGTTCTTTTGACACCAAGATTTCAGCTCAGCTCTTATGCAAGCTTCACCTGTGTTACAGCTTGGCTATTTCCAGCCACAAAAATTCAGATCCCTCCTTCATATTTCTCTATTTAGAAATCCCATTTCTGATGTTTCTCCTAGCAGAGCTTTAATCTATGACCTGCAGTGACTAGTTCCCACCCCTCATAGGAAAACAGAGGGATCTCTTCTTTAACTGAAGAAAGAAATTATTAACTTAGATTGTTGATCCATCAAGACTTTGGGGTTTTGTCTCCTTGATACATAAACATAAGCAAAGAAGGATCAACATATTTTGGCTCCAGATAACTCCTTATGTCAATATGAGAATTTAATCAAAGGTCAGGCAGTACATTTTTACAGCAGTAGTTTCAATTTAGTCCCCACACTTTCTATTTCATGGCAGAGTTGTATGTCATAGTAGCAGATAAATTCATTTATTGCCAAAGGGGGCCTCACAGTCTTAAAAATATAAGTGTAAACTTCCCATAGATTAAAAATCAATTATGTCAACTTGGAAGAGTTAGGTGGTTGAGGAAGGTACTAGTTACTCTATGTTCATATTATCATTTTTTCTCTTGTTCCTCTTCTACAGTTTTAAACAAGCCTAACAAAGCCAACATGGTCTCTCATCAAGACCACTATTGTGTGCTCATAGCCATGCCAGCATGATTTGCAAATTCATTTTATATTTGGCTATAATTTTGAAAGTGTTCTATTTATTTCACACAATTTGTTCTTTAATCATCATGAAAATACTTTCAAAACATTTGCTGCTCAGAAACAAAGCAACATGCACTATATAACGAGATTTTAAACATTTATTTATTTACATGCTGTGCATAAAAGAAAAAAACCCAAGTTTTCATTCTTTTTGTTCAAGATATGAAAAGAGAATAAGTTTATTTTTGTGATATTTTATGTTGTTAAAAAGAGTTGCCCACACTTAGTGGTGGTGGTCACTATCATACATTTCTTTACAGACTCTTTATTTTTGGTTTATACTACTACATCTGACATAAGTAAGCATAGTAGAAAAACAAGCCAAATGGCAAATTTCAAATTTTATAGGCACGCATTAAAATAAATGTGAATTTAAATCAGTCTAAACAAGTTTGCTTACTGTCTGAGTCTACTAGACATTAGACAATAAAGGTAAAAGAGGATTTTGCAAAATGCCAGATGTTAGTTATTTTGTACCTTCCATCCAAGTTATAAAATGGAAGTGCTATACTAATGACATGAGGTTTTTTCCACTGTCTTTTTTACTTTGTGGGAGGCTATTTGACTTGAGGAAAGTGCTTGGAGTATTTGTTTTTCAAATAAGTGTTTTCATTCATCTTTCTGTTTTAAAAATCTGGAAGTAATAGCTGACAGTCCAAAACTAATTAGAGCGATTTAGCAGATAAATTAGATTAAAGCTCTGTTGGATCATTCACCTGTTGTGGTACTTTTTAGTAGGTTCGTTACCAAATGAATGGAAAATCAAGAAAAACAATTGCATTTTCCAATACAAAATCCATTAGCACTGAAATTGTTGGGGAGAAAATATCTGAGTTGTGACTTCACGTATGATATAGTTCAAATATGAAAACTGAAACATCACTAAAATGAAGAATGCACTTTTGTTAATAATTAGATACCATAAATCAAAAGGGCAGGTGTTCGCTGGGACATGTTCTTCTGAGTATATTTTGATTTTATCACCATTTCAGTGTGTCTTGGGATTGTGTTTCTTTCAAAAGAATAATCACCACTGCTACTGTTCTAAGCTGCATCTGAGCTATGCTGAATGATAGTTCATTTAAACCTTGTTTTTTCCTCTTATACCAATTTTTCATCTATGATTAGAAAAAGAAGTAATTTCCTACATGACTATTTATAGCCAGTGGATATTAGTAAGGCAGATGGGAAATGTGTATTTAAAAGTAGCAGTAAATATGATTGCTGTATTGTTTTATTCTCTGCTTTCATGGGTTATTTTTCATGTACCAGAGAACCATGATTTTGTGTGGCATTAGTGCCAGAGCTGTGACATTGTCAGGTTATCTTATAATTGTTCATTAGATTGGGAAAAAATTATAGAAAATTGATATTACTGTAGTGGAGGGAGTTCTCAAAATGAAACTTAATTCTAGTCCTGCCAATGACTTTAAATAAGATTTCCCATCCTAAAGTACCACGTCCTATCAGAAAGGAGTTGTTGGTAACAGTGCTTTGTTTTATAAGAGCAGAGCCTGGGAGAAGCTCCTCTCTGCACAGTTCAGGCCCATAGTTTTTGGAGGGAAACAATTTAACGTGTTACTTGAAACTATGCTTGTGAACCAAAAAGTGACTGTAGTGAATTTTTGGTGCAACTTCTAGCTATTCTTTGGTTGCACCGGTGATGCAGTTAAAATGGTGTGGTTTATTTTGTTTCTGCAATGGCTCTCAGAAATATTATCTGCCTCCTCTATTTCTCCTTTTCAATACCTCACATTGCTTTTTTGCCAGGCCTGTCATTCTAAAATGACTTTTTAGATTTTGCTTGAGGAAAAAAAACTATTGGTATACAAAGAGAACTGTCAAGGAAGTGATACCTCATTTAATTCTAATCCATAAATTCTTGTTCTGAATTCTGTTACCTCAGACATTTCAGACGTTTTTAGAAATCCTTGTGGTTGCCAATGAAGATTTTGCCATTTATTTTGAAAGTTCACTGAACAGTCTTGGGACTCGAGGCAGATGTATACTTCCCAGCTATTATTTTCAGTATCCAAGGCTGAGCAAGGAGCTTCACCTTCTTTTCAGAGTTACTGATTGTTGGTTTCTATAAGTTGAAAACAACCTGCATTACAATGCCTTCTAGAGAACCTGAAAGTATTTTTCCTAGAACACTGTTGTGGTTTAAGGAGCCTAGGAGGCAGCTCAATCCAATACAGCTGCTCCCTCCCTCACAGTGGGATGGGGAAGAGAACTGGAACATAGAAATGAGGAATGCTGTTTTCATCACCAGATCAAAATATAGCACCACACAGCTATGCTTCTATCACAGCTAAAACCAGTGCAGTCATGTCACTGAAATTTACTGTGCAACATCTGAGGTTTAAAACTTAAAAAATAATGTTATAAATAGCAACAACAAGAAAAGTACTGAACTTCATGAAGGAGCTCTTGACATTGTAATTAATGCAGCAAAAGATTGGCCCATTGAACAATTAATTTTATTCTAGATTATCAGTTAATTTTAGCTATACAAAAGCAAATTTAATCTTTTCATATTTTGATAGTATACTCCAATATCTTAGGTAATAGAAATAAATTAGTGTAAAATGGTGGATAAACTGTTATTTAATAGGTATCAGCCATAGCCCAGTGATAAATGGAACAAAGTGGAAAATAGCCATCTGTAAAAGGTTGGTTATTTTGCTATCAGTACATCAGACTTTAGGTTTATTTTGCTATATGCCGGTTATACTATATTACATTGTTAGAAATATCTGAATTTCAAACCTTTTCTGCTAATTAACTCCTGCTGCAGCATAGACATCAGTGGTTTTGAGTAAAAAAAGTTGCTGACCAACCCTCTTGCATATAATGTGTTTTGTCATCAGCACTAAGGTCATAAACAGAAATACACCAGCTGAGAACCTGGAAGAGTTTTTAGCTTTCCATTAGTGAGGGCAGCAGACTTTCTAGCTCCAATACTTTAGGATTTCTGGTATCACATAATCCAGATGATCATCTTGACTCATGTATTTGTCTGCCTTGGTGGGCAGCTGATGGAAAGGCAGTCAAAGCTAAATCTAAAATTGGTGTCAAACCTGAGGTAAAGTATTAGTCTCTCAGTCTTTGAATGAGTGAGAATATATGTTCTAGAATCATGGATGGAAGGAAGAGAAGACAATCAGAAGTGTTTACTTTGAAAAGGAAGGCATTAGTTTCATTGGTTTCCTTATTCTAATACATCAAGCTGAAGCTTGATTATATTTTTCACAAAATATAATGAAAAGTTAGTATTTGTCCAAAAAGTAGGTTCACTTCTTCAGTCTCAGAAACTTTATGAAATCGTACTGATTTCCCAGCTTCATATGTAACAACAAAGTAATATTCCAGTGGAATATATAGGTGAATTTATTTTGACTTTAAAGAAATAAATACATAACAATGTAATTATAGGCAAGTTATCCTGACCTCAGTACCTGGTAAGGTAATGGATCAGTTTATATTGAGTGTCATCATGCAGCACTTACAGGATGGCCAGGGTATCAGATCCAGGCTATGGATGTTGTCTATTGGACTTCAGCAAGGCCTTTGACACTGTCTCCCACAACACACTCGTGGAAAAGCTGGCAGCCCACAGCTTGGACAGGAGCACTCTTTGCTGGGTTAGGAACTGTCTGCATGGCCGGGCCCAGAGAGAGGTGGTGAATGGTGCTGCATCCAGCTGGTGGCCAGGCACCAGTGGTGCCCCTCAGGGATCTGTGCTGGGGCCTGTTCTGTTCAATATTTGTATTGATAACCTAGATGAGGGTGTTGAGTCTTTCATCAGCAAATTGGTAGATGACACTAAGCTAGGAGTGTGTTGATCTGTTGGAAGGTAGGACAACTCTGCAGAGAGACCTGGGATGGTTGGATGGATGGAAAGAGTCTAATAGATGAGGTTTAATAAGTCCAAGTGCTGAGTCCTGCATTTTGGCCACAATAACCCCTGCAACGTTACAGGCTGGGGACGGTGTGGCTGGACAGTGCCCGGGCAGAAAGGGACCTGGGGGTTCTGGTCAATGACCAACTGAACATGAGCCAGCAGAGTGCCCTGGTGGCCAAGAAGGCCAAGGCATCCCGGCCTGGATCAGCAACAGTGTGGCCAGCAGGAGCAGGGAGGTCATTCTTCCCCTGCACTGGGCACTGGTGAGGCCACACCTTGAGTGCTGTGCCCAGCTCTGGCCCCTCAGTTTGGGACGGACGTTGAGACACTTGAGCACATCCAGAGGAGGCAACGAGGCTGGTGAGGGGCTTGGAGCACAAACCCTGTGAGGAATGGCTGAGGGAGCTGGGGGTGTTTAGCCTGGAGAGAAGGAGACTCAGAGGTGACCTTATCACTCTCTACAGCTTCCTGAAAGGTGGCTGCAGTCAGCTGGAGATTGGTCTCTTTCTCCAGGCAGCAACTCACCGAATGAGAGGACACAGTCTTGAGCTGTGCCAAGGGAAATATAGGTTGGATATAAGGAAAGGGTTTTTATAGAAAGGGTGATAAAGTACTGGAATTATCTGCCCAGGGAGGTGGAGGAGTCACCATCTCTGGATGTGTTTAAAAAAAGGCTGGATGTGGCACTCGGTGCCATGGTTTAGTTGAGGGTGTTGGGGCGTGGATTGGACGCGATGATCTTGAAGGTGTCTTCCAACCTAGTCATTCTATGATTCTGTGATTCTGTGAACATTATAAAGGAGTTTGTCTTCTGAGTTACGTACTATTTTATTAGAAAGGTGCAGCCTAAGTGTTGCAACAAAATCAGAAGCTTCATTTTGAAATGATCTTTCAGGGTTTGTTCGGAGAACATCTGATATACAAATATTAAACATCTAATTTGGATGTCATAAATGGCATAAAATTATAATTTGTGGCTTGTCAAGAAAGATGCAGGAATTGATAAGCATGATAATGTCAAGCAGAAGATAAAGTTACTTGTCCTGAGACTCTGGGTTGTGGCGTGCTACAGTGTTTTATTGTAGAAAGTATTGATCCAAACCAGGAAAGGAAAAGAAACATCAAATACTGCAGACACACATGGAGGAACAGCAGAACATGAAGTCTCAGAACAAGTAGACTCTTTAGTTGTCAACAGCTTCAATTGCTCCACTCACCTGTAACCATAAATTAATTCTTTGAGTCCTTGTAATGATGTGGATTCTTGATACAATGTCCTGATACAGCTCCATTTTGAACTTCAGTTCCATAGGGGCATAAGAAGTGAAGAGTAAGTTTTTACAACATGATTTGTACTTTTAACATGTCCATTTGGCTGTGGTCTAAGTAGTTCACTCAAGTGAAACAATTTTCTTTTTTTCTTTCTGTTTTCTTTTTTTCTCTTTTTTTTTTTTCTACTCAGACTTGAGAGATGATTCCTTTTATACCCATGAGTAAAAAACATTTCTCTTCTGGGCCTTTCTCCCCAATATGTTCATTACTTTTCTTTCTCTGGATCACATCTACAAAATTCCTTCAGACTCAAAATTCCTGGCTCTGTTATAATGCCATTTTTCTTACTCTATTTGATACCAGATTTTAAGCTTGAACTTTAAAATGTCCCATAAAACAAATGCATTAGATTGAATATCTCACTGGATATTCTTGAGAAACTGCTATGCAGAAAGATGTAGTAATGAAATAACTTGTAACTATGAACTTCTAAAACTTTTCGGTCTAAATATATAAAGTAAATTAAAATATTTCATACAAATTCTTATGGTTGGTTCAGTTCTCCCTTTAACACCGGAATATACCATATGGATTTTTGCTTGTATTTCCTATCTAAACTTTTGCCCTGAAAATTTCCTTTTTAAGAAAAGAATAAAAAAAAGGTGAACTATTTTATCTGATCCTGGTTGTTGGAAGCAGCATATATAAAAAATGCAGTGCGAGAAAGTAATAAATAAAGCAGATAAAATAAAAATTTACAAGCAATAAAGTTAGTGTTTTCACAACATGTTCCACAGATAGTTTCAGGCTTTCCTGGAGAAATATATCCTTCAACTGTGGGGAAAAAACAGGAGTTTGGGGTTTTTCTTCTTATTTCAATTTGGAACAATAAATTCAAATTTAGGTGGTTACTGGGACCTAGTACTTTGACATTATTACCATCAAAGACTCACCAAGGCTTTTCCAAACTTGAGATAGGTGGTTCCTCAGTCTTGCAGAAATTCATTAGTCTCTGGAACAAGTAGACTGTAATCTGTAAACTCCTGTATGAACTGATGGGTGTCCAGAAGTGCAGGATTTGATTCCTCAGACCTGGAGACCAGGGAATCTGCAGATTTCTGGATCCTAAGTACAGAGTTTGGAACTCTGACCTAGTGGACAGCACAGACTCCAAATTCTTCCTATTCTGTGTTGGGTTATTGGGGAAACAGGGGGACAGCCCAGAGTAGGTCACTTTTTAGGACAGGTGTGAGGGATGAAAGCCTAAGTACAGAGTTTGGAACTCTGACCTAGTGGACAGCACAGACTCCAAATTCTTCCTATTCTGTGTTGGGTTATTGGGGAAACAGGGGGACAGCCCAGAGTAGGTCACTTTTTAGGACAGGTGTGAGGGATGAAAGCCTAAGTACAGAGTTTGGAACTCTGACCTAGTGGACAGCACAGACTCCAAATTCTTCCTATTCTGTGTTGGGTTATTGGGGAAACAGGGGGACAGCCCAGAGTAGGTCACTTTTTAGGACAGGTGTGAGGGATGAAAGCCTGAGTCTGTCTGAGGACTTTCAAAAACTCATGTTTTAAACATAATTGTCCTTTCTCCTTTTCTTTGGTAGGCAGGTCTCCTTCTACCTGGGAGCACGATTCCTTCACAAGGTGTAAACCAGTACTTAAACATCTCTTATCTAAAACATGCTTCTGTCCTGTGAGTTCAGCTGTGATATTTACCAGCAGCAAAGTGTGCACATTATGATAGACTTTTATCTCAGACCATCCACAGACATTTGTTCTAATGTGAGAAAGAGTATTTTGGCAATGTAGCAGAAGGGGTTATCCATTTTTCAAGTGTATACTTAATTTACTTTGGCCACACTTCCAAAATATGTAGAATTTCCT
The DNA here is from genome assembly GCA_013397315.1 of Donacobius atricapilla. NCBI lineage: Eukaryota > Metazoa > Chordata > Aves > Passeriformes > Mimidae > Donacobius > Donacobius atricapilla. Next base: position 383,119 of record WBMY01014895.1, on the reverse strand, counting down.
AAATTTTATGAAAGAATGATTATCTCCCGCATTTCATTATCAAGTTGCAGGGAAGACTGTCCTGATTTTATATTATATTAAAATCTTAAATTTTAAGTACACAGTGTGTTCCAAAGAATTCAGTATCAGCTTTGCAGTGCTGGAGGTTTTTGTTATTGTTACTCAACTGTTAAACAGCTCTCATTATGGAAAACTACTAGAATTATCACTTTTTCTCCCTAAAAATAATGTGAAATTCATCCCAGGTCATAAGAAAATCCTTGGCATCTATGAAAGAAATAGACAGTTTGAAGATCTATGAGAGAACGTGGCATACTATTTAAAAATAGATTTTTTTGGTTAAAAATAAGATACTACAAGATGAATTCCTTAGATCAATTTCTTTTTTTTCTTTTTTTTTTTCTTTTTTTCTTTTTTTTTGAGAAAAAAATGAAGCAAATTTTTACTAGTACCTGGGTGTTTTTCAGAATGAAGTTGGGTATACTTGAGATCTACTGCTGTTCTTTACCTTGCTTAAGAAATTCTCTTTTAAGTGGTGTTGAGGAACAAGGATTACTTTAGACCATGACAAATGTTTCTGTACTTGTATTGTTGCCCGAAAGATATGATTATTTACCTCCTGGGATCCTTTTTAGGAATATTCATGTACACAAGGAACTGTTTCTCAACCATTGGCAAATGCTGGAAAATAACTTGACATTTGTTTTCCATCGTTTGTGTAATTTCAATTAATGAATTTTCCAAACTATATTCTGGTGTTGTAGCTTGAACACCTGGACTTGAATTGCTATCAAGCAGAAGTTTTGTTTATCTTGAAACTAATGTATTTTAAGTCTACAGTAAGCTATGGAGAAAAGGAAATATTTTATGTGTTCATACTTTTCTGTAGGATAAAATGATATCTGTCATTTCACTGACCACATTGCTATTCATTTAATTTCAACAACCTGCTGGAGTAGATCTATTTACACCAATGCAAAGAGGGTCATAGTAGTGCTAAAATCTAATTCTGTACAATTAAACAAAAGAAAGATTTGGATATGTGGTGAAATCAATAAGCATGTGATATTCTGCACTAAGTGAGAGAAGAGTACCGGAAGTGAATTTGAAACAAGATGGTTTAGTCTGGAGCAACCACTTTTCAGGTTCACAAGTAAAGCTAGAGTTGAAGGGCTGTTTTCTTGTTCTTTTAGACAGAATCCCAAAATATGAAAGAAATCTTTGTCTAAAATTATCCTGCATGGAACATAAACCACTAAGTAACTCCCTGTATAGACAAAAGTCAGATCTGCAAAAAGATCTGTTCAAAACTGGTTCACAGGCCTTTTATTACCTTTGGGACTCAATTTAGGCAGGCATTTTTGATCAAGCAGAATGGAAATGGAGAAAAATGGGGTTGGGAATGCTGCGTTTACAGCCATGCTGTAGGCTTCTTTTGCCTCCAAATGGAGCTGGCTCCGTTGTTCCAAGGGAAAGCAATCTTCCCCCTCTTTCTACCTTCCCCCTCAGAAAGAATTATACTGACCCAGGAGGCAGCAGCAATGGCAAGGCAGATTTGTCTACTGCTCACTCACTTCTGCTTTAATAAAATCATAGAATCATCAAGTGGTTTGGGTTGAAGAGTCCTTTGAAATCTTCTTGTTGATCTCCCCCTTTAAAAAAGTGGAAATAATTTTAAGTAGAACAGGTGGCTCAAAGCACTGTCCAAAAATCCATGGAGAGTTTGCACAAATGAGGCAATGTACAGATATACTGAAGAGATGCTCTTTGCTTCACCTACACCCACAGTAAAGGTTTGCTAACACTGACACATCAAATCAATGGAAGAAAAACAAGCAGATGAACTGAAAGCTTTAATACTGAACATCCATCTCATCTGTAACTTCTACCAGTTACCTTTTGGAAGTGGGAAAGTGGGGATACTACAGTTAAAGACTATAGCCAAGATAAAACCCAATATGTCAGAGGTATAAAACCTAATATACAACTTGGCTGAATAAAGCTGCTAAAAAATTAGGAATTATGCAAGTTTATGCCTTTTCAATTGACCAGCTCATTATTTTAATCCAGATAAGTTTGCTTACTTGATTGTAGTATTCTTTAGCAATTTCATGTGACTGAACTGGTTTGTGTGTCTGCAATGCTGAGTCCAATTAAAATACTTTGAAATTATTGCTGTTGGGATTAAGCAAACACAAATATTTGCAAATTAACTGGCTTCCCCCAAAAGTTGTTGTCTTGTAATTGCCATGAAAACAAAGTTACTACAATTCAGATTTGTTATTATTTTTTGTTATCATTAAATATTAACAAAGTAAATATATTAAAAATCATTTGGAAAATACTTTTCTAAGACTAACACTGCATACATTCTAGTATAAATGACCAATGTGATCATTATATGTAAGTGATATTTCTAGCTTTATAATTCCCAGCTAATGTAACAGTGATAAATGTTAGGAAATAAAGGAAAGGAATAGGTAACATGTCTATATAGATACTTCTTCATTTTATATTTTTTACATTTTAGGCTAAAAATAAATAAATTACATTAGCAAAACTGGGGAAGAAAACTAATGGTTTTTGAATCCTCAAAGGAAAGGGCAAACAGTGAAATATCTGGTTTTCAAATTTATGCTCTGATACTAAATTAATTTGTTAATAATTTTAACCCTTAAATATTCTTTTTTACATGTTATTTGTTGATTTTTTTCCACCAAACCCTTGAGTTAGCTACATGATTCCCAAAGGAAGCCACAGCAAGATGTTAATATAATTAAGAGAGAGAAGAAATTGCTTTCATATTCCTGTTTTTTTGCACCCTGAACCTGTGAAAACAAGTTCAGATTAGAACTCAGATTAGATTACCCAATTCTGTAAATTATGTACCTATGTAGCTAAATAATAATAGGAAAGTCTTATCAAAATCCTATCAAAATCTCCCAGGAGAGTAATAAAAATCTGTTGCATACATAATGTAGCAATACATAAACCGTGTTATTTACATGAGCACATTTAATTTAGTGTTCTTAAAACTACAGCTTGCATTTCACTTTTAATATTGATCATCTAATATCTGGTGCCAACCATATGACAAATTAGTCTGCAATGTTTTCCAGATGGAAGATTCCTCCTCAGCTCACTAAATATGACACACACTGAAACAATCTGAATATTTTTTCCAAATTAAACTTTTATAGGCAATTACTCTTCAAGTATTTCTAAGATCCTTTGGGATAGGAATGTTTGTTTATGTGTTCAAGCACCATTGCAGAGAATAAAATTAAACTTAGATGGCAGAGATAAAATTAAAGAGACTGAAAACACATTGATACCCTATAAAACAAAACAAAAAAGGCCTTGGAATTTTGATAGACATAAGAATGATAACATACAAATAAAATATGTATACACTTAGCTGAGAGTCACTTCAAACCAATAGAAAATTATTTGACCCATTCATTCATGGTACCAAACAATGCTCATTACAATGATGATCTGTAGTACATCAACTTGTTATGAAAAGTATGAGTTTTTAAACATATTCTGATAGCTGTCTCTTTTCCCTCTGAAAACCAGTACTTTATTTCATTTTCTTCTTTTACCAGTTCATTAGATGTGAATCAAAACTGTGAAAGTTCATGTTCAAGCAGATCTTCTATGACATTTTACAGAACAAATCTATTAATGAGGGAACTTCAAAAGACTTTTACAAGTCTTGCTTCATTAAATTTTGCCATATTATGTGTCACAGCGACCTTCAAAGGAACCAGCATTTCAGCACCAAATACAGCAGTGCAATATGACAACTCCAGCTTAAATTATGGTTTCATATTAAGAGTTTGTCTTAGATTTTTTTTCCTGTACTTGGGAAAGATAGAAATACATAAATTAAGATATAAAGGACATTCATTTCCCTCCTAGATGGGGTGCTTTTTAAAAATAGATAAAACTCTGGTGTTTTTGCAGGAAGATCATATTTCCTGTCAAATATTTGAGCTTGAAAAAATATTAGATAATAGCTTCCCAATTTCCTCTATGTCAAATTCAGGAAAAGAGAAGCACTTATGCATCATTTTGAATGCAGGTGGTAAAATACATTTGATTAGGTACAAGTATCAATTAAGAATATTCTTTCCGCTTCAAAATCCAATGCACTTAGGAGAAAAGTAGTAAATTTTGGAGACGAAACTAACCAAACAGGAAAAGACAAATCACTGTGTTGTTTTCAAAACTATCAAAAAACAGGCAGTAAGAGGCTAATTCTATTTGTGGATTTGGGTAGCAATACCACAGATTGTTTGGGAGTTTTCCAACACAAAACATCTTCACTATTTTCTATTTTTCTGTGGAGGTGTCATTTCTATTTTCACAAAATCTTGAACTGAATATTAATTAATAATTTCTTTTTTTCTTTTCCATGTCAGTCTGTTGTACTTGCTGACACCTCTGGACTTTACATGTCTATGCAAAATGGAGAAAAAATTACAGAACTTAATAATTACACAACACATGTCACCTAGGCATTTTAGAATGTTTTTTGCCCATTAATTGAATAAAATTTTTCTTATTCTGAGACAGGTCATTTTCATCCTTTGACACAGACACAGTAGTTGACTAATTCTCATCTTCTATAAATGAATGCAATCATAACCTTGCTGATGTACGACAGATGAAGGTCTAAGCAAAAAAAAAAAAAAAAAAAAAAAATTAAAAATAGTCTTCCTTCCTAAAATATGAGATTGGAAGAGGAATATCGTGAGCTACAATGTAGGAATATGAAAATAATTTTTTTCTTCTTTTTGTGCCTCTCTTTTTCACAAAGCATGTTAACATCAAACTGATTTACTATGATCTTGTTTTTTCAGACGTGCAGCTAGTTCTTCAACTTCCTTGTGTTTAAGGAATGCTAAAACTATCAACAATTTTTTTCTTTAAATAAATTTAATAACATTTACATTGGGTTGGTCTGCTTAGTGAAATACATCTGTCAAAAGAGATTGGTAATTCTAGACACTGGGTAATGACAATTGCTATGAACTTCAGATATCTACAGAATCATTAATTTCCTTTATGTTAAATTGTCTGCATCTCTCTTCATTTCTGTCATGCAATCTTAGTAGTGATATACAGAGCAGAACAAGTCACACAAAAATCACAAGCCAGATCAAGCCAGGAGGGCACCCAGCTCAATATCCTATCTCAGAGAAAAAAAGTGTCACTCTTTGAAAAGGATATATAAAACAGGATAACTGAGATTTTCCCCCAAGTGCATTACTTCAGCTTCCACTAATCAATGAGACTAAGATTTCCTGACCTGTGGTTCCATTATATTTGCTAGTCTGGTGGATTAGTTTCCCTTGTTCTTGTATTGTTCCTAATATTTCATTATTTTTTAAATATTTTTGACCCACATAATATCTTTTGGCAATTACCCCAAACATGCTACAAGAAGTTAATAAGAATTTCCTTTTGGTTTGCAAGCCTGTGACGTGATAGTAACAATAATTGGGTACTTGAGTGTCCTTACCTGCTGTGTTCGAAGACCTGGAGCTGCCATTTCTTACATTTTCCTCTGCGTGTTGAGTAGGCCTGTTCTGTTTCTCCATTTGGAAGCAATGCCATCCCTTTGATTATCCGTTTCTGTTCTGTGTTTCATTGTATCTTTGCAGATGTGTGCTTGCCGAATATCTTCTGTTTTATTTTCCTAAATTTTTTTAAAGTCTTTTCTTCTATTACTGTTCCACTTGCATGGCAGTTTCCTTCAATGAAAATGAATTGATGTCCTCCTCTAAGGATTGCTTATGTGACCCATTGCCTCTGGCACTTTTCTCTTGAGTCTTCACAATTAAATGTACTTTCTGCCATTCAAAGACCCTAGCAGTCTGCAAAGTAACAGATTGTCAGTGATCTGATTTCAGACCTCCCAGCTGACAGCAGAGAGCATTATCAAAAAGGCACCAGGCTGGCCTGATAGAGGAAGACTTGTGCATTTTACTTTGTAAGGATTTTTTGCTCTGGGATGTAGGAGTTCAGTTACAGCAGGCAGGAGGCTTTTGTGCATTGAGACAAGTGAACGAAAGCAGCAAGGGTAGGATTTATTTTTGTTTCATATTTTATTGTCTTGAAACAGCTGAACTCAGATAATCAATTATTTCATAGAAAATGGTTACTGTATTTCTGTACCATTGTAGGTGCATGTGATGCTTTATGAAACACCCAAGTCAGATTTCAAATGTACCAGACATAATCCCTAGGAATTTTCTGAAATCATATTTATTTCACTTTGATTTTCTTCACGCCGTGAACATGAGATGGAAGAATGCATTCCTCTAAAGTGGTTAAACTCTGTGAGTGTGAGATAGATAGAACAGATCATGTGTTCATCAGACCCTTGATATTGCTTCTTAACTGATTTTCAGCTGGCTGGGAACACCTCTATCCTTGATAATATGTAAAAGGTTTGCTGCACTGCTCGTAAAACTTTTTATCATCTGTGCTTCTATTGCATTCTCTGAGTGATGGAAAAGAGCAAGCACAGAATCTGTCCATAGGTTTCAGAGGATGTTTACCATTGTAATTGAAAGATACAAGCAGCAAATTCAGAGTTTAAGCCCCTGACTAAATATTCTGACATCCTGTTCAGTTCACATCTTCAACATTTCAACTCAGAACTCCTGTACTAATTCGGTTTTGCCTAAAGAAAATCCTTCGGTAGGCCATCTATCTCTGATGCATAAGCAACAAAAATGAGAATTGTTCATCTACCTTCAGATATTGCTGGTGTACATGTTTACTGCTAAACTACTGACCCTCAAGTCCTTTTATAGCAAATAGAGAGAAATAGGCAGGTTTAGGTCATGATCAGGTGAGGATAATCACATCCTAGGATTGCCCATTTCCTTTCATTATTAAAGAGAACCAGGGACATTGAATGAAGTTATCTACCCTGTAGATTGTAGATAAGCTTAATCAGATGTTTGGTCTAATTTTCCTACCAGAAGATGAATGTATTTCTTCTCTTTCTAGGATTTTGTGATGTTAAAAGTCTTTCTTGGTTCTCATTTGAATTTATTTAGTGATGGCTGGTGCAGTTGATGAGTCTTAACATCTTCAGGACTGAAATATATATTTTAAAAAGAATTCAATAGAATTTAATAGAATTCAGTGCTAAGCCAAACTTGTCATAAAAACAAAGAATGCAAAGGGAAAATTAGAGGTAAGAGTGGAAACAGATTGATTCCATTTTACCAGCAGTAGAAAACTATATTCTCCTCTTTATTTTCCGACTAAGACAAAGTCAGGTAGGGACATAATAGAAATTGGTTGATGTTTCTAAACTTCTTGTTGCACTATGTGTTATTGTGAAAATTGTCATAAATAATATCCCAGATAATCTATTTATTTCAGTAGAAAATTTGAGTCTCATTTAAATTGTTGAAGTATAATTCTTAGCAATATGTGTTTTTTAGGTAATTCAGACCCAACTCTGTGGTCTCTGTGTTGTAGAGTGACTTTATGATGCCTGTATCCCCAGTCATCTGTTCTGTATATTGTGTTTTGCACCTTTAAGAGATTCTTAGNGTTTGCCCTAAACCAGGACACTCTGTTACAATTTTTTTTCCCTTGAGTTATTTGCAATCTTTTTTACATTTAATTGTAAGAAAGTTTATATTTCTTCCTGTATCCTAGTTAATTGTTTTGAGAGCCCCTTAGGTTGCATGCACTCCACTTACTTTGGAGACCACTGCCCCAGTGGAGAAGAGTCCCTTGGTGATCATGGTGATCATGGACAGAGATGACAGTGTCAGATAGTGGACCCAGGGTGGAATTAAGTAACTGCTTCTTCTTGATAGCCTGTCCTGTGAAATGAATTAAGTATGGTTTCCTGCAATCATCTTGAAATATGAAGATCTGTAAATATTGCTAGGAAGCAGTACTAAAATACACTCATAAGGTGGTAGAAAATTAGCTCATTGTAGTTCAGCAGATGCCCTTCTTTGGATCTGATTCATGAATCCTACCAGTGTGCACTCATGGTCAGTGCTGCACAAGACTAATTTCTGCTAACAAGGAGTTTAGTAGAATGAGGAAAGTGGAAAAATTTAGTCCAGACTGGCAGCTTTGCCCATAGTATTCTATCTGTGTACTTTATCACAGGACTTCGTTTCAGGCTCTTAATACACAGACTGGAATCTATTTTGTCCCACTAAGGCCCTTCATCCAATCAGAAGATTAATCCCTGTGCTCTCAGTGACCTCTTTACTGATGTTGTAGACTTGCAACACATTGCAGCTGTTGTACAGCTATAGGGCAGAAAATGACTGTTAAGGATCAGCAGGCTAATAGCCTGCACACCGTAGCAAAGAGGATGTTCTCTGCACCTTGGCATTTCTGGATGACTTTTTTGCCAGGTATGCATTTGTTTCTGACACAGTTGCTGCATTTGCTGTGTCTCTTCTGCTGATTTCTGAAAGGACTTCACAGCACTGGTGATGGAAGCCTAGGCTGCTTTGGGCACAGCACTTCGGATGTAGGCACAACTGTTGAAATAGCATATTTTATCAGTAGTTTTGCCTATACATCAATGCAAAGACCTCTGGATGCAAGGTGCTGGACTCCCTGGAAATTTTTAAATCATTAAGGAAGATCTCTCCTTTGAAGGGATCTATCCTTCCTGAAGGACTGATGAGATTGTCCTTTCTTTCAAGATTGCCCAGATATACCATGCTCCCTTACCCTCCTCATTCTTCTCCCCCTCCCCTTCACCTAGCTGAAAGAAACTTCACAGATTAATTTAAACTTAGAATATAAATTGTGGACAATTACTCTCCAAATTGACTAGTTGTATTTTTAGAACTACATAACAAAAGACATTTTCATCGTTTTTTTGCTCAGTGTACCACTATATTGTGAGTCCTGAACTACACCGAGGTTTCTAAAGGTGCTGCGCTTGAAGAATAATAATTAAGGTTGAGTGCACAGAACCTCCCTGTGAAGAATAACAATCACCAATTCATTGAGGTTGGAAAGGACCATCACCTTGAGACCATCAAGTCCAACCCCCTGCTCAAGCAGAGCAGGCTCACCTAGAACAGGTTTTTCACAACCATGCCCAGTCAGGTTTTGAAAATCGACAAGAATTCAGACCTTACAAACCTCTCTGGGTAACCTATGACAATGTTTGACCATCCTCACAGTGAAAATGAGTTTCCATGTGTTCAGGTGTTAGTTCTTGGGTTTTGATTTGTACCGGTTGTCTATCAAGTGCACTGCAGAGAGAGGTTTGGCTCCCTCTTCTCCATCCCAATGATAAGATTCACCCGAGTTTTTCTTCTGCAGCCCTAGGCATCCTGGGTCACTCAGCATTTCCTCCTGTGAAAGAGAACCCAGCCTCTAATCCTGTTTGTGGCCCTGCGCTATACTGCTAGATGTCTTAGTACTGTTTGTCTTGAAAGTCAGAATTTAGTTAAGCAAAAAACACTCTCATAATCAGGCAGCTCTGCTTCTGATTTACAGCGCCACTGACCTTTTTTTCATCCTGTAGCTTTTTCCACTTTCCCCAACAATCCTGACTTTTCCAGACCAATGATTTAGAAACATAACAAGTCATTTCCATCCTGCCTTTCTTTTGATGTCAGGGTGTGGGGTTTTTTAATGACTGTCCTTCCACATGTGCTTGTTTATTTAGGCCTTTGCTTCTGTCCTTTTTTCTTAAATCCGATAAAAACAGCAGAGGATAAACAGTGGTCAGATCCACAAACAAAAAAAATATTAATAAAGTGAATACAATTTTTTTTTAAAAAAAGTACTAGTCATGCCTGTGTGTAATCATCACTCACAGATCCATTGTATAGTTTTAGTTCATTAAGCTAAAAATTTCCTTGCAAAAATATTACCTAAACTCAAAATATTTTTCTTGATGCTTATTCCTCATTCATATCCCTGATGATCAGTCTGGGCAACCTTCAAGATGTTTTAGCTTAAATAGGATTCTTAAGTCATTGGGAAGACATTCTGCCTAACCTCAATTAGTTTTAGTTTATTTTTTCTTGCACTCATGATACTATTATCATGTCTACAGGGTAAAAAAACCCTAAAACCATAATGACTAAAGTAATGAATGCAATAAACATTGTAAATGTCAAGCCTTCACACTTTAAAATTTTCTCTTAACCATTATTTATTTCCAGAGAAGTGTAGTGGAAAAATGCATATACTGCCCGATGGCATCCACTTTATAATTTCAAACCCCAAAAATCTGAGTATCTTGAAAATGAAGAAAAACAGGGTTTATTGTCTAGAAATAAAAATGAAAAGTACTTCACAGAGATGTCATAGGACAAAAGTTCTGCACTGACACATCTGTAAAGATGAAAATTTATGACAGCCTTTTTAACTTGCGTCGCCTAGCAGTAATCACTCCTATAATGGTATTTTCACTTCTGGTAATAGGTAGATATTAAAACTTTTTCATTTTCTACATCTTTGATTTGAATGTTTGAAATTAAATAAATTTATATGCATGCTCAAAAAATAATATAGTCGATGATGATAGTCACAAGTATACAAAAATGGATCTTTTCAAATATGTTTGCTTTTTATTACTTTATTTTGCAATAAATCAATAAAATTGGCTTTTTGTTGTTCATTTCAGACATAGCGCTGTTTTTTCCATCCTTCACTGGAAATTCTTATTTGGAGCTACCTTCTCTGACATCTGTATCTGATACCAGGACTGCATCTGGGCAGGAAACAAGCAATCTGACTACTCTGTACTTGACAGTGAAAACAACTGCTCTAAATGGCACAATTCTTTACAGTGAGTACCAAAGATACTTGAAGCTAAGTATCAGTTTTAGCTCCTTCAGGTCCTTATTAACTTTGGTGTGCATCAGCTGGCACTTCCTCTTCAACATCAAAATGAGTCATTAAAATGCAGTAGAAGCCTTTTGGTATTCTAATGCATGCTGCATTATAAAATCCCAACCATTGTTTCTTGTGTTCCTCTGGAAAGTTCTTTAATTCATGACTCATTGAGCAAAACATAACTTACAAGAGAGAATGCAGCTTCCTGACAAGAAAGAACAGAGTAAGCATGTGAGTTTAGTTGTAAGCTTTACAGCTCTAAAATACAAATATTGAAGAAGTTTTGAACAACTTATTTTAGAGAAACAGCTTCTCCAGAGTTGGATAGAACCTTGCTTTTTATAATTGTGATCCTGATTCCAAATTCTTGATTTATAGAACTATCTTAAGTTCTGCCATATTTTGAAGTACTTACTGTGATTTCATACTTCAGAGAATTCTTTTGTATTCCCCAGAGAGTATACCTGCAGACTTGGGTGTATGCCTGTTAATACTACATGAAAAGTTGCTTCTGCATAAGTCTGCATATTTCATTCCTCCATATATGGCATAAACTTCTGAGGCAGAAGTACACTTTTCACTAGTCAGCAGGAAAAAATAGACTTCTCTGCCAGTTGAATATTTCATTATATATTTTATCTTGCAATTTCTTGGAAATGGAAAACATGGAGAATGAGGTGATTTCTTCCCCAACCCAAGAAAAGCTAGAAAAATATTATTTGATTGATTTACTCCACAAAGACAAAATCACTAGGGGCATTTTCAGTTCCCTGCAACTTCCTAGGGTTTCTCTACACAAAGAAATCTTATTGATATAGCATAAATAATTCTGATTAAATTTTGTTGCATTTATATTGATCTGGTAGTAATATATGTGAATTCACCCAAACTATGTACATATTTATAAGCCAGGGTTAAAAGTAATATAAGCTTTGTGACATTATTTAATTATGCCTTTTATTATTATCTGTTTTAGACTGTTTTTAGTGAAACACTCCAGCCCCAAATTGACAATTAATGTTTACTACTTTTCAAAATAGTATCTCAAATCCTTGTATGTTATATCTGGGCTATGGTTGCAGATGCCTGAGCTACAGTACTGCGAAATTTGCCAAGAATCATGGATAAGTGGTGATGTGGCAGTTCTTTATATTGAAATATTTTATACTTATTAGTTCGTTCAATTTCAAGAGGAGTTATTTACCCTTGAAGAAGATTTCAAGGAAGGCTATTGGAAGTACTTTGAATATATTTGACATTTAGTGGTTTTGTTTGCTTCATCAGTGCAAAGTAATTTGGCTCCAGCCAAAGTTAATCTTGCTATCTAAACATAAGCCCTGAGTACGCATCTCTGTGAACTAAAAATCCCAAAGAACTCCAAACAAAACAAAACAAAACAAAACAAAAAATAAAAGGAGGATTCTCTGCTATATTCAGGAGGAAGTGGTGTTTTCTGAAGCTAAAGGAGTTGAGTTTGTTCAGCCTGGAAAAGAGAAGGCTCTGGAGACACCACATTCCAGTCTTTAAGTGTTAAAAGAATGCTAACAAGAAATACGGGGCTGAACTTTTTAACAGGGCCTGTTGCAATAAGACATGGGATAATGTCTTTAAATTAAAAGAATGTAAATGTAGACTAGATATAAAGAGGAAAATTTTTACAGTGAGGGGAGCAAAGCACTGGAATAGATTGCCCAGAGTGGTGGTAGATTCCTCATCCCTGGAATCATTCAAGTCAAGTTTGAGAAGATTCTGAGCAACCTGATATAGTCAGAGATGTCCCTGCTTATTGCAAGGGGTTAACTAGATGACCAATTCATATGGCTCTACATATTTTCTTTTCTAAATCATGTACTCATCCTGCATCTAACCTACTTAGATATTAAAACCTGTTCAGCTATTAGTTCATACTATCTATAGAAAATTGTTAATATAGTATTTTTCAGGTGTTTGCAGAGATTTTGTTTCAGCAGTGTTTGAGGACTTTACATTCTTTCGAACATAGCACATCCCTCCTTTCTAGAAAGATAGAATAGCATTAGTGGAGAACCGTGCAGTGTGTTGCTTTTCAGTTACCCGTATCTGAGACTTCCATGGACTACATCATAGCTCACTTCTCCCTTCATGCACCCAAAAAGGAGTAAGAAGTGTGTGTATCAGGATTAATGGTATGAGTTAAGTTGTCACCCTAAAATTGAGCTGGGGTAGCTCCAGGAAGTTGGGATAATTTTGTATATTTCACAGAGTGAAAACTCACTTCATAGGTTGTTAGTAGTATGTCATACTTGCATTCCCATTCCCTTTGTTACCCCTAAAATGGAATTTTAACTGATTTGCAATATTCCACTCTTTTAGTGACTACTAGGGTTTGTATTAAGGTTAGATTTCTGTTAAGCTAAATAAATAAATAAGTAAACATGTAGAACTTGGATCTCTGCCTGGCTGTGGAACACAGACACAGAAAGTAATGGATGACTGTACATCTTGTGGAATTCTGATACTGTGTTTAACATTAGATAGATCTTTGCTTTACATTTCTACTTTAACAATCTGTCCATCTTTCTATAGCACCAATTTCTTTTCCTTGTTTTTACTCTTTCTTTTTTTTGTTCTGTGTCTCCCTGATAATTAGATTCCTTTCCAAATGTTACAGATGTTTATGATGGTCCAGATCAAAATTCTTATTTAGTTCTACATGAATGTAAAATAAAATATTATATAAATTTGTAAATAAAAAACTCTCCATTGTTTTATGAATGAACTCCATGTGTCCATACAGATAATTGTTAATTTTTAAATTATTTCTGTATGCAGGCATGAAGCTCTTCTGTCAGATAAATGTCCTTTGTGAGTTCCCTCATATACTTTCTCTGTATTTCTTTCATCCCCATTTTTTTTTCTCCCTGCTCTTTCATTTTCACTTCTATCGACTACAAAATAGAAGCTGCTATTGTCAGCTCTTCCATTTATAATAGTAATGCAACTCCTGCCTTTACTGCTCCTTTTTTGAAGCTGTGTTACCATCAAATATCTGGGCAATGAACCATCAGCAGAAAGCCAACTTGAGGCTATTGCACTCATTAGGTACAACGACCACACTTCTAAGGGTAAATGTTCCCAACATTTTTAGATTCTGTTAATTTATGCACATTAAAAATGGTTTCATAATTATGGTTACAATAAGTTTCACAAATTCATAAAGCAAAAACCTTTCTCTTTGTCAAAGTAATTTTTTAAATAGAGAGAACATTGCAGAGATCTGCTTCTTTCAGATGTACTTTACTAGAAAATTGTTACACACTTTGATTATTGTTTTTAAATTAATCCACCTTCAGATTACACATTTTAGAAACACACCTGTTTTTACCAGGTGGTGGTGAGGTTACATCTGTTTTTCTGGGAGATAATTAGTAAACATTTAATTACAGGGAAATATCGCAGACAAGATGCCACTGATACACAAACGAATTTTGAATCAGAAAGTATGCAGAAGAAGACTGTTTAAGTCAAAATCATAAGGATAACATAAAAGGATTAGAACTTGCATTTGTCTTAACCTAGTACATTAGCCAGTGAAGAACAAAAAAGATCTGTGCTGCCTTCTCCTTTTCAATGTCACATGCATTAAAAAAAGAGATCAGAACACTTAAACTATCAGTGTATTATTTTAATACATTTTAGCAGTTAATGCAATTGTATATATGCAAATATATAGAAGACAAATAAAATAAATATAGAGAATGCAGCAAATAAGCTGGCTTATAGGCTAATCAAAAGGCAGAATATGAGAATCATTATATATGCTAGGCATGTCACTTCAATAAATCATACCATATTGTTAAAAATAATTTTCCCATTTGATGCCTTTATTAGCAAGAATTTTATCAGTGGTTGGTTGAAATTAACAAGTACTAAGGACGCTTCCAAAAACAGATTGTCTGTTGAAAAAATGGGGAGATAGGATATCATAGAAGCCTATATGTGATTTATAGAAAATTACTATACATACATTTGTCTTAATACAAAGAAAAATGTATTTACATTCTTAATAATGATGTTTTCCATAATTATTTCAGTATGTATTCAAGAAACATCTGAATGCTAACAAAAAGTGGCTGAAACTAACTGGAATTTTTGCAGTTACCTTATATTTAAATTGTTGATAGAATGTGACAATTACATTTGTGCCAATAAAGATTAGCCATCATTTGAGAAGATTTATTTGTTGACTACAGAATGCATTCATAGAATTTCTATTCTATTTCTTAATTATTTTATTTGTTTGCATGATTAAATTTCATCAACATGTCAAAGAAAATTGTGATGTTTAGCCACAAAACAAAATAAATTGCAAGTGATCATAAAAACCTGATACAGTTGTAAAGTTTTACTTCATCATTTTTGCTTTTAACAGAGTCAGCAAAATGTTGCTCACAATCCCTTCAAGGGTAGATTGTTTAGCTTCTGCTATATATGGTAGCCTATAACTTCTGGCAATTGGATTTCAGATATCACAGCCCATGTTTATAGCATTCCTTAAGGACAACAGCTCCCTTTTCATAAGTTGTGCTCATAAATTATTTCCTGTGCTCTCAGAATCTCTGTTCCCCATATCTTCCCCTATTCCCCTTACCCATATGAAACTAAATAGGGGCACTTCAGGCATTTCAGTTGTAGTCTCTTTGTCTATTTCAGCTGGCATTTTCAAGCAGAGCATTTCACAGTATCCTTCCTCTGTGTCAAAATAGATTTTCTTTCTTAATAAATCTTATCCCATATTTTAATAGGACTTTTATATAGGCAATCATTTAAGCCCAGTGGCCACTGGCTTGTTGTCACACTCATGTACAAAAATACCTTTCCAGCTAGCAGTTTTCTGTGAAAGGATGATTGCTGAGATCTGGATTCTTTAGCCTGAACCCCTCACATAATCTCTACTAAGGTCAAGATAATTTACCCCTAATATCCAGCAAGATTTTTAACTCAGAACATGTCTGTTTTGCTTATGACTTGGGCTTTTCCTATGAAGGCAACTTCCATCACATACACTAGGTAGCATACGCTCTGTCACATTGCCGGAACAAAATTCTCTGCCTCCTCATGCTCACTGTAGAAAGATTTAAAGGGTTGTCCTTTCAAAGGATTTCATACCACCTAGCAAATAATGTGAAGAATGCTTTTAGTCACCTGTAAGGGTGACTTAAAAGTGCTCCCTAGACTCAAGTTGAAGTAGCAACTCTCACCGAAGTTTCAAGAAGTAATGCTGCCTTTGGGAAAGCTGAGACAGATTTTTTACTTTGCTGGTAATAATAAGGATCTTCTTCCAAGTTTTTACTAGTGGGCAATGTGAATAGACACTGAGTCACTGGGAGAAGGGAAATAAGCTGTTCGTCTGTAACCTCACTTTTTCAAGACATTATATACATACACATATATCCACTTCATTCTCTCTGAATCAATGTGACTTACAGATCTATTTGCTGGTAGAAATTGGAAATGCCAGGAATAACATGTGCAGGGAGGGAAGAAGATAAGGAAACAAATAATACAATATGTGCATACATCAGTTATGCGAGGGTTAAAAAGCAGTGCAACAGTGCAATATATTTTGAAAGAGAATTATCATACTATTGTAGAAGGAAATTGTAAAAGCCACAGGCATGAAATCCAGTCAAATTAAAATAGCTTTGGAGTTAATTAGGTATTCAGAATATAAAATATGTCTAAGCATAAAAGACTTCAGTAGGTCATCAGGATTTGTAGCAGACTGAAGAAATGTAATGTTGACTAGAAAGCTGCTCTCAAGGATGGAGTTTACATCATGAACTTCTTCTGCTAGGAGTTATACAAAAGGAAATGATCAGGCAGTTACAAGCACCATTGTTTCTCTGTCTCCTAAAGGATTGTTTGCTTTTTGTTTTGTCCTCCAAAATAAAGTCGATAATTTTGTTTTCACAAATTTCTATGTTTTCTAAGTCCCAAGTATGCCCTCAATCTTTTCACCTTTCTGAATAAAAATATTAAGGGAAGTTCTAAACTGTGACCCCCTCCAGCAGCTCCAGCCCTGGGAGCTCCTACCTAGCACCTCCAGGCTCCTACGCAGGAGCTGAAACCCAGCCCAGATCCCAGCCCATTCTGAGATACTCTGGGGGATTCCTACCCAAGGTTCATGGAGAGACTCACTCCAGACACACCTCAAACCCAGACCCTCCACAACTGAGGGTCCCCCAAATGTTAGTGTAAGATTTCTACCTATCTGATAGCCATGCCACCACCCAGGGCCTGGCAATACATGCAGTAAATTCAGTTTTGTGACCCAGTTAGTCATTTTACTTCAGTTAAACATAGCAAAATACAGTGAAAAGACAGATTAACATTTTTATTATTTGTCTTAAAGGGGAATAAAAGTTGTAAATGGGAACTGTCTTACCGTTTATGAAAAGTAAATACAGTCATATTCAAAGGGCAAATTCACCCAATATCATTTGAAATTGTAGGTATCAGTCCTTTTTTTTTGTAGAAGAGCCATGTATCCTCCATCACTTAAATATAAATATTTTACTGTCATTTTTACAATGTATAATATACTATTTAATGGAAGTGAACTTAAACATATTTTTATTCATATTTTTAAGAGTGCAAGTAACAATATATTTGATGTTTTGTAAATAATTTTTCTTCTCTTTGAGTCTGAAATAAATCATTAATTGAGAAAGGTGAATTTTTCATAATCTTTAAATCTATTATAAGTGACATTCTCTTATAAATTTTGTTTTCTATCATTTATTTGAAAAGATGAATGGATGTGATTTGGGTTTTTTTATTGTCACCTTTGCTGATACTGCTGGATATAGAGAAAAGTTCAATTAATATAAAGATCTCTGTAAGATTGATGTAACTGTAGTGGTATTAAGTAAATTTTGTCTTTTAGTTATTTTCTTTTACTTTTAACTGTTATCATCTGAATACAGATATTTACTGAGTCTGATTTTTTTTCTCTGTCACTCAAGATGAGTCCTCTATATGGACAGAAGAGACCCCAATGTCACATGGGCATCATGTCTGATGATGGTGTTCCAGTAGTGTGAAATAGTTCTGTGAGGTCCTACACTTTCAGAAGCGTGACTATCTCCATTTTTGTTTTCAAAGCTGGTGAAAGAAATTTTGGAGAGCAGTTTCTTCACTTGTATCTTGTGGAGGGAAGACCAACAGTTCGACTAGGCTGTGGAAACTCTCAGAACATTCTGACTGTATCCCTGAACCATTCTGTCAGTAAGGGTGTACTCATCCCTATCACAATAAGGTAAGAATTTACCACTGGGCTACACTAAAAGAGTTTTAGTCATCCACATTGAGCAATAAAATGTGATTTCACTTTTTTTTTGAACAATAAAAAGACAAGTCAAGTTGGAAAGCAAATTTGGAAAAAACACTTTTTTTCATAAGGTAGTCACCATTGATTGAAAATACATTTTAGTTCACACAAATTACTTCAGTCCTGTGGGGAACTTATGTATCCTTCAAAGTCCAGACACATTTACAGATACACATTGTTAGTTTGAGGACTGAAACAGTTTAAACATAATTTTGGAGGTTACAAATGGAGGTCTCATATTTTATCCTCATTAATTAACACATTGAATAAATTAGATTTGTCATCACATTTTAGTGCTAGGTATAAGACTGATATATTGTTTAAGATAAAAAATTAAAAATGGGTATGCTAATGACATCTCACATTACAGGGCGGACTTGGTGGTTTTAAAAGTCTTATCCAAACAACTATGATTCTAAAAGTTGTCATATGTACATTTGCCACCGTACTATCAGCATTATACAAGAGTGGCTAATCACTACTGTCATTTTTCATCTTGTATAAACAATAGTTCTCAGAATGGTTCATTTATCATTTTGAGATGGGTATTGGTATCATGCTTTGGTAACGAATTAACTCTTTTCCAGTCAGGGAATTTCATATGTGCAAGCTAGGTAAGATGTAAAACAGAAATAATATAGGGGGTTTTTTTACTTTTATATTAGTAAAACAGAAATAATATAGGGGGTTTTGTTATATTTATATTAGTAAGGTTAAATAATGATAAAGTATTCAATCTTTACTTCAGAAATGCTTAGAAATAATTCTGGCAACCATATAAAATATCAAATTACTGTGATTAAGATAATATTTTAAATTTTTGCATAGTTTAAGTATTAGTTGCTGCACCTGAACTGTAAACATTTGTGATGTGAGGGAATGTAATGCACAAATTATTAAATTAAAGGAAACCTTAGCTAGGACTATTTTTGCTGTTAGAAGATGGTATGTGGAAGGAGACTGCTGTAAAAGTTACCATGAAACACGTTAGACTCCTCAAAATTGCCTTTTTACTGCAAAAAAAAACCCAAAGCAAAATCTGAATGTTTTTCTGTTTTTTTTCTGAGCTGTTTCTCTGTGATGTAAATGTTAATAAATTCTAAAATGACAGAGGTTTGTTGGTCTCAGTAGAGAGAGTAGATTGATATGGGGAGAAGAGAATGTTCAGCGGTTTTTTGTTAGATTGTATGCTTAACCCATAAGCTTTACCACTTCTTTTAGAAACAAACTTGTTGGAATATAATCCTCTTTTCAATATATGGAAGGCTAATAGGAGATGCCATTTAAGAAACTGTTTTATTCCCATATTCTGTTTCTTCTTAGCCGCAGATGTCTACATTATTCTTTTTCTACATTTAAAACAGGGGGTTTTTTTTTGCTTTTATCCTTAGTATTAATATCTAGCATTAATGGAGCAAAGTCACATAGCATACATTCAAATCTTATTAGCTGAAAGTGTATTTATTTCAAGGTTTTTGTACAGATTGTAGAAGTATGTAACATTTACAAAGAAAATTATATCACTTCCTCTCCTTTTGATCTAGCAGATAGAGGCTTTTTTTTTCTCTCAGAAAATACCTTATGGAGTTATACAGCTCAATACTAACAAATTATTCAAAGTTTGTTTTTTAATCCCAGAGATTGCTCTTGTGTGAGACATTGGTCAGAAAATTGTCTGCACTGCATCAGCTGTGGTAGCATTGCCTTTCCTTCATACATTTAAGCCATTAAAACACTCTACAGATTTCAAACTCTAATAATACCTAAGCAACAAATGCAGCTAAATGGCAATTAAAACATTGATTTTAGGTATTCAAGTTTACACCAAAACATTTATTTCCTTCTTTTTCTATCTTAAAATTAACACCTCTGTACTTATGGCCTCATTCTCCTTGTTGTTACGCTAAAAAATAATGTCAGTTCAATTTACACATTTCCTTTGTTTACTGGACTTCTATACAGCTATCTTTGAAACAGTAGCATGCTAAATAACTTGCAAGGTGTGATTGTAGACTGTGACTAGCAAGGATTTACATGAATTTGAGTTTATGGGCTTGGCCTTCAAAATGACTTGTGATTATTCTTGTGAGTCCTTCAGAAATGTAGAGAGCAGTATATCCTTCACCAAGCAGCAATAAAATTGTAATCCTTCAGCAATCATCCTTAACCTCTGTCAAAGGAAAAAGCAAACTTGACAAGGCAGTTGTAGCCTCCCAAGAACTTGTATCATAAGATATAAAATATGAACCCATGACAAAACTGTTGATTTGTGTTCTCAGAGGCTGTTGGAGATAGATAATTGTATCTGTACGCTTTCCCTGCAAAATTAATGTGTGTGGGTTTTTTCCCTATAATGCAGGAAAAGAGTCAAAGAGAAGAATAAATGACCATTTTTGTTTACTGTTTCAAGGCTTCAAGGGGAGCAATACATTTGTTACATTTGACTTTGCATTAGTTTGGAAGATCATATTTGACAGTTATTCTGGTTTTGGATGCAACTATGACTCCAGTGGTTAAACACCACAATTAACACATCCAATAACATCTATAGAAGCAGATTTTCTCCTTTTCAAACTTATTCTTTTTAATCTGCATGTGCAGGAAACCAATACATTCCCATAGTTTAGAGCTATTGCTTTTTTTTTAACTGTATGATTAGCTTCCTTAGATATGGCCATTTTCTCAAACCTGATGAAGATTAAATGAGTTTTAAATGTTCAGTCATTGTCTTTATTATACTTGTGAAACAGCAGCTTTATAGAAGAAAGTCAATAAAGCTCTGATTGCTTACTATTTTGCCTTGCTTAAAGAAAATAGAAACCTGGTTCAATGCAGTTTCATTCATTGTTTCTATTTCTGTTTATTTTAGGATGATTTGATTACTGGTTTGAAAATGTGCATTCATTTGAGTACAATTTTTTTGTGATTCCATAATTGAGATTGTATTGGTTTTTTCAGTTAAAGCTTTGAGCACATACTTGAAATGTAGTTTGGATTGGTTTTATGGATTTGTTCTTTAAAGTTATTCAAACAACATTAATTCAAACACATTTCATTCTTTGAGTGGGTTCTGAAATACATTTGCCTGATGTAAAAGTTGCTCTACTTTGTGATCAAAGTGATATGACTGTCATGGGGGCAAATGAAGTTCCTTCAATTCAGTGGTTGAAGGAAGGTAAACTAACAAGAAAGAGATTATCAGGCCATCAGGATTTTGATTTTTCTAGGTAGTAAGGTGGATTGTCACTTTTAGAATATGAGTACTGATATTTTTTAGGCATCTTAGATTTTTTGTCTCTAAATGATATTTTTGTCTGTTCTGCACAGTGATGTGATACAGCGGGTCCTTTTCTGTTTGGGAGAGTCCAAGCAAGCATTAATTAAAATCTTCCCAGTATTTGACAGCATCACTCTTCCATCTTATTTACCTGCAGGACTTTCAGAATTTTTTCTCTGGAATTTAATGAACATAGTGCCCATCTCCACAGAGCTATGTCATGGTATTATGTACGATTACATTTCATGTCTCTTCCAAGTGAACATATTGAAAGCAGTTGTTTCCAGTTTTCTGTCACAGTAGTGTGGATGTGAGTATTTACTCATGGCTGAGAAGGGCACCTTTACCTGTCCTTAAAAGAGTTTGTTTGTTAAACACATAATCCAGTCAATTTGGCCAACTCTAACTCGACCATGCCATGGTACAGAAACTGCTGAAGTTTATTATTTGGTCTCCCAGCTTCAAAAGCAGATGGCACATTCTGAACTGTGAAAGTTCTCAGCATGTTTTTGTACCTCCACATGGAAACTTTGGCAAGATGTAATGTATTAAGTACTAGTTAGGTGATTATGTTATGAGTGCCCACGATTTTACCTGCACTTCTACTTCCTCCCTTTCCACAGAAAAAGAAAATCATTGCTTGATATCTTTTTCTTGCATGTGCATTCTGAAAATATGTTTCTGAAAAAAAATGTAAATCACTATCCATACAATATGTTGGCTCATTTTTAGTCATGGTGTTTACCTATTTCATTATTTCAGAGATATATAGGTTTTCATATTAGTGCATATTTTTATTATTATTTACAGGTGTTGGGTATCCTGCAGAGTGTGAAAATATTACTTAAAATTACATTAAATCAGTAAACAAAAAAATTAAACAAAACCAAACCTAATTATCTGATGTCTTGCTATTGCTTCCAACATTACCAGTTACCTAGAAATACAGAAATTTTTTTTATGATTTGGAAACATCTGAGCAGCAGGTTTTGTATCTCAGCAAGTACATAATGTAGCCTAGGTTTTATACGTGCAGTACTGAGTTCCAACATAATCAATTATGTGATGAATGAGAAATGGAAAAGTGATTTGGTAAATGGCTTGAGACAACTAGATGTAATATCGCTGTCATTTTATCACACCTCATCTTTTCCAAATTATTAGAAGCTTAACAGTGAAAGCAGTCTGGGATAGATTTAAGAATTTTTATTTTATTATATGAATTTATAAGTTGTTAAGAAAAACACATCTAGATGTGGTTTTAAAAAGGAATATTTTACATACTCTATATCCTAATTCTGAATTTTAAGTCAGCACATAGATGAATTATACCCATGTGTGCTGCATAGAACTGGAAATGCTGTAGGATATTAATTATATCTCATAAATTTTGAAGAAAATTTGTGATTACTTTTAGAACATGTATACAACTGCATGCATTTATGTTTATTGCATTTCTATAGCAATTGAAAATTTTTTTAAATCATTGCATTTGCCACTATAAAGTAGGAATGCTTTTGCCCCGTACACCTACATAGTGTTTGTCCTCTGAAAGCCTTAATCCCAGTTTCATTAATTGAGCTGCTACAGTTTTACACAAGCAATCACAACACCTATTTGGTCCTAAAAGTAGTCCCATAAGCAATGCATTAAATCAAGCTAATGAATACAAATTCTTGTATATGCAATTAAAATTTAAAACGAAAATTTGGAACATTGGAATTGGCTAGTTAAATCATTTCGTGTGGCATGTTATCTGGAATAACTCAAATAAGAAATGGATTCTCATAAAGAAGACAGAAAATATTACCTTTTGTGTTTGTTTCAATTTCAGTTTTTGTGTATGAACAGAACATTCAGTGTGTTTGGAAACATAAGCCACTTTCTGAAACATTTTGCCTTCATTCATCGGCAGTATGCAATATTTCATCAGTGATCTGTCAAAGCCAACAAACCAACTGCTATGGCTGTTCAAGCTCATTAGCTCCTGACTTGAGGAACAGATGTTTGAATTCCTACACCCTTCATGCTCTAGGTTTACGCTAGATTTTCTTACATTAACTGACCTTATAGGAATGACCCGAGAACACAGAAGGACAGAATCAAGTGTTTATCAAGGCTGGAAAGAACCTCTGGAGGTCCTTCCAACATTCCTGCTCTAGCTGGCTGTCCTGGTTTCAGCTGGGGTAGAGTTTTCTTCTCAGGACCTGGTATAGTGCTGTGGTTTGTGTTCAGTATGAGGGCAAGGTTGAAAACACATTAATGTTCTGGTAGTTGCTTAATCATGTTTATAATAAGTCAAAGGCTTGTTTTTGTGTCTCATACTCTCTCTGTAAGAAGGTACACAAAAGAAGAAAAAAAAAAAAAAAAAAAATNAAAAAACCACAACTGGTTTTGATGGTTTATTGCAAAGTGGCTCACCACTGACCAGTTCACAGTATATGGTGTCATAACATCTTCCATTTCACAGTGTGACATTATAGATTTATCTCAAATGAAAAAGAAATATCACAAAACAAGTGATATCTGCTGTGTTTTCTTAGGGACAAACTACAGAGTTGCATTAAATGTCGTTTGAGTTCCTATAAGGATGTATATTTCAAAAGTTAGAACTACTGACCAAAATCAATGCATTAAAGAAGGTTTGAGTTTTTCTTACTAAGTGTGAGTTTTCTTCAGTCTCTTTCAAACTGTTCATGCCTATATAAATTTTAGAATGTGAACTGTATTAGCAGTGATTAATACAGAGTAGCATCAGGCATCCAGAGCTCCATACTGAGCTGGGCTCTGAGTCACAAATGGAGTGCTATGTTCTACCTGGAACCATAGAAGCAACAAAGAAAAACAATGTATATTTACCATATTTCAAAGACAAAGCTTTGAAAAAATATGAGGTCATTGATTACTTACATTATTTTTAAAAAATTCTCATGAGTCATATTTACTCCATCTAACCTCACCTACTTTCAAGTAAGGTTTGTCTGCATAAATACATGGATGTATGGTAAAAAATTAAAAATTCAAGCACTACTCAGATATTTATCGCTCACTAGGCCTTTTTGACACTGTTAAAAACTGACAGCTTGTCTTTAGATTACCTCCCTGAGTAGTCAGTGTTAAATGGTGAACATGCTGAAAAAATAGAAAAACTGGTTTGCAAAATACTCTTTTTTTGTTTCTCACAATCTTTTATCCCACTGATAACCCCTTTTTTCTGCTACAATTACTGCAGCTTCAAGCCTACTTGAAATTCAAAATTTTGTTCTTGTAAGTCTTAATGATAAAAGAAATATATTCTGTAAATATCTCTAGTATCATGGAAAATGATACTGGAAAGTATTATGTGGAAAGTCCTGTTAACATGGCACACCTTCCAATCTCCTATTGAACATGGAATTTAAAAAATTGAATTTTGTTGGTAATCTTATGTATTTAAATTTTATGCCAATCAGGCACTCTGTTAAATCAAATTCTGTCTGGGTGAAAATACTGACTTCAGCTCAAAAAACTGCTCCAATCATGAACTTGAAATTGACATAGCAAACTCCTGTTTACCTTTCAATGTTCTGAAAAAAAATAAGTGAGCATAATTTAATCTCTATTCCTGAAGATATCCACCAGATTTAAAATTTTTAATTGCTAGAATAAGAGATGCTACAGATTATTATATTTCCTATTGGAAAAAGGATAACAATTATTTTTAGCCATATAATCTGTTTTAAGAGTGTAACATATTTCATTTGAATTACCAGTGTTGCTAAGGGTGTTGTATTTATTAGTGTGTTCAGCTTACCATAATAAATCAAAATCAAGCAACACACAAAAAATGCACTTACTTTCACAGTATTTTGTTTTTGATTATGTTTACCATTGTAGGATGAATTAACTCATCCTAAAAGATGCTGATAGGCATAACTGGCTCACAGCTATGCAGAATAATCAATCATTCACCGCAAAGACTTGAAGATTTAACTTTCCACTAAATTGCAAGAAATACAAAAAATGTTTTATAATGGTGAGCAAAAAAAGTTTCATCTTTTGGAAGAAAATTCTGTCATTTTGACATGAATCCAACTTTATATACTGACTCTCCCAGTGAGAGTGCCTATATAGTCTAGTGGTAGAATGGAAAGATTTATTTCAATATTTCCTGTGGTTAAGGTGCATTCCTGGCCAAATATTTTTTTGTTCTTCCACCATTCTCCCTCTCTAATGTAGAGGACCACTTGAAAATAATAATGAAGGTTGGTATTATCAGTTTGGAGCAACATTTTTATTATGTTCAATTTTTTCTAGGGTAAGTCAAATACTTCAGTAATACCCCTCAAACTTATACTCTGAATTCCATTGATCCCAGTTATTGATATTGAGAAAGTCCACTTGAACCAAGTGGTTCAAGACAGTAAATTTACTTTGTATTTTTTCCTACAGAAGTGGTAAAATGAAAAGAACTAGTGAGGAATGCTTAAAAATCATTGTCATAGCAATTTTAGCATCTTTAAACAGGATCAGATGTTTAATGACCATGGTAATCTCCAATGTATGTTTAGTATTTCAGTGTTAAGCATATTACAAATATGTTGGTAATTAGATATGTGAATAGCTTGTAAGGTTTTCATGCTATAACCTTCAAAAGCATGACTGAAGTATTGTATAGTTCAGAAAATTCTAAAACTTTTCTGTTTGGCATATCCTCTTATCAAACATGACAAAATAATAGCTAGTGCAATTTTCAGAATAACCAGAAAATTTCATTTTCCAAAGGAAGTTGTAAGATTATTAATCACATTAAAGAAACAGTTTCAATGTCCTGTTGACAATTGCAGTAATTATTTGTTACTTTCTTAGTAAATGATGCTGCTAACAGCAGTTATTTCTCTATGAGATTTGACTAAATCTCTGCGCCATAACTTATCATGTCTTCTAAAGAGTTGTGAATTCACCAGAATTAAAGTATACATTATAAAGCATAATGAATGCACACTTCTTTATCTTTTACTTTTAGATTTGGCTATGTGTTATAATTTTAAAATTCCAATATTCAAAGAATCTCTAGGTTTCTGTAAGAAAAATAGGAAGAATAAAGTTCTAATAGTCTGTATAACCCAATTTCCATTTTCTGGATTTATCTGCTTTCAACATTACATTATTTGCCTTTCAGCAGTGTTGCAGATAAAGCATATGTAAGAGATTTTTTATTATGTCATGGAAATTCTAAACTGCATTTAACTTAAATGTCTAAATTTGTTAAGTTCTTTAGAACCCTCCCTTTCTGTATTAAAGGAGACACTGCTTTAATGGTGCAGACTAGTACATAGTCTTTGTTTTTTCTGTGTGCTGAATAAGCATTCCATTCCAGGTACTGTTGATGTGATTCCTTACTCATTGAGGTTTCTCTACATAGACAGTGATCTCATATGATTCACTTTTCCATCTTCTTGTTTCTGGGTCAGGCTGGGTGAAACAGCAAAGATTTCAAAATATTTGACTACTGCCACTATTCCAGGGAGGCAGTGGGATGCATGGCCCTTCTGATCTGCTTGGAAGGAATAACAGTTATTCCACATACATGCTAATACGAAGAGATTTCAGTACTGCTGAAGGGATACTCAGCATTATGCATGAAACAGTGGAGGTATCACTGTTTCCTTCACTGACATGAAGGAAAAAGGAGTCACACAGAAGGAATAATAAAATAATAAAATTCAAGATAGTGTGATATATTGTTCAATACTTTTATCATTTCAATATGGAACTATAACACTAGAATATAGAGCCAAATATCTTATTAAGGTGCTGTGTTACGTTTGTCCAAAGTGAAATGGCAGTTTACAGTGTTGTATTTGAGAGTTCTGAAGAGCTAAACAACAAAATAAAACTGTGAAGAAGCAGTGTTTTAATTCCCTTCCTCAAACCGATTGTTCTCTATGTGAAAGATCAATACAGAAATAAAATTGGTTCAGTGTGCTTGTAACAACTGGCAATTCTCTTCAGGTTTGCTTTAGCTGAGAGCAATAGGAAGTGCTATTTGCTCTGTAGGTATTGAAAATCAGTAGAAAATAAAAAAGTAGTCATCCAGGCTCTGTATGAATGTCCAGAAAAGCAGTGGTAGAGGGAAGGGCAAGGAAATGTAGCCAGTTTGGCTCTCTTTGATTCATCTCATGAGCACCAATAACCACAGAGTCAGAAGGCAGGGCTCCACAAACAACAAAACAGGCAGCAAAGTCATGCAGTCCAGACTGCTGTGGGATTAAGCTGAATTTTCTCCTGTTTGCTGAGAAGAGAGCAGTTTTTCTTGGTCTAGGTGACCAGCTCAGTAGCAAATTTTCAACATGCTTTCAAAAAGTTTGGTTAAACTTAGCTTGTCAATTTGCTCAACAGTAAAGTGGGCATTTTTTATCTCCAAAAAAATGTTCAAAAGACTGCATGTTCTGACACAAAGAATTTAAAAACGTGACATTGAGTTTCTGGTGCATAACCTGTATTTTGTGCAATACTCTGTCCATCTCTGCGACCAGAAATTTTCACAGGACCTCAGGTGTACTGGGGATCTTTGTTTCATACGGCTCATTGGATAACCTTTTCATGGGGGCTGAGGGAAAGAAGAACCAGAGATGGTTATTATTTAACTTTAACTGCTATAATCTTATTTTTTCTAAATTCTTGTTTTCTAAATAAATTTCAGGCAGATGTTTAATATATAGTTTTCACTTATGCAGAGAAGAAAGAACAAAACAGGACAGCAGACACCTGTTTGTTTAAAGACTAGCCAGTTTAGGTCTAGTTCTGCATACTAGCAGTAAGAAAATTTGGTGCTGCAAACTAAGTCACTTGATTAAAGAGAATATTCGGTAAAATTCACGCATACATTTATTAAATAGCCCTCCTTGACAGTCATGAAAGAGAGAGAGGAAAAAAGAGAGAGATGTCAGCTTCATCTTTCTGAGAGAGAGAGAAATATCTACTGCATCTTTCTGAGAGTCTGCAAGAATTTCATTTGTGGAACACATCATAGGAAGCAGGTGTTTCTCTTCCTTTAGCCAAAGTACATTGATTCTGTGAGGAATTTATGTTTTGATATAATTAATTCAGGTGGGAGAAGTTATTTTATTTATCTTTGATTTTCACTATCATTAGCTTGTTCTTTGAAGCACATATTAACCTGGCTTTTTCTTAGACTATGAAGTGCCTGGGAAACTTTCTTCTCTGCTTGCTCACCATTGTGTACCTCTTGCCTTCTGTCCCATGCTCTTTAACTTTGTTGATCTATTTTCTATGGAGTTAGTGATGCTGCTGTTACATCTGTGACCAGCTTCATCCAAAGATGCTTTGTCATTTTGGGACAAAGATTACCTAATATTTAACAAAGTGGTACAAAGGTTATAGAAAGGAGATGTACGGAGTGTAGGTGCCCAGGCATGGGCAGTGGGGGCTGCAGCATGTTGGTATTTCATGAAAGAACTGTGACCCACGGAGATCCCACCCTGGACGAGGGGGAAGGCGTGAGAGGCAAGGAGTAGCAGAGAGGAGCTCTTACAGACTGAGCTGTATTCCCCATCCTTCTCCACTGTTTGTGCGGAGAAGATACAGAAGTTGGGAATGGAGCAAAGTTGAGCCTGGAAAAAAGGTGATTAGGGAGCAGGGGGTTAATTTTTCTCTTTGTTTCTTGCCGTCCAAATCTATTTAATTGCCTATAAATTAAATAAATTTTCCCCATCTCAGCCCTGTGATCATAATTGATAAGTGATCTCCCTGTATTTATCTTGGCCCAGGAGCCATCGTGCTCCATTGTCATCGTGCTTCCCCACAGTTACTTGTCATGTTGAGAGGGAGGGGAGAGCAGCTGGGTGAGTAGCTGGCAGCTGACTGAGGTCAACCCACAGCAAAAGGAACTGGGAAGTGATACTGAACATGATTTTCCTGCATTCCTTCCATGTGTAGTTGTGTGGGCAAAATTTTGTAACAGATACGTGACCTCCTACATTTATTTAAATTATAAGTAGTGCTGTCTTGTGTTGGATAAGGCTATATTCTGTTGTTCAACACAATGTAAATATGAGTATACTGGAGAATTCTTGTGGTCACATGATAAGTGTTAGCATGCAGTGAACGCAGGAAAGTAATTGTTGTCTCACACTGCTGGTGCTGTGGCCTTTCCAGAGGTGTGAAAGATGTCTGCCAGATAAAGTAATTGTTTCAACAGTTTGTAAACAGGTTCTCTGTGTCTAAGGAAACCCTGTGCTTTGCTATAAAATAGCAAAACATTATATAATGCTAAGTCTGCTTTTGAGCTCACACTTCAAATGAACAGTATTAAATAGATATGTAACTGTTGGAGGCTTGGAGTATATTTTAAAAAATTCTTCTTCTGATTGCAGACTGCCTTTTCTGGAGGCTTTGCTCAAGTATCACATGCTTGCTGTACATTTCCCTGTTTGGGGAAATGATGTTTTTATGGCACCAATTCACATCTGTGCCCTGGGACATGTGTCTCTGTGTTTTTTCTTTTGCAGCTTCAATGCAATTTGCAGTACTGCTCTTTTTGCAGCGATGGTGGATGTGACTTCCTACTGCACTGAGGGGTTTTAGTGGGAACACCAGGAACTAGGGATCTATTCGTTGTCATAGAAATTGTTTTATCCCCCCTACGGTTCACATTGTCTTGTCAGAGCTGCCAGCACCTAGCAGACCAAAAGTAATGAAAGATGTGAATGTGAGAGCTGCAGTGTAGCATGCTGTGTTGCTACTAAATTACTCAGCAGCCGTTCAAAACACCTTCAGAAAATACATTTTCTCTTGATTTGAATACATTTTATGTAAATCTGACATGTGGTTTGGCCCCTGGGTTTTGTTCCCAACACTGTCAAAAACAATCTTCTGCAACCTCTTTTGTTCATCCATCTGGAAAATAACAGGATTATGCTTGCCTGCCTTCTGGGGCAGGTATAAGTTTTGCTTAACAGCAAATGCTGTGAAAAACACAAATCTAAACACCAGTCTGTACCTGACAGAAGCCAAGGTATGTTCTGATCATTTCCTTCCTTGGCTGAAGAGTACTTTTCCTGAATCAGACAAAGAGGAAGGCATGAGGAAGGACTGAGTTTTTCATTCGCTTTTAGTAGAAGAGAAGAACACACGGCTTTGTTTAAATGGATTTATTTCAATCAAATACTTAACCCTGTAATCTTTCAACATTTCTTAATGTATTTCATGGAGGTAGTGAATCTGACACTTTTATCTTTCCACTTTTTAAATGGAATTTCTTCAATTCTTATGTGGCGAAGCAGGTACACAAGCACTTTTCCTGGAAATTTAAGGTGGGGATATGTGAGAAAAATGTCTCAAAGTAACATGTAAGTGGAGTTTGCTGATTGCTTGATGCAGATGATAATCTCAGCAGCAGCCTATGTCAGATATATATCTATGTTTTTTAATTTTAGAACTCAGTTTGGTGATGCACAGAGGGTGGTGTGATATCTGGTGATGGTCTTGCTAAGTCCTCAGTCTCCACTCCAAGAAATGCTTTCTGAAGCCCATATAATTTCATCTGTTTCCTTTTAAACACTTTAACCTTCAAATTTGAACCAGAAAGTTTTGGGGTTTATTTTGTGGGGTTTTGTTTGTTTCTTTCTTTTCTGTTTTTCCAGAACAAAACCCCCATATTTATTAAATGGGAAATTCTCTATTTAATAATAAAGAAATGCTGTCTGCGTGACCTCTATATCTCCAAAAAAAAAAAAAATTGCAAATAGTCTCAGAATGCTAAAAAGTAATCCTATGGTATTTAGGTATTCACACCTTCCAATACAAGAACATTCATTCATGTTGAATAGCAAATGGCCCTCTATTCTTGCATATATTATATTTCACATAATGTATTTTCATATAATATTCATCTGTGATGTTTTATTTTCTTGTGAACTTTACACTGGTCAGCATCTTACCATTTTTGGAATTAATATCTCTAATTAAAGCCCTCATTGTTCAGGAAGTCAGTCTTACTAAGCAGGCAATTAAACAGAAGATTATCTTAGTTTGATTAGTTGTGAACTGCTGTAGAAATTCTGCTGATCTGACTAAAAAAATATCGTATGGGGGAATGTGGTAATTTTGTTTTTAGTCAGGTCAGATCACTAGTTACACTCCCTAAACACTTTCTTCAATTGGGCACCATTCTTTTTGGTAGCAGCAATTTCATATTGACTTAAACTGTGCCTCATTAACAGTAGATTAAATATGAAATATTTTACCACTCAAGCAAGCATGGCAGTTGGATCGAAAAAGAGGCCTAGATCTTGGAAAATCCTCTCATTCTTATTCTGAAGAGTTAGTGTGTAAAAGACAAAGAAGACAAACATTCTTAAATGTATCCAACACTGTCAGAATTAGTTCATATCATTGCTTCGTGATTTAAAGTAATTAAGTGATTTGTCCATAAAATTTTTATTATAGCTGATCATGTTTTCTAAAAGGTTGGCAGCAAGGTTGTGAGATTTTTTATTGGTAGCTTTTATCTCCTTGGTCATGTAGTATTATAGTAGTGATTAAATGCTGAACATGTATTTTTTGCTCCCACTTAAAATTCTTGCTATGATGTTTTGTGGTTTTTTCCTTTTGTACTATTTCTATTTAAACTACTCAAAATCTGCTGCCATTTTCTCAGTTATGAGCAGGAAGACAGTTAAGTACACCAAAGGTTGAGTACTGAGTACAGACAACCAAAGGGCTAAAACATTTACAGCTACATTGAGTAGGAAATGAAGCATCACAGAATTGTTCAGTTTAAATTCAAGATGAGCTTCAAGAAGCTAGTATATATCTCATCTCACCTTACGCAAGTTCTTGAACTAAACATGAACTAACATTTTGTGACCTGCAACCTTCACAGCATAGAATTGCTGCATCTTCAGCTGATGAAGTAAATTACATTGCCTAGTAACTGGGAAAAATTTACATACATATTCTGTACTTTCAAAATCTGATTGCATACCTTTAGACAAAACTAGACAAAATTTCAGATATTTTATTCTTCCAAAGTGCATATTGAGTTGTTGAAATATTTTACATGTCAGTAGCTGAGAGTATCCCTGCTCATTTTAATCCCAGATATCTGAGGATGATTTTCTATGGGCTCCAAAGAACTTCTCCTATAAAAATAATGTGCCTTAAATCATTAGCATGGATAGCAGATTCCAAAATGTTCAGTTGATCAAAGATGAGAATTAAAAACTTTGCTTAATAAGCTTTTTCCTGTTTCCTTTTCTGTTTTCCTTCTAGAAATAATTATGCTCTCTTTTTATGTCAGTGTAAAGTTTGTATCTGATTCCAGCCAAATAAGGGCTGTTTCTCCCCTACTTGCCCAAACTTACATTAACATTCAGCAGTGACAGTAGAAGACAAATGCAGAACTTCCTTTGCTCCCTTGACCCTTCCTGAATAAGACAGAACGATAAAAGGAAGACAGGGAAAAGAAAAAAAATAAATATTTTTGATGTGGATTTTCCATAACTAGTTTCCTACACAGTTTATTCTGTTTATCTAATTTTGGGCAGCACATATTGTAGTTGAATCATCAGCAGGTGTCCTGCCTTTTATATGTCAGGCACAGGTGTATGGGATTTTTTTTCCTTCCTGACCAAACAGTTGTCTATTTTTGTTGGGGTTTTTGTTTGCTTGTTTGTTTGGTTTGGTTGGGGTGTTTTGGTTTGGTTGTTTTTTTGTTTTGTTTGGGGTTTTTTGTTGTTTTTGTTTTTTACTTTGAAAATACAATGCAACAGTTGTTTAATGAAAACAGCAGTAGAATTAGCTGACCTAATCCTGCTCACCCTAACTTCCTGCCAGCTCTCTTTCTCTGGCACAAAAATGAGAGGCAGATGCATAGCAGGCAAAGCTTTCCAGGTTCATCATTAAGCAAAGCACTTAATATTGACTGAAAACAGGCTAATATTTGACTGCTGCAATTTAATAAGTGCAATGGGTATGTTCTTTAAAAGCAATTTCTGTTTAGATTAATTCATCCTAATTTCTAGTAACTTCATATAAGATCAATAAAAGCATGACAATTACAGAACTTGTACTCATTACTTGATTTTTTTGGCATTCTTCAGACAACATCTTGGACAAGCCTGTTCATCTCCTTCAGCTTTTTCCCTGTGATACAAGATTTACAGAGATCTTTTTATTAAAAAATTCATTATTAATCACAAAGTTCTGAGGTACGTAGATGAAGACTAAAATAATTTTTCAAAGTAATTTATATTAGATAGGTAAAGCTGTTTCTTAAAACATGCTGGCATTCAGATAGAACACTGCTTTCAAGTCCACCCTAATACCCTTATATCCAGACCAGCTAAGTGAGTAGAAAATTTTTTGGTCTGCATTGCATTGCCTATCTGGCAGTCAGTTACCCATGGCATCCCTTAGTGCTCAGAGTGAGCCAAGGAAATAAAGAAATTTTTCACTGGGTCCTTCAGGGGAAAAGAATATTCCAGCACAACCTCTGAGGGTTTGCCTCAGAGGCATGTCTGAAGTATACGTCCATGAATGCTCTTCTGACCTCATCAGAGATGTTTCTGCTATGCACAATTATCCTAAATTATTCCATTTTTCCTTTTCTATTTAAATTTGAAGGACAGCTTTCTTCTCCAAACCTTAATTCAGGTAAGTGTCTGATATATAGGCTAGGATATGTTGATATATTTAGTTTGATCATTTTTTAATAAGCTTGATTTATTCTTGGTATTTTGCGGTTTGAAGCTTGAAAGAGTGACTTGAAATGAAATACAACTCTTTTGATTTTATTTCATTCTAAAGTAGGATTTCTTGTTTTACAACCTATTTGATGGAACTCAACTATTGGTCAGTATTGAATCTTCTGAACTAAAAGACATCCATGATGTTACCATCCATTTTTCTAGAGTCCAATATTCTTTTGTCGATTTCAGTAAAAACAAACAAACAAACCCACAAACCCCATGAAATAACGCAAGTAAGGGAATGTTGTGAAGGGACCAGCTATAATCACGAATACAAACATACAGAAAACATCCAAGGGGCAATGGCCAGAATCTGGAACACAGGAAGTTCCACCTGACATGGGGAAGAGCTTCTTTGCTGTGAGGTTGCTGAGCACTGGAACAGAGTGCCCAGGGAGACTGTGGGTATTGTCTCTTTCTGTGGAGGTACTCGAACACCATCCAGATACAAAGACAAGAAATGTGCTCTAGGGGACCCTGCTTCAGCAGGGAGGTTGGAACAGATGACCTCCAGCAGCCCCTTCTAACCCAGCCCATTCAGTGATTCCGTGTGAAATGTAAAAATCAGTGTGTACTTTGGCTTTATGGTGGGCCATAATAGAAGTATGTCTGCTCTTAACACCCTGTTAGGACACTCAGGTGTTAGAGTACCTAAAAATTGTCTGTCCCTCAGGCTCATTCAGGCCAATGCAGCAATTTATTTGTTTGTACTGTTGGCTGCAGAGGCTGCCAGACGCTCCCAGGTGGTGAGTAGTGACATTAAGTATAAGCTGGTAGGGAGCAGGACAGTGTATAAGACAGGCCTGGACCACACACTATCAAGTTTCCTACCTTTCAGGATAATGAACACTAACTCTTCCAGTCTGAAGGGATTCCCACTCTGCAAATACTGATTTAAAATGCTTTTTATTAGGGCTTGCACTGTAAAGAAGAGAATATAACTGGTAAGTGATAAATCCCAGTTGTCCATGATTTAATTTGTTGCTAATTAGAGACAGCTTAATCTGAAGCTAATTTTTGTCAGTTAGAAATGTTAACATTTTTCAGTGCTTAAATCTTGACCTGAAGTATCTACATGGTTAATAACACCAAGCATCTCTCTGAAATGACATAATTAATCACAGGGTGGTTTTATAGTGAAATAATTTCTAATATTTCCAAATTCAATATGTGTGTAGTTGCATTTATAATATATAAGTGGTAAATTGGACACCAAAATCAAGAAATAAACCTCATCTGTAAGCAAAACCAGATTTTACATACACAGCAACAGGCATTGTGGTGCTTGTTTACACTTCTACAATTTCTTTAACGACTTGCATTCATCAGATTTAACCTTGTTAAAAGCCCTATGTAAGATTCTGACTATCCATGAAGAAATGTAGCACATTTCACATCATACAAGATTGTTTTTCTTTCTGTGAGTACCTCATACTTTTTGTTTCTACCATCTGATGAAAGTAATCTATCTTGTTTAAAAAAACCAAAAATCTTCCTAAAAGATGCCCTGTGAATACGCATTTACACATACAAACTAAATGTGTTATATTTACCTTGATTTCCTTTTTGCAGTTAATATTCATGAATCTTGTGCAGTATTTATTTTCCAAATAATACATTTTAGCTCAAATATATCACTAAACAAATGAAATAATAGGAGAGACATTTGTAATACAGTAGGAAATATACATCTGGCTATTTAGGTGGTTTCTGCTGAAGCCCATCCAAATGACATTATAATCTATTTTTTTCCTTTTGATATTCAAATAGGCAATAAGCATCATAATCCTGTACCTTCGTGTACGTTTAAGATTGCAGAAAAAAAATGTGTATAAACATACCACCATAAGGCAGTCTCTTTTTTCTTTAAAAATAGTTGGTTACAGCTTAGCAAAATGTTCTTAGCTATTCATGTTGGATGCTTTGATTTAGATAGGCTCAAGTACAAAATACACATGAAATTATTATGAGAATATTAATTTCTTTGACAGAGCAGTTCAAAAGCTCATACCTTCATTTTGATGGGAGAAAACACAGTACATGTGTTATCAAAAGCAGACTGCAACGAAACATTTAATGGGTCTGGTCCAGATAAAGATGAGTAGAGAACTTTAAACCATTTAGATGACAACAGTAAGCTTCAAGTTCTATGCAATTCTGTATTTATGCATGTATTCTGAAATCAGAAATCTGCTCTTCTGTTCCTTTGTGTGTTCAAAGCAATTAGTGTCTGTCAAAAACCATTAGTTTTAAAAATGCAATGAGCTGGGTACATTGCATGGCGTTTAGGCTTCACAAATCAATAAATCTTAATTCAGGTAAGTGGGAGTGTTATTTAATGTTTCTGCCTTGTATTATTGACTTTAGGTGAGTTGCTCATGCTTTGTGAAAGTAGATTTGTAACATGCCCAGCACTTTTGGCAATGATCCCTCTCATTTCTCAAAAATCGGTTATTCTCACCTGTACTGAGGCGGGTCTGAAGGGATTATGATGACAAAGCTTTACCTTCTTTCTTACTGATGGTGTCAAAAGGTTGGTGAGGATTGGAGTTGCAGAGATAACTCTCTTAACTGATGTTACGGCTTAATAAGAAAGATTAGTTATTCATATCCAGTTTTATCTGGGTTACGAATGGTGCATTACCCTTCTCTGCAGTTCTCCATGGCCCTTTGTTTGTGACAGTGTAAGTAAAGATTTACACAAACAATATGCAAGTGATAATTCTTGGCATAAATAGAAAACTTTTCTTTGGCAATAATGTGTTTGTACCTTAAATTCTTCAACAATACAGTGGAGAATTAAATATCCTGTTTTAAGAAGCTGCCTTTAGCTATGTATGCCCTAACCCACATTCTCTTGCCATATTTTCAGTTGACCTTAATGTAATTCAACTGAATTAGGCATTCATAGGCCATTATAGAAGAGTTGAGTAGAGGATATAGTTGTTTCAGCAGTTGTTGCTGAATTGTAAGAGAGATTAATTGTCTGCTTATTTCTTTTTTCCTACTGGGATGCTTCTGAGAATGTCACCAGAAGGGACCAAGAGCAGGCTGTTTGAATACCACTATGAGAAGTTGGCACATAAAGTTTGCCTAAGCCATAATTAGAGAAATGTGACAGTAGCTCCAAGGTCCAAAGGCTTAAGAATAAAAATAATTAGAAGACATGAGCCTTAAAGAGTCTGAAGAGCAAAATACTTTTTTTTTTTAATTGATACTTATACATGTAAAACTGAAATACAGTCGGATGTCTCTTGGTCCTGAATATTAACAAATATGCCAACCACAACCTCAGGATTTGCACTAGTTGGCAATAGAGGGTCTTTATTCTCCAGTCTACCCAGGATTTCCTGTACTAGTATATAAATTGTTCCTTCTCTTGGCGTTCAAATTGAAGAGTCACTTTCTCATTAACCACATTGCTTAACCTATTTTTCTCCTAGTTTTCCTGTATAGAGGGGAGGCCACAGTTCATTTTAGACCATCAGAGTATGCAAAAGAAAATTAATTAGTGCTGCCTGGTAGAAGTAATATATGTTGCTGATCATTGTATTTCTTCTGTCCGTAATAGGTAAGAAAAGATCCACAACAGGAGATCATTGTAGTACTGCAATTATCTGTACAGACCTGCATTGATAGAGCTTTATTCACATGTCAAGTGGCTTCCTAATATTCATTCATAGGATCAGACTTAAGTAAAACAGTAAATGGAAGACTGTATCTGAAGATGGTTAAGCATAATAATTTATTCTTGTGCTCTAGTGCAATACCAAGCTGTTGCTAGCTCCAGAAGAGGCCCTCTGCTGCTGGGAGTGATAGCCCTCCCAGAGAAAGGGGAGATATAATATGAAGACTGTCTACCATGTCTCTCTTCAAGCAGTTTTTCAATGGTTTGTTGTGGCATTTTCTTGGGATAATTGAACACTCAGCGTTTGTTTGACTTTACCTTTCTCCTTGATGTCTTGTGGGGAAACTACCCCACTCAAAATATGGTGATCTGGATATGTTATTTTCCTTTATTCTTCTCTTTGTTCTTGTTTAAGCATTCTAAAAAGTACAACTTATGCATACCTAAGTTGTGCACACAAAAGAAAAAATTTTAACATTGGTTGTTGTCAGAAATATGTGTATACATATATTTTCTTCAAACTTTGTGTCTCATAGCCATTTCACATGAGACCATTGCTTCTATATGTGCATAAACTGTTCTCTTGTTTCTTTTTATTTTGACAATCTATTCATATGCATGAGATTCCATTACCTGGTAGGTAGATAAACGCCCTAAAAATAGTCTTAAGATGTGATACCAAAGCAACAGTGTAGACAGGTTTTTTGAATTTGAAGTTTTACCAAGAGCTCTTTTCACATTTTGCCAGACTTACAACAGTGTTTATTTCTTTCCAGGAGGTAATACTGACTATTTCATATAAGGAGTTATACTCTGCTTCTACTGATATTAATTTTTTTCTTAAATAGAAACACAATCCAAGACTCCTTTTCTGTGTGTTCAAAATCATTCTACCTCAAGTAATCTTGTACTTAAAGAGAAGGAAATGCTTGACAGTGGCCAGAGAGTCATGCTTCACTTGAGGCTAAAAGACCTCTGAGTTGGCATTTTTTAGGGTACACTTTTAAATTTAGCGTTCACATGTTCCATGCGATCAAATTTTATTTATTGTTTAGCAGAAATCTTCCAACTTCTTCCAGTCTTCATCAGTGTAATATTGCATGATTGCACTTGATGACTATTTTGGCTCTTTCTAAATTAATTTCCTAGTATCAGCTATTATCCCTAGACAATTTTTTTCCCATTTCTCACAGAAAAAGGCATATGATTTTTGAGGTAATAGGTCAGCATTGCCATTTTGTTTGCTGGAATTATTTAATCTCCATTTCATGATAAAAACTGGCTAAAACTTATTATCTAGTGACTCTTCATAAAATGGGTTTTACTCTTTTCACACCAGCATATTCTTTCAGAGAAGTTTATAGTTCAATATTCATGTCTCACATATTTTGTATTAGTTGTTGCATAAGCTTTAGCTGGAGGCTTTTTACTGAAAGAGGAAGGCCAACTTTCTTTTCTGACATTATATAATTTTTAATAAAATTGCTTGAATGCAGTTACATCTATATTAAAAATCAATGAATTAGACAAGCCACATTACAGGGTAAGAATGAGCTGTGCAAAAGAGCTTCCCTAAGGAATGTTCATCTCTGGAGTGCCAAAGAATAGAAAAGTAGAAGCCTTTCTTTTTGATATAATGTAGACTCAAAGAGAAGGTAAAGGTAGCCATAATGAAAATTAAACAGCCTTGTTCAGGTGCAGCAAATACCCAGTTGGTACATGAACCTGAGGCAATGCAGCCAGAAACGGAAGAAAGTGACTGTATTCAGTCCTGAAGGTGGATTACTGGGTTTAGAAATACAGGGTATTTATTAGCAGTGAAATCTCAATGAATTCATCTAACAGACAAAAAACACCACAAAATATGCTTTGAAGCTTTATGATCCAATAGGCATAAAAACAAGTACAATATATATTCTGTATTCTTCTATGCACAAACTTGTTGTCCTGATTAAAACATAAGGTTTTTGTAGGACTTGGTGTGTACTGTGAGGATGAATTTTGTACAATCTATTCTTCTAATACTGTCATGATCATGAACAACAATAATGACTATGATAGTGATTGTGATAAAAATTCTGTTTTGTTGTAACTTCAAAACTCTGCTGAAGTGTTAGCATTAATTATTCCTGTATCTTTGTGTTATTCCCATTTTTGCATGTGTGAAATGGAGATGTCAGTCTATCAGTTAGTTGTCACAGCACAGGGATGTATTATGTTTACACCAGTGAAGTCCCTATGAAGTCAATGGAATTTCAAAGATATGATTAAAAGCAGAATTTATACTTTCTTTTAAGGATCCGGGAACACATATCTTTAAAGTCATGATTCATAAAATATATATGTTGAAGAAAAGCATTCCATTGAAATAAATGATCCTTGAGTATACGCTACCTGTAGTATGCTTGGCAATATATGCATTAGAAAGAGTTCCATTAACCAGTCTGCTAAAGGATCATAAACTTGACTGTAGGACTAGCAGAGCTGGAGTAAATGAAGCATAAGCTAAGCTAAGTAGAACCTAAAAATAATAAACAGTATCTGTTTCACCTAATGTAGGTATTGCCATTTTCAGCTACTAATATGCTTATGCAAAAACATTAGGTTTGGGGTTTTTTTAGATTCTGTATAATGTATGAAAAAAACTGTATACCAACATTAAGCAAACAAATTGCATCTTCTATGCAAAGTAGGTTGTATTTGGCAAGGTAAAGGGTATTTTTTTTTACTTATTTTCTTCAATTCTACTAGTACCCCAATAGCTAAAAGAGGAAGTCGGTCTTTTTTATAAACACATGCAGTGACAGAGGAAGGAGGAATGAATGGCTTAGAACCAAAAGAGAGCAGGGAGACACAATGTAAAAATTCTTCACTATCAGAGTGGTGAGGCACTGGAGGAGGATGCCCAGACAATTCATGGATGTCCCATCTGTAGAAGTGTTCAAGGCCAGGCTGAATGGAGTTTTGAGCAACCTGGTCTATTGGAAGGGCCCTGGTAGTGAGGTTGGATTTAGATTATCTTGAAGGTAATTCCCAACCCAATTTAATCTATGATTCTATGATAAAAAGATATTGTTTTGTCACAGTAGGACATGAAATAGATTGACTCCATATAGTCATCAGAAGAGAAAGAAGGCTTTATTTACAATTCCAACAGTTTCTTTTATAACATGCTGTGCTAAAAAGGTCTATTATTGGTCCATCGGACTGACACTTCTCTCCATTGGTTTAGTAATAGGAAACAACACCTGGGGACAGTTGTTATGGGAAAGGGAACACTTTACTGAACCTGTTTTGAGAAACAGAGAGAGTTGTTTGGAAGAGAGAAAACTGACAACTTTCCTCCCTTGGGAAAGGAGCTAGCAATGATTAGCAAGCTAAAATTCAGACTCATAAAATGTCGAGCTCACATTGTTTGACTTTCTCAAACTGGAAGTGCCCCCCTAAGGATTATTGATTCTAGCTCCCTGCTCCTTACAAAATTACTTAAAATTAAACCACGCACTTAAGAGCATCATCCAGATGTTCCTTGAACTCTGAAACTTTGCTGCCATGACCACTTTCGTGAGGAGCCTGTTCCAGTGACTGACCACTCTCAGTGAAGTAATTTTTCCTGCTGTTCAATCTGAACTTCCCTTGATGCAGCTCAGCTCATTTCATTTACTCATGTCCTATTGCTGGTCACCAGAGAGAGATCAGGATCTCTCCTTACGCTGCTCCCCTGGAGAATGAGGTCACTCCTCAGTTTTTTGCTCTCTGAGATGAACAAACCAAGTGACCTCAGACATTCCTTTTAAGTCTTTCTGTCGAGGCCTTTCACCATCTTAGTCAGCCTTCTTTGGGCGCACTGTAATTACTTTATGTTCTTTTACTGAGACCTCCAAAACTGCATGGAGTACCTGGAGATGGGTCTGCTCCACTACAATGTAGAGTGAGACGATCACTTCCCTCAGTTGGGTCATGGTGCTGTGCCTAATGTACTCCAACTTGTCCCCTTTGGCTGCCAGGGTACACTGGTGGCTCATGTTCATCTTGCCATGAACTCAAATCCTCAGATTTCTCTTAGACAGAGTGGTTCTACAGCCTCTCATCCCTCAATTTGTATGTATAACCACAATTACCCATTCCAGGTGAAGACTCTGGCACTTGCTCTTGTTAAATTTTATAGGGTTGGTGGTTGCCCAGCTCTCTGGTCTATCCAGATCTCTCTGTAAGTCCTCTCTACCCCTGAAGGAGTCCACAGCTCCTCCTAGTTTAGTGTCATCAGCAAATTCACTTTAATATACATTTAATTTCTGTGTCCGGATCTTTTATAAAATGTTGAAGAACACTGGGCCTAAAACCAAGGAACCCACTGGCAACTGGCTGCCAGCCTGATGCAAGCCAACTTGATACCTCTCTGAGCCAACTGCTCAGCCAATCTGTTGTGGACTTCTCTGTGCTCCATACATTTTCTCCAGGAGGATTCTCTGGGAAATAGTACAGAAAACTTTGCCATAATTCAAAGGCACCACATCTACTCTCTTTTCTTGGTGAACTAGATGGCTGACCTAGTGCTAAAAGGAAATTAAGTTGGCTAAGCAAAACTTTCCCCTCATAAACCCATCTTTCAGTGGCCAACAAGGGTGTTGTCTTTCAGATGTTTTACAATAATTCCCAGAATAAGCTTCTCCATATTTTATCAGGCACTAAAGTGAGACTGACAGACCTGCAATTAACAGGGTCTTCCTTCTTTCCGTTCTTGAAAATTGGAACACTATTTGCCATCTTCCAGTCATTTGGGACTTCTCCAGATTCCCAAGATCATTGGCAAATAATAAAGAGAGGTCCCATGATTACACTGGCCACATCTTTCAGTACTCTGGGATGAGTCCCATCAGGACCCAGAGATTTATGTACATACAGCTGCAGCAGCAAATTTCAAACAACTTCAGGGTCAGCTGGGAGTTTGTCATTCCCTAATGTATTCCCAAAGTTCACACACTTCTTTTTGTGTGTGTGTTTTTTCATTTTTCCCTAAAGAAAGGGCCATCAAGGGACTCCTGAAAGACACTTTAGGACTCAAAGTAATTTGGAGTTTTTATCTTCCATTTTTATCTACTCTTCTCCTTGGTGTCCTTTTCTCTTTCCCTCTCCGTACACTTTTACTATTTGGTCAGTTTACAGCAACTAGAAAACCTGAAAATTGATGTTGAATTGCTGGAGGTTATGAAATATGTTTCATTGATTTCAAATAGAATGTCAGACATAAAATGCAGCATTCATTTTTATAATTGTCACTTCTGAGGGTTGCAATTGAAGTTGGTAAGAAATACCAAAATTTGACCTTACTGAAATAGAAGATGATAAAGAGACATGCCAACATTTCCATGGAAAAAGTATACTGAAGTTAATTTTTTGGAAGTAAAGGTATAGTTTTTAAAGCAATGGAATTTTTAGAAATATATTTTTAAGGGGAAAAAAGGCAGTAAGTGCAAGAATTTTGG
Organism: Donacobius atricapilla; assembly: GCA_013397315.1. Taxonomy (NCBI): domain Eukaryota; kingdom Metazoa; phylum Chordata; class Aves; order Passeriformes; family Mimidae; genus Donacobius; species Donacobius atricapilla. Next base: position 339,732 of record WBMY01014895.1, on the reverse strand, counting down.
AAAAGTATGAAGGAATTATTAAAACTGAAAGGCACAATATGGATTTTCATGCTTGTGAATTGAATATGCTCAGTCAAAAGTAAAATCACTGTTCTTGAAAAATCTCCTGTATTACTTGACAGTTGGTTAGGTGTTCCCTTGACAACTGCTCTGGTTAATCAAGGGTGTAAATGAAACCACTATGTCAGTGTTTTGCAAGACACTTATTTTATGTCTTTAATATCAATACTTTTTTAGTAAAGGGATTTTTGTGGGGATTTTTTTCCTATGTTGAACTGTTAAACTGGGTTAGCATTTTTCAGATTGTAGGGAGAAAAACAGCAAGTAGCTCTAAATTTAGTCCTCCACTCATGGCATTATAAAATGGACAGTGGTGTAATAGTTTCTAATAATTTTTCAGAAGACCAGAAACCCTGGTCTGCTAGCAGTGTGAGGTCTTTGTTCAGATATCTTACCATGATTTTTTAGCATGGATAAAAACAAAGGTTCTCTTCATAATGCCTGGGGTTATTTATGCATCCTTAATCTGTTAGAAATATGGCTGCATTATATAGAAAATATAATTGCTATAGACTAAATTTTCCTAAGTATGTTTACATTACCATGAATGCACCATTTTTACATGATTACATTATGTAGTTATATTGCACCAAAGCAGTTCAAAGCCTTCCAGAAGTTCCAGTCTCTGGACTTATTCTCATCCATATTGTCAAATACGCAATCCGTTTAAGACACTATTTTCTCTTGATATAACTGGAAGTTGAAGGAATCATGCTATCAATTAGAGCTTAAGTCAGTCTTTCCAATTATTAGAAGAGACATTAGTAGGGATTTTGCATTCATGCTTTCTACTGTGCTCCTTTAGTGCCACCTGGTGACTAGCTTGAAAGGAAAAAAAGTATGATTTTTTTCCAGCTGGAGAAGTAGTCTGTGATAATTTAAGCAAAAACATTTACTTGAGGAAGATCATATCAGGTAGCACTTGATTTAGAGGGGCCCCAATCTTAGCTAGCTTAAGAGGAGGTCTTTGACTATCAGTTCAAGACCTAAAGTAATCCAATACCTAATATCCACAATTGTGTCATGGGTATGTGAGGTACACATTGCACTTTGTTAGAAATCCAGCATTCATGCACATAATTAATCAACATGCGACTAGTAATGACACAGGATATAACTACTGCTTTACACCTGCTGAGGTCCATGAGTCTTTTGTAAAAAAAATAGTAAATCCTTTGTAATTCTTGTTCTTGACTTCATATAAAATCCACAGCCACTATGAAAAAAGTCATATTCTAAGCCAAGAACAAATAAGAAGGCTGAACATCTCATTTCAAATTTATGGAAATAAATATTTGAATTCATCAGGCCTATATCTAAGCATCTCCAGGAACAGGTTGGGCTTTATGTGGCTCCAGATCTCTTTAAATTACTGTGCATAACCTTGCCCATATGTCCTCCTCACATACACATTTCCCATAACTACTCCTTGCACAATTCTTTACTTCCCTGTGAATCCTTTTTATATCATTATGAGTGTGATGTGTATGAATCACAACTCTGGTGCCTGGCAAAATTATCCAGCAATAGGAATCATATTGCATTCTCCACTATCCCTGTCTCTGGAGGGAAAAATATGCTGGCTTTAAGTGCAGCCAGAATATGCCACCGAGGTGCAAGGCAGATGTACTGAAATGCCTTCAGCATCTAAATGCGTGAAAAAGTACCACTGAACTAAAAATACTTCAAAATTTAAAGATGTCAGTGATTAGCCACTTTCATCTCAGGTGTTCTTAATGTGAGGTCAGTATCTCATAATATGAGGTTAATTAGAAAAATAAAGAAAAAATGTCTAGAGAATAAATCACCAGTTTCATTTTCTCTTTCTAATGTGGATAATGGATTTCAATCTTCTGTGAGGTGCATGAAATAATACAAATGCATACATTCATTTGCAAGATTAAGACAGATTTAAAAAAAGATTATAAGAAAATTATAACCAGGTTATAGAGTGACATGAATGGTATTTTAGTTCAGGTAATTTCTGTGACAGAATATTTCAAGTCCCTTCTTTTTTCCATCATTGTTTTAAAAAACTAATATGATTATATTTTTCATGTGTCCATGTTGTAGTACATTCTGGGTTTAAATGTTATAAAAAAGACTGAGATAGCAGTTACAGTCTAATTGCCATTTTTTCGCATGTTTATAATTTTCTAAGAAATCTGTCTTTTAGACTGTAATTTTTCATGCTCTGACTCTTTCTAAAAGGTATTGTTAACGTAGTTAAGTAATCTAATGAATTCAAACAGTCCTAATTTTGTGGTAATGTAGGCATGAAAAATTTCCATTTTATTCACATTTCAAATAGCAGTTTTTTCCATCCTATGGTGAGATAGAGAGAAATTTCAAGTATTAATTCATTGGAAATCTTTACAGAGAAAGAAGCAAATGCTGAAGAAAACAGTGGACTGCATTCCTAACATGCTCTCCAGAATACAGGACAGGTTTCTGCTTGTTGTCTGTGGTTTTATTCTCATGACTCAGTCACTAATCTATTGGTAGACATCAAAGAAATCTGTTCTGCTCTTCAAGATTTCATTGCTGCACATTAAAAAAGAAACAAAACATCTCCATGTCCTTTGTGAAGTTAAGATATAATGAACAAAATCACTGTATAATAAGCTGCTGTTTATGGATACTGAGGCATTTTATTTGGATTTTCTTTTTTTTTTCTCACATATTTATTTAAAGGTAGAATGGATTACCAGGTATGCCTGAGTAGGGATGACTGTGTTATTATCTAAATGAATTTGTGATGCTCGGGCTTGTCTAAATAAAAATACCTAAAGTAAAGAACTTGTCAGTATCAAGCAGTCTTTAAGGCTTATTTTAGTTGCATCTATGTTTAATCTTCCACTTTTTTCCTCTAGTAAAGGATTAAAACAATAGATATTATGTGTGCAAATCAGTGAGCGTGTGTGTACACCAGGTATTTGCAATGGAAGTTTACAATGCTGAATGGATGGCTAATTGCTTGAAGATGGTCACACTGACACAGACCTCATTGCTCTTTTTTTTTCATTAGATGAGCGTTCTTCTTAATTAATTTTTCCACTTCAACTTCTGTTCTTTGTGGGCTGGACCATTGTAATATGCGATATAAGAGGTTATTTAGAAAAAGAAACATGCAGAATTCAGAAATCTTTCTGAAAAGCAGGGACAAGGCAGGGGCAGAGGGTGGACTTTGCTATGAGTCTACTACAGTATGCACTCAGAGTAGAAAGCATCAAGGAAATGTTATGAGTTTATTTCCTTCAAGAGAGAATCTTAAATGAGCTGATTTTCTATTATCTGAGAAAGTTATCTTTCTACACTCTGATTTACCAAGATAATTCCCAGTAGCTGAAATATGAGTAGGAATAATAAATTAAATTCAAATATTTTACATTTCAAGAATTGTTTGGAAAATACAATAATGGAAGTATTTTCTCAAAAATTGTTCTTATTTCAATAAAAATGAGATCACCTACTATCTGTCAACTAAGGAGAAACTTCTGCTTGCTGAATTCATAATTTATAATGAAAATGTGCAAATCAGATGGTCTTCAAAACAGCAGGCACTGCTTCTGGCTCCCTATATTTGAAATCAAAATGTTATGCTAACTTTAGGCTATTCAAAAAAGAATGCATTTCAAAATACCTTAACAACATGACTCTATTAAACCTAAAATTAGAAATTAAAATGAACATTTTCAAACTCATTTGAATAGTCTAGGGGTCTATATCACATTTCAGAAGGTGATAATAGAAAATGCCATTCAAATATTTCTTTTAAACTTCTAAAGAAAGAGTCAAAAGTAAGAAAAGTCTTTCATACTTACAAGGTAGAAATAATTTAGCACATTTCAGCCCCATGCACTGGAGTACAGTGAAAAGTCAATAAATTAATATTGACTGATTTAGCTGTGAACCAGCAGTGATATAAACATTAGAAAGGTGGGATTTATTAATATGTAACATCAGCTGCTGATGTGGATGTACTGGCTATAAGATAACTTAGTAAATGCACTGGTTTTGTGCTGCTCACTCAAATCACTGCACTGCAGTGAATTTATAAATATTCATTAGGGGCCCTATACTATATCCATTTATGGTAATGCAATGTTCCCAGCAACTTCAGAGGTGAAAACTGAGGCTCTAAATTTCATAATGAATCTACAGACAGGAGGATGAAATAGTAAGACTTTAGACACGGGAGCAGAGACACAAAGCTCAAGGCATAACCTGGAATAAATCATGTCATGGCAAATGCATACAACCAACCAGGTGATGATATATAAAAAGGTACCATTTGAGACTATGGTACATCTTGATGTGTTTTCTCCAGGAATAAATTTGTCCTTGACAATGCTGAAGTAACTTCTATGATTAGTAATGTATGCTTCTAGTGTACAGATTGTAATGGGCTGTAAAATACTTTAACTCATTCATATGTGCATGGCCGAACATGAAAATTCATTTATCCCAACAAAAAACAATTTATGAAATTCCTATTATTGTTTTTTACCATTTATTCATCTAAAAGAAATGGAAAATTTGGCAATCCATATAAATACATTAATTTTTTTCAGAAACATTTTTAAAGTTGGTTGTGTAACATTTGTGAAATATTACATAAAAAATGTAACACTGTTGTTGTTAGACGCTGTACCCCAGAAGCCTAATTATGGTGACTTGGCTGACCAGAGTTTCCTGTGCAGAGTACATGTATTCAGTAAACCTTAACATGCTTCCCAGTCACATTCTCTTTTACAGCACATGAAAATTGAATTGGAAAGCATTTCTACAGAAATAGAAGAAGTCCGTTTTTAAGAATATGTCAACTACTATTGTCCTATTCTGCATTTGCTGTGATAATGTTTATGTAAATTTCCTTTCTAAAATATAAAAACAGTGTTTTTGAAAATCATCCTTTATTTTAATTGAATTTTTATTGCTGATAATATTAATAGAATTCTGTCAGATCCCACCACAGAAAGAAACTGAAGAATTCTCTGTGTTTTACTGCACATTCACTAGTATTTACTTCACAAATTCCATTAACCTTACATTCTTCTTTATCTCTGAGGCTCAATACCAGAATTTGCACTAACACATTTTACAAGTAGTGATAACTGCATCACAGTGTAATTTTTCTGCTCAGAGGTATGTAGCCTTTCATTCTTATTCCATTTCTGTTCCCTCTGTAGATCAGGAAAAGGAAATTTCAACCCAGGCTGTTCAGCGTCATTCAACATTGATGTCACTTGTCCAACAGTCCTGTGTACTAGGGAGACTGTATGTCAACCACAGTTAGCACTTAAAATCTATCAATATCCACTTAAATATTTAAAGATTTTTTTCTTCTTTTCTCTGCACATATTTCGAAGAAAGCAAACAGAAGAGGGGCATTGGTAGATGAAACTTACATCTTTTTTCTCCTGGGTAATTCAATAGCCATAAAACTGGAATTAGTAGTGTCCAAATATTTCCATCCTTTATGGAAGTATGAAGATCTCTTTCACCTTAACTTTGCTATGTGAGGTTTGAATTCTCCGTGACCAACAGTATAAACAGCAGTGGAATCTTCTGTTTCCTTACAGCTACATGCTGCCTGTGGGCAGTCCTGAAGGTTACTGCATGATTGAAGTGGCTGCAGATGGAAACCCTTCTGTACAGCACAAACTTTCTTTCTCACATCGAGTATCTCAGGTGAGTCTGCAAAACCTCAAAAAATAGATATTTGCTTTGAACATTTCATCAGCATATGCACTACAGTTATTTTTGAAGGAGAATAGGTATACTCTATTTCTTCTAAAGGAGAAATGTAATTCCTCTTCAGATATCATTATGTGTACTTAGTTTCTTCCTAATAGGTCTTTTCACCTTGAGCAACTGCAACATATCCATTAATTTCTTAGTTTATTTGGCTCTGAAGCTTCTACTCCTGCTGCACAAAGTCCATATAAAGAATACAGATCGATGAGAGTTCAAAAATTGTATATTAGCAGCGCCATTTACCTAAGGCTATGGGATTATTAGAAACAATTCAGATACTATTAAACAGTAATTCTAGTTACTTTTTACAAACCACACTGTCTAGTGGAGGACAGTTATGAATCATCAGTGATTTATCTGGTGTCAGTATTTTTGCTAGGACTTTGCTTCTGAATAGTATTGTAAAAATATCTGTCTCCAGTTTGAAACTGGTATCAAAAGACTCATTCCAAATGGACAGGAGGCCAGCTTTCCCAAATCCTGAATTTTTCAGTTATTCTTTGTCTTCATTTTATTGCCTGTATTTTTTAGGCATTCTCTCGTTGCAAGATTATTTCTGCATGAAACATTTAAAATGTTTTTAGACAAGAATTTGAACTGTGATTGACAGCTTGCTTTATAAGTTTCTTCACTAGAAGACAGATCAGTTATTTGTAGAGATGCTAATCTTGACGTGTGTGTCCCGGTATGCACTGCTGGTTTGTAACAGAATTTCTTCCCTTGCGTGGTATGCAGTATGAATGTCAAATCCTCATGACTAACTATTACACTTCACAGATCTGCTCCTAATCTCCCAGAACCTCTATTTACAAAGTATACAATCAAAGAAAGAAAAAAGGACATTTCTTATCTCTAAGAGGACTAATGAATGTCTTCCCATTATTGCACAAGATAATCCTTTTTGCCACTCAGGCTCAAAGTGAAGAAGGATATTTTCAAATTATTATTAGAAAAGTTAAACATGAGTTTATAATTTATTGGTATAATGCTATATTAAGCCTTTTATGCTATTAACAAGACTTACAGGAATTGTTCCTTTGTACCTCCTTAAAATATATTCTGGTTAAGTCAGTTAAATTCAGAACAGGACCTTTATAGAAAGGTGCAGTAACATGAGCTTCAGCATCGGACACATTATGATAAAATCCAGTGATGCTAGAAACTGAGCAAAGCCTGCTGAAGTTGTTCTGTGATACACTGGATCTGCCCCCAAGGTTACTGCTTTTGTAAAATAAGCCAAATAATAAAGGAGATTGCTTTGCAAGCAGAGTGTTAAAAATGCTGTTCCTAATCACAGACACTTTACAATGCAGTCCAATGCTTTGCTTAATTCTTGAAAGAGATTTGCAAGCAGAGAGAAAATGTCTGCAAACACTACTTACAAATCTTGTCTATCACTGCAGTGAATCACAGATTTGTTTGAAAGGGGATAAAGTCAAGTGATCTGAAATGAATTCAACAAGTGCAGAGCCAATGCCTTTGAATTCCTTTGATATGAAAAATCTGCTTTTATTTTATCCAAGCTCTAAAAGAAGTAGGTGTTTTTCTTTTTCCCTTCAGAATGAAAGACACTAAGTAGAAGAATATCTGGCAGTATTCACATTCATTGTACTGCCAAATTTCACTTGAAATTGTCAACAATATATCTCCAGGACTGACAAAAGTGATATTGGAATCAGTAAAGAAAAAATCATATGGATGTGTGAATTCCAGATAAATCAATGGGATGTGTTCCTCCTGTTTCTACTTCTTTACAGGTGTCTGAATATGATAGTGAAGGGCCTCTTCACTATATATTACCCCCTCATATGTTTTACATATGCTGTGATATATTTCTGATTCCCCTGGTTTATTCCTGCTTGACTTGAATGGGCAAGGTGTCATCCTCTTTCTGGACTAATAGTATTGTATAAATAGATGCATCACTGTGTGATACAACTATGATTTTTTTTTTCCAGTTCCTAAGAATTGGCAGGCACTTAGCAAATTAAATTAGGAATGGTAAAGTCCCATGTCAGAGTTCCAGAAAGTCAGGAATTAGCTTAAGTGGAATTCAGAGTGTTAAATGAGTCACAGATTCTTTTTATGTGATGATTAAGGCCTTGAATCCTAGGTCAGGCAACAAAGGAATTACCATTGTGAGTACTAATATGATTTGGTCAGACCTTGTGTGAAAAAGTTTTGGTTGCTTCTTTGCACCTTTATAAGTATGTTCTAGGCTTTTGAAAATTTGAACATTTCCTTTATTTTTCACCCTTGGGCTTCAGTATAGCAGTCTGTTTTCTGGTATTCATAAAAATACCTAAAATCTTTCTTCTGTATTCCCCTTATCTTGCAGTCCTGTAGGTCCCTAAAGGAAATATCTTAAAGTCTACAGCTTCTCCTGTGTTCCTGCACCAAAATTCAGCCATGAATGCACAACTCACCATATAGGATGAGGGCATCTATGTAAAAAACCTATCTCATTCACTGAGGTTAAGTCTGGGAATTCCAATTTTTGTTTCATGGGATGTATATTGTCTTACATATTTGAAAATATATAACCTCACAAATCACTTTTTTCCTGACGAGTCACTTTTTGTTTCTGCAGATCACCTTTGGATCAATCTTCCTTGGAAAGGTTCCTGTTCATGAGGAGGTTCATCAATGTGCTGGGCAGATATATGGCTATAAAGGATGCATTAGGGATTTTCAAGTAAACCATAAGGAGTTGTTCATCATAGATGAGGCTCTTCAAGGAAGGAATGTTGAGAACTGCAATGTTCCAATATGTGATTATCATCCATGTCACAATGGTGGGACCTGCACTAGGTAAGAGGAATGTCTTTATCCATTTTATCATTCATTCTTGATGAAAAATTACTGGTTTTTAATCTGTAATGAAATAATCACCAATTTTTTGTCCCGATAATTTCAAATAGAAAATGTGACATCTTAATGCCAGCCAGAGAGATATTTAGTTATACTTTATTTGCTTGCATGGAAAGTGATATAAAATATTATTACTTTGTCCACACAAGATATATATTTTGTTGAAGCCAGAATTCCTTTGCAACCAACCAGATCAGTACTAAAGACTAAATCTGAATCCTTGTATAGACAGTTTGGGCAGAAGACACTAAGATGTCATTCTTTTGCCTATCAGCTCCACATCTTACTCAGTCATGTATCCTCACATATCTTCATGGTGTTTTCCTGGGTGCAAATGTTCATCATCATGCTATGAAAACACTAACAAGTGACTTTCTTGTTCACCTTCAGCATATGTGAAAAGGTGTTGTCAAAAACCCTTTGAAAGTTAATGTGCATCATGCTGAGAGAGGAAATGGAGTCTGAAAGAGATATGAGTTAAAAGAACAGATGACGGTTGAGTTGAGTGACAGTAAGAGCACAGTAACTTTTTAAGCCATACAACTTGACCATTATCTAAGGAACACAGCATTTAGAAACACATTTCTGTTTAGAAATGATAGAATTTATGAAGCAGCTGCCAAATTTTTATAAAATTGTGCCTCACCTCAAGGCAAATGCTAAACAGAAAAGTCTAAAGTTCTTTTGATGTTCCAGTCCACTCCGTGCTTCTTAGATTGAGGAGATCTTGAACAAATTTTTGAGAGACTTCTCTTCTTCTCTTGATTGATATGAACACATAAAGAGTACCAAGTAGGTCTTTGATCTTTGAGTCTTGTTCGACTAGAGCACAAACGAACGCAAGGCAGTTTTATGAAAACACAAAATTTGCCTAGCAGTCTGGTGAAACTCAGTGTGTACTTTGGGGTAATGAATCTGTTTCGTCTCTGTTGGTCTTTACCTCTGCCATTCTACTGCTTGGCCTGTCTGCTGCCATTATGGAATACTGTTTCATTTGAATTTGTGTCCTGAATAATTCATGGGGATTGGATTTGATTCCTGCCTTTCTGCTTTCCAATTGCTGGCCTGGGCCCTTTTCAGAAATGCTTTTGTTTTGAAATAGGTCACTGTTCTTCTGTCCAGAGGCATCATGGAAGACTGGGCATGTGCAAACCAGGGATGAATGGCTGTGCAGTAGCAGGGTTTTCATGATTTTCAACAACAGCCAACTGATTTTCAGGGATCACCTCCTCCAAACCCAAGAATGATTCATCCTAATAAGCAGGAAATAAACTGTCAACAAGCCTGAATAGATTAATAACACGCTTCTGGCAAAACAAACATTAAAAGGAGGTATACAAGTGATAGAAGCATGGCCACGTGGTCTGGGCAGAGTACAGATGAAAAATCCCACTACTTAGATATGGAACAAGTCTAACCTATCTGGAAATTAATCTGGCAGGGATGTGCAGGGCAAAACCAAAACCAGCAGCAAAAGGAAGACCTGGGAAAATGTAGGCTTGCTGCTGAATGGGGAAAAATTCTGGTGACAAAAGTTTCAGGAAAGACTGAAGTTCCTTCTTTGCCTTAGTCTTTATTGATAACTGAGCTCCAGGAATCCTATTCCTCTCCGGTAGGAGAAAGTTGGAAGAAAGGAAGATTTACACTTGGTGGGTGAGAATCAGATGAGAGAACTTTTAAATCAGCTGGACATATATCCATGGGACCTGATGGGATTCACACAAGTGATGAGGGTGCTATCTGATGTCATAGTAAGATTTTTGCCAAGTTTTTCAATTACACTGCTTAGTGGCAAAAAGAAAAAAAAAATTTTTTATTTTATTTAATTCTTCAGGTGCTTGGCAACTAATTACTGGGTTTGCTTCTGAAAGACCATAAGTATTATATAGCAAATATCTCTACCATGTTTTTTAAGGAATATTGGAGTTTATCACTGCATATTGCTGAGTATGGACAGATGTGTTTTTTAAGAAATGTTTTTTACAGTTGTTCTTAAAAGAAAGTTACTTGCCTTTTCTCATCATCAGAGTACAGAAATACTACTGTGGTCTTCAGCCTATTAAGTGCGATCATGCGAACAAAATTTATTTGAAAGGAAAAGAAATTCTTTGTAATTTTAGTAGAAGAAGACAAGGATTAGAATGTACCTAGTTTTCAGAAACAAAACTTCAGGATGCAGCTGACCCTGTGTTCTGGGCATTGGTTATATCAGGTGCTCCCCTGGGGCTTGTCAGGGCAGAGCTTGGCACCGGGGGGGATCAGGACAGACCCAGCCCTTGGACATTGGGGATATCCCTGGGTATAGCAAAATGCTGAGGCAGGACTGGGACATCAGTCCACTGGCAGGAGATCAGGATCAAGCTCAGAAAGAGAAACAAGGGCCAGACACAGCCCTAAGTTGTCTAGGCAGGGCAACGGCAACAGAAAACCCACTTCAGCATGTGTAATGGTGATGTGGGACAGCAAACGATGATGTAACTCAAAATGTGCCTCACCTCCTCTTTCCTACCCTCTGCTTAATATGCTGAGCATGATGCCATATGGTCTGGGATACCACTTGGGTCAGTTGGGGTCAGCTGTCCTGGCTGTGTCTCCTTTCAACTCCTTGTGCTGCCCCAGCCTCTGCGCTGGTGTGTTGGGGTGAGGAGCAGAAAGGTCTTGACTGTGTTATCAACCGATGTTCAGCACAAATGTAAAACGCAGCCCCACACCAGCCAGCTACTGTGTACAATATTAACTCTATCACAGCCAAAGCTTGTGCAACAGAGCAAAACCCATTGGTTTTAAGAGTATTTAAACATGTTGCATCAGATGAATGCTTCAGTAGAAATCTAAATTTTTAGTTTTTACATAGTCATTATGTATTAGATTAAAAACCAAAATAGTCTCCTATGTAAGTGCTCTACTCCTTAAAAAAGCACTTTTTCAAGTTCCCTAGGTCTTTTACTGCACTTTAAATCTATACTAATATAGAATTCCAGGGACTAGTTAATTTCAGAGGGGGGAGAATGACAACTATTCAGTAAATTTAAGGATTTGATGCCACATAGCTCTGTGGAATTCAAAGCTTATTGCATGTGTTTGAAATGGGCATGGAAAGATTAACCTTGGAAGCACTTAATATTCTGTGTGGCCCCCTGATCATATGAGCCAGATGTTGCAAACCAAGCTTAGTATTAATTAAGAAGACACATCTGTGTGTGGGAAATAAACTCACAAAATTACCTCACCAATGATTTGACAATTATGTCAGCCACTACACTAGCAGCAGTTGATTAATGCATTTGTTTTAAATTGTATAGAGACTCAAAAAATGTAAGCATACACAAGCTTAGCTTTTATAGTGTAGAGTACAATCTCAAAGTTAATTGCTCCCACAAACAATCATGTTTACAGTGTCTCAAACTATTCTCACAGTGATTATTCTTACTGTTGTTATTCCCCATGTATTGATGCAGCAGATGGGTCCATTAATGTTAATCAATTAACCAAGACTGAAAAATCAAACTCAATTAGCAATAAATTTCAATAGAGAGACACTTATCTTCCGATTTTGACTGCCATGTATGCTGTAATCAACAAAAATATAAGAGGAATTTAAATTTTCAATTTTTATCTCCTGACAATGTAAGAAATACTTTCCTAGACATGTAGGTCTCATTTGAATAGTACCTTTTTAGCTATAAATAGGAAAAGACGTATTTTAGTTCTGAAATTTTGCATTCTGTTTTCTGCATTCTGGGAAATCATGTAATTCCCCTTAAGCCTTTAAGAACGGATCACTAAATGAAAATTTCTGTCCAAACTCTTTTCTTAAGTTCATCTGATAAAATTTTGAATATCTTTTAGAAAAAACATAGAGGATGACTTCAAGGTTAGGTTAGCTTGTAAGTCCAAGATAATTTTATGGTTGAACTTGGCTAAGTGATAGACTATATTATGACGTAGATGCTAAGGAGACCAGATGAAGTGAATTAACAAATTTTGTGGTGTCTTTTTAGTATATATCCTGAATATTAATTAAACAGAAGAAAGAGTAATTATGAATATGATTTTTTAGGAGAAAAAAGAAAGAGCTTAAACTGTAGACCTTGGAAACACTAAAATGTTCATTTTTTACATCTCTTTTTTCATTTCAAAGGCTAGTCCTGGTTGTCCTTTCCCAGCCATGTGCCAAAAATGCATTTATGTTGCTGGTGCCCATAAGCCAAAACTGCATGTTATGGCAGGTTTCAGCTGAAGGTATTAATCTAAAGATAGACTTGTATGTCTTTATTAATTATTTTCTCACATTTTTAGCACAGAGCTGCAGTCTGCTTCCAGCTTGCAAAACCTGGTTTGTGTGTCTCTTGACCTAAAGATATGAATGGTTACCCTAGAATGAGTAAGTGTCCATTTTCAAACTAAGGAACACTGAAGCATTTCTCCAAATCTAGCAAGAGTATTGCAGGCCAAACTTTTAGAATTGTTCATGGATTTTCTCTCACTGCTTCAGATGTAGGTGTTTCTGGGTAAGAAAGGTACCAACTAGTCAGAAATAGCAGAACCAGTCATATATCAAGGAGCTTTTTATAGATGTGTTTTGTAGACTAAGAGACTCAGTCCATCATATTACCTAAAACATCAGTTTGTTGGATTTTTTACAAATCTAAATCCTAGCTAGTATTGCTAACATCCATATTAAGTTCAGAATTAATATTTTAAGTTCCACCATATTCAGGTTTTGCAGAAAGATAAACCAAAGGGATTAAATTTCATCTTAGTTGATTTTCAAATGAAAAAAGTTTCCAGATGGGAGTTGTTTATTCTCACACCTTTTCAGAATTTGCAACAAATGCACTTATGCAGTGCTGATTTGTACGAAGCAGATGACCTCCTTCCTTTTAGAGGAGTGCTTTTTAGACAGATCTCTCAATAATAAAGACACTTATATTTTACAACTCCAGAAACTGATGATGTGGTGATGATGATTGATGATGATGATTCATGCTTACACACACCTGTATTTGGGAAGAGTACTCTGGGGACATGATTTTTTGGGGTCCTGTTCATTTAATGAGATTAGATATTAAAATGGGGGTTTGGTACTTATGAAGGAGATTCACATTTGGGAATCCACTGTTTTTCTATTACTTACCTCAAATTTGATTTTGGAGAAGAAAATAATCAATTTAAAATTATTTCCAAGCTGTTTTCTTTTTCTAGAAGAGAGATTATTCATCCTTTTAGGTTCCTCATGATCTTCGGAAAACTTAATGCCATTCTTACTAAGAAAAAATTCATACTTGAGAAGGATGAGAGATGGTTCCGTAGTGGCCAAAAAATCCTGTTGGATGTGTTTGTTTCATCATATTCTCACAACAAGGTCAAATAAGCAAAAGAGAAAATTTTATTTCCATTTTTCCTAGCACTAAGTATTAACAGATACAGAATTCATTTACCTAGAATGACCTTTCTGGTAGAAGGAATTCATTTGTCTTAAGTCCCAAATAAAAACTCTGCACATTTTTTTTCTGAATGAAATCTGCATTTCTCCCACATTAGTTTTTCTTAAATCAGAACAATAAACTAAAATTTAATGCCTCCTAGCCCTTGAAGATTAGGCAGTAAATTGTTTTAATCTGCAGTTTTGTTATGATAGCTGTTTCAAGACTGAATTATTTGAACAAGGTGTGTCTCACCCTTGGCATCAGAAATAGATTCCTATTTTATCATATTTAATTTCTTGGGCATTATATTTCTCAGATTATAGTAGTATGGAGGAGAGATTTGAAATCAAAGCCATGTTCCATTAAGCTAACAGCATTAAGTGATGATGTTTTAGATTTTAAACAAAACATCTGTAAGACCTCAGTAAATTTTATGATGATAATGTATAGGGACATAGCAAAATATGAAATCATAAATTTTATTGGATATGCTAGTATTGAACTGTTGTTCTTTTTAAATAAGCATTTTTAACATATGGAACTTCTTTACTAGTGATTAAAATGAGGTACTCTGTTCAGAACTTGTTTGCTTCAGAACATAATTTTTCCTAGAAATATTGTTGTAATAACAAATTCTGGCAAATGAAAAATAATCAAAACAAGCAAGTTAGAAAAAGTGATATTCAAACCATGAAACATTCTGCTTCTAGTTTAGGCAATATTATGGTGATTCTATTAAAAATGTTTGTGGAGAAATAATTTTTTTGTTCTCAGATCCACAGATTTAGTATTTGATTAGTGTGAGAAGTGGCACACTGAAAACAGTGCATGTAAGAAAATCAAGAATCCAGAATAAATAGGGCTTCAAATTCCTGACTCTTTAGATAATGTGCAAGCTGTACACAAAATTTTTTACACATTATATTGTACATCATCTCTATTGAATTTTGCTTAAATCAGAGGAGCAACCATTGCTAAAATTTTAGTGTGGGTATTGAAATACCAGTAAATGCCATTATTATACCAGTCATCTCAGAATGTTTTTGACTGAATGCCTAGAAATACTATGTAGCATTATTTCTGCAAATTACAGCCTAATCAGAATTTCTGATAGCTTTAATTCCAGAAAGGGTATTTAGTTTGAAGCTTTAAAATTCAGCAGCAAAATTAATTGAATACTTTTTCCAAGGCAAGTGAGATGTTTAAGCATAAATAGAAATATTCAAAACACTATTCATATAATTTTCTCCAACTGAAGAGATAGTGTACAGATTCTTAGCAAGAATTTCATTTCACTATAAATCCTGACAAATAGTAGAGCTCTGACTGTTTGCTGTAAGGTGTGTCATTTGGTATATGTATGAACAATGACCAGCATGTCATATTCGTTGTACTAATGGTTTTCCAAAATTCCACACAGATAATCCTTTCAGTATAAGTTTTTCTGAGGACCCAAGCTCATGGAGTGGTGGTGAATGGAGTTACACCCAGTAGTCAGCCAGTAACTAGTGAGGCTCCCCAAGACTCTACTGTTGGGCCCAGTCCTGTTTAATATCTGTACTGATGATCTGGCTGAGGAGATTGTGTGCATCCTCAATAAATTCACAGACAGCTTCAAGCTCAGTGGGAGTGTTGATCTGCTTAAGTAGAAAGGCTGTGCAGAGGCACCTGGACAGGCTGGATCCATGGGCCGAGGCCAATTATGTGAGGTTCAATAACACCGAGAGTCAGGTCCAGAACTTGGGTCTCAACAACCCCATGCAGAGCTACAGGCTGGGGGCAGAGTGGCTGGGAGGCTGCCCAGGGGAAAAGGACCTGGGTGTGCTGGTCAACAGCAGCTGAGCATGAGCCAGAGTGTGCCCAGGTGGCCAAGGAGGCCAGTGACATCCTGGCCTGTGTCAGCAATAGTGTGACCAGCAGGACATGGGCAGGGATTGTCCCTCTGTACTCAGCACTGCTGAGGCCACACCTAGAATCCTCTGTCCAGTTTTTGAGCCCTCATTATAAAGAAAGACTCTGAGATGCTGGGGTGTGTCCAGATAAGGGCAGTGGAGGTAGAGTTGTCCAGCCTGGAGAAAATTAGTCTCAGTAGGGACTTTATCACTCTGTACAACAGCCTGAAAATAGGTCATGACAAGGTGAGTGTTTCCCTCTTCTCCCAAGTGATAAGTGACAGAACTAGAGGAATGGCCTCGGGTTGCAATGAGGGAGATTTAGATCAGATATTAAGGCAAGAAAAATAACCAAAAAGTTTATATATTGGAACACACTGCCCAGGGAAGTGATCAAACCTCCACATAATCTGTGGTATCTGTAATATATGTCAGAACATTTCTTCCTTCGCTGCTAACCTAACATACACACCTACTTACTAGTTACAGATTTCTACACTTAAAGTATTAAAGGTTACAAAACAGAATACCACTAGTGTGGTTGATGAAGTTTGAATGAGTTAGGACTTAATTGTTCTGAAACCTTGTTTGGGAGCTTATGATAGAAAAAAAAACAATTAAGCTTATCAGAGGTCACATAACAGAAAAGGCTATGCTTTAGAGAAACTTTCATTGCCTTTGTTATCTTGTTAGCTTTGAGGAACATGCTTAGTATTCAAACAGAATTTGAGAAGTCTGGATATGAAGTATCATCTTGATATAGAAGGTTATCATGACACCAGATTTGGTTTTGTACTTTATTTCTTTCCCAGCAAATGCTTATTAAAGTTTGCCTTTAAGAAATATAAAAAATGGGATTTTTTTTTTTAAATGGGAAATCATGGTTTTTTTGGATTTAGTAAAATCAGACAAATTTGTGATCATCTGAAAAGATAAATACAAATAGTGGCACCACGATAGCCATGAGAATTTCATGCTCCATGTGTATGCATATAATGAATTTAGATTAGGTGTCTTTTAGGTAGCCAAACCTAGCTAAAAGACAGCTTTTAGGAAGCAGAAAGACATAAATAGTGGAGACATTCTGCCAAAAGACCCATAAGTATCCAGCTGACTGTTCAAATACAAAGGTAACCTCACTTTTTCCTCACTTCTTTCTCACTGCCCACTGGAATGGGCCAATACCCTAGGTGCTTATACAGTCTTCCTCACAACTGGCCCCAGTTATATCAGATTGTATATTAATCTTGCATGTTGTGAAGAAGGAACCATTTTTTTTTTTACTAGGGAAGGCTTATTGAAGTTGTGGATTACTCTGAAGTGAAGGGGAACACAGAAGATCAATATGTTATTTTATTCTCAAGGCATCCAGAGATTTAAGAATTACCTGGTGTCTTGCTAGAAAACTAGTACATCCCTCTTCAGGAAAGACTGTCTTGGAAAAAAATATGTATGAAACAACCACTTTTGAAGACCAGTTTTCTGAATTCCATATCTATGGAAATATGAAGGCAAAAGGACCCTGGAACCACAAAAATCCTTTTGTCCTTTACCAGGACCTCTCTCAGGTTATTTCACAATAGAAGAGATCAGAACAAGGTCATTAGTTTCCTCCATAATTAGAGGAGACATCTAGCATTGTTGTAGACTAGTTGTGGAACAATACAAATCACTACACCTGCACCTTGAAAGCTAATGCCATTATCATGATGATAAAATGGAATATATATTTCATATATATGATGTCACTTGAGTTTTGGACATCCTACTCATGTCTGTACCTAGAACACTTCAATATATGTTAACATAGAGAGTATTCTAATGGATACTTTGCTGTGTACATAAAACAACATATATTTACTAGCAGGTTTTCACACTCATGAATAGGTTGAATAGGTTTCAATAGAAAGGAGATTAAGTTCTAAAAAATTCTAGAGGGAGTAAGCACCCCAAGAATCCCTCAAGGTGAAAATTCCAGATGAAAAACCAGTTACTCAGAGCCAGTTTTGTTTTAAACAGTTATTGAAACTGCCAATCATAAGAGCTCCACTGGCAAGCTGGCCCAGTCCAAATGGCTGGGGTGTGATGGTGAGTCATTGCTCTGGAGAGACAGAAGAGACCTTAATTACTGATCTGGTAATGGGTCTCTGCACTGGTCATATCAAAACTGGTGGCCTGTGACCATCCAAGCATCTGGGAATTGAGGAGGAGCTTGGCAGCAAGGCTCATTTTGTTAGGAGGAACATTCAGGAACCCTCATGTCAACTAAGTGTGGATGAGTCACCCCTGTTCTGGTTCAGCACTACTCAGCAACTTGTATTACTATTATCACTGATCACTTAGATCGCTGTTATTTACGATACAGTTCTTTTTCTACTTTCCCCAGCAAATTTTCTCAGGATTCCAGAGAGATGTGTAAGCTTTCCATTTCAGAAGCTCTGGTCATTACATCACTTTTCTACTTCCAAACAGCTTTTGAAGCTACTAATAGGATGTAAAGTTTCATTATTTAGTTGCCATGTCATGAGCTTTGCTGTTATCATGAGGAATTTGTGACGTGTGAGATAAATCTGAGTGAAAATACAGATACAAAGACATATGGATACATATGCACTCAAACACTACAGCTGTGCTGTATGTATTGTTTCTTTCTCCAAAGTCATCCTGTTTTCATTATACTTTTGGGTTTTACATACCATTTTTTTTTAATAATAGGAGAATAGGGTTGTATTAAGAATTACCTGACGGGAAAAAAGAGTTAATGAAATTATCAGCTCTAAATGTATCATAACCATATACTTATTGCTGGAGAGGGGGCTAAGGGTGATTTTTTAAATTTTGTATCTCACCCCAATTGCAAAGACAAGGACACTGAGAAAACAGGTAAAATCCCAAAAAGACACATGAACTGGAGCACACTGGGTGTGAATTATATTAATGAAGTATAAGTGAACAACATTTGTTCAAGATGCGTGAGTGCTGTTCTGTAAATAAAATACTTTTTTCTATATTTCTCAGTGACAATCTTAGCCACTAGAATCATAGAATAATTAATGTTGGAAAAGACATCTGTCCTGGTTTAGGGTAAATTTGTGGGAGAACCCCTGAATGGGGTCCCTGTGGGAAGCAAACCTAAAAAGTCACTCCCCCAACTGGTCTGGGAAAAAGAGCTTCCTCAGAGGAAAGGGGGGAAACTATGTATATAACAAATAAAGCATCCACAAGCATAAAGAATGAATTACATGAAGCAATAAGACCTCTTATTGCTCTGAAGTGAGATGGTAAATTCAGAAAGTCCTTGCTGTGGGTAGCTCAGCTCACTCAGTGCCTCCGGTGCTGAAAAAGAAATGCCATCCTGGGCCCTGGGAGCACAGGCATGAGATCTGGATGTCTCTCTGGGATTTTCAGTACAAGACAGGTCTCAGACGAGCACAGTCCAGGAGCAGGAACGCAGAGGGAAGAATGCTGTTTTCCAAACAAACTCTACGCATCTTCTTTTTCCCCTTTCACTCTCAGGACTAGTCTCACAGCAGTGATTCTCTCTCTCCAGGATCCTGCTTCATGAGTCTCTGTGCATGCTCCTCAAGGTTACTTCTCCATGACCATTCTCCCCTTACCAGCTCTCCTCTTCTATCTCACTCATCCTTATTGGCTGTAGCTGCTACTCATCAGGGGCAAAGCTGTACTGGTTAATTAACACAGCTGTTACTTATCAGGGGTTTACTTAGTCTTAAAGGTGCAGAATTTAACATACAGCATAAACAGAAGAGACAACTGGGGATACGAGTATCAAAAAGTCACTCCAGGACAACCCCCAAGATCATCTGGCCTAATCTTTAACCAATTCCCAACTTGTCAACTAGATCATAGAACTAAGTGCCATCTCCAGTTATTTCCTGAACATTGCCAGGCATGGTGACGCTACCACTTCCCTGGGGTCTCTGTTCCAGTGCTTGACCACTCTTTAAGTGAAGAAATTCTTCCTAATGTCCAACTTGAACCTCTTCTAAAATAGCTTAAGGCCATCTCCTCTTGTCCTGTCAATTGCTACCTGAGAGATGAGGCTGACCCACACCTGACTACAGCCTCCTTTCAGGGAGTTGTAGGGAGTGATAAGGTCTCCTTGAAACTTCATTTCTCCAGGTTAAGAAACCCCAGATAGGCAGCTGCTCTTCCTATGATTTACTTCTAGACCAACTCTTTGCCAGCTCAGTTGTCCTTCTCTGGACACACTCCAGCACCTCAATATCCTTCTTGTTTGGAGGGAGAGGGCCAGAACTGAACACAGCTGTCAAGGTGCAGCCTCACCTGTGCAAAGTACAGGGAGACACGCACTGTCCTAGTCCTGCTGGCCACAGTGCTGTTGATCCAGCCCAGGATGCTGTTGGCCTTCTTCATCACCTGGGCACACTTCTGGCTCCTATTCACAGATTTTTTTTTTTCTTCTGGATTATTCATATCATGGGGTCTGGAAAAGACAAAGGAAAATACATGGAATTATGCTAGAGAATAGTATATCATCAATAACAGAGATACTCAATCTAAAAAAATTCTTCACAGCAAGGGGGTTTGAGTTACAAATGGTTAGCATTTTTAACACAAGTCTTAAAATAAAATATGAAGACTACTATCTGTAACCTGGATAATACCCAATAATTATTCTTTTTGCAATAGAACATAATATGTTAGTATAGCATGATTGTATTTTAGTTGTCAGATTTGCCCAATAATTCGTTCTTTTTTCCATTCTGTAAACCATTTCCAGAAATAGTGCATTATATTTCTAGGTTGGAAACTAAGCATGGTAGTTCATTAACCCAGATTTAAGTGCTTTCCTGGATACCTTCAGGGATTAATTATGGACCTCATACCTAACCAAAATATTCAGAGAATTATTTAAATCCCAAAATTCATACTAAACTCATTTTCATCATGCTATCATTTTATGCAAGCCAGATTTTTTTTCTTTGCATTCATTAGTATTCAGGATATTGTTACAGGTATCAGAGTCACTACTTGGAAAAAAATACTGTTGTAGTGGAGAGAACAAACTGTTTAGAAAAACCTAGGGTAAATTGAACTGAAAATCATTTGCAGTTAAGAACCATTAACAAATAAATTGTGTATTGTAAAGGTGATTACCTTTTCTGAACTTTTTTTTGCTTTTCCTCAAGTAGATTTCATGGAGAAATTTAAGTGAAAATTTGACAAATGGTTGGAGTCTCCCATACTGCTCCTTCAGGCACACAGTCTATAACGTAGTTTTACTCCAAATTTTATGATACATTTAGAGCTGATAATTTCATTAAATCTTATTTTCCCTCAGGTCATGCTTAATATAACCCTATTCTCCTATTATTTAAAAAAAAAAGTATTTAAAACAAACAAAAAACCCCAAACAAACAAATGTCCCTGGTGAATAATACCAAACCTGTAAATTAGGCAGAAGGTCTAAACGCCCCCACTCCCCAGTTTGGAAAATACACGGAAAAGGAGTTACTAACCATTTCCTTTTCCTGATGCGTTCTCTAGGTTTCTGATTCAGT
>WBMY01014895.1:280399-313937 GCA_013397315.1 Donacobius atricapilla | reverse complement strand
AAAAAAAAACCAAAAAACCCCCCCCCCCCCCAAAAAAATCCCACCCTCCCCCAAAAACCAAACAAAAACAAACAAACAAAAAACCCCACTAGATTAAGACCTCAGGAGAGCAGGAATAATAATGCCCAGCAGTGGTGCGCCATTTTCTGCAACTGCTCCAACACTTTTTGTTCTGAGCTTTACTGCAATATTTTTTTTTCAATAAGGAAAATACAGGGTTACTTCCATCTAAGCATTGCTTTGTTCTGCTTAACCTAGTAAATATTGGCATGACAAACTCTGTGTGCACGGGAAGGATGGGAAATTATTGTTTGTCTCCGTTCGAGTATATCCTCTTTTTCACTACAGCTGTGGTATCTAAGGGTTTTTTCCCTGTGCTCTCCTGATTTCATTTCACTCTTTATGCAACAATGAAGAAAAGTGCTCTATGTGGACCGATCAGGCTGCTTCAATCCCATAAAGGATTTCTTATGCAGACAGTCCTAGTGAGATTCAGCAAATTATGTACTTTAGGAGAAATGCTGTGTTCATGGAAGTATCCTTTCATAGTGCAGTGTGTAATCACACAGGCAAGAGCCTGCATGACACTGCTACTTTATTTTAATTTGCAATGCAGAAAACAGACGTTTTTATCTTGAGTTTATAGTATTGAAATTGTTTGACACATATTTTTGAAAGCAGAACGGGCATAAGAATAAACTGCAGGAACACATTATGTTATTAAGAAAATAAAATCAACATGTTCCAGGCATGCTTCATCCTCCAGCCTGCCTTTTGTTTGAGCTAACTTATGCCTGCAATCAGCATTTCTTGAAAAAACTTAGCTTTCTTATAATGGGAATTATGCACTGATATCTGAGTCACAGAGGCTGATATTCTTTCCGGCAGCATCTCCAATTATCTTTCTTGACAGCAGATGTTAAAAGCATATTCCTCTCCATCTAAGTACTTCATTAGTTAATAATTAGTAATTGTACAATTCAGTGTTTACATGTAAAGGAGTGTAATCTTCTGATGCAGGATTGGGATTAAACACTGCAAGCCGAAAAAGTAGAAAAATGGAATTTGATTCTGGTTTTATATCTGAGATTACACCATTTGAGAGTACTGAAATTTCCTTGCCTTATGTGGAGTTACTCTGATTTATACTTCTGAAATGAAAATCTAATCAAGTCCCACAGCTGGATACATTCAACAATTTTTGTTCACCCAGAATAACTTTGGATTGTATTGATCTGCATTATAGTACTGAACAGAAAACAACAGGAGGGAAATCTGAGAAACAGTGTCTCAATTAGAACCTAGTAAAAATTCTTAAGGCGCTTGTTGCATTGCCATACTTGGCTTGATCATCCTCAGAAATCAATGAAAAACCTGCACTCAGAATCATGCATAAAAATGTCTTGAACTTTTAAAGTGGTTTCTATGGATAGAAGGTAAAGAGTTGGGGTAGAGGGTCATTCCACCGAAAACACTGCAGTCCTGTTGATTAAAAATTTGTCTGACTTTTAATTATTCCTTTCAGAGAAGTATATCCTGCTAGAAGGTGAGGGACAGGGTGGTACAACAAGAGAAGGAAAACAGAGAAAGAAAGTACAGTTTGACTGCTAGATTTATTCTCTGTAGGACAGACATTGCTGTGGTGTCACTAGTTTGCTGCTACTGGTATGTGTGTCCCCCTTAACATACCAGTGGATGTCAACAGAAAATGAAACCAGGAAAAAGAGAAATCCACTTGCCTCCCACTTCTGGAACAAAGTAAAGGGCAAAACCTGCTACACCGTCTAGTGATGGCAGTCGTAGTTAAATGTATGTGTTGCTGAGAGACTGGGAATTCATGCTTTGGGAAAAAAAAAAGTCTTTTCATCACGAGGCGACATTGCAACCCTTACTATCGAGTGGCTAAGGGATCCATGCAGGCATGATGGATAACAGCAGGGATAGGCTGTAAGCTGTAAACTAATATAGTCACTTCTGTCAAATTTGTCTTTCAATTTTTTAGGCATTAACATGTATTTAATGTAGCTGAAGTACAATGCTTTGATGTACTCCTTAGAGCCCACTGTTAGCTGAATACGTACTAGCTCATGATTAAGCAATCCAGCTTTTTTGTGCTCCAGCTTAAAATGGCTTCTGAGTAAGTGCAGTGCAAAGAGGGCAATTGCAAATAAACATTCTCAGGTCTCCCTGCTAAAGAATGAACACACAGAGGAGTATAAAATTGGCCTGTTTTCCCAATCTGACTTAATAATTTAATACTGATGATTAAATCAATATTATGTCCCAGAGCCACATCGATATGTACAAGAATCCAGCACCTCAAGGATATGTTACAGAGAGGAGACTTACTTGATTCAATTATTTATAATGATAGTGTATCAATAATCCTAATTTTTTCATGAATTAACATTTTGCCTCCTCACTATCTTCCTGCTTTCTGGAAGGAGTTAATTATTACAGAGCTTTCAACATTTACAGTGATCTTTAGTACAGAGAGATGATATAATGATAACATTCCTGAAGTGTTACACACTCTTCATAGAACAATTTTCCAATTAAAGCATGAACTATAGGAAGATAATTTTCTTTCTGCTCTGCTTATTTGGGTAAAGAAATATATATTAACAAATTAAATGGTTTTGTTTGGTTCGATTTTATCCTACAGGAGCAACAGCGAGAGTTTTTTCCTACTAGCAGTCACCATAGCTACTGGCAAATAGCATTATGTTTGTCTGATTCTCTCTGGTTTGACTACAGTTCTTTTTCAAGGGAAAAAAAAAAGAATATGGCTTGATTGTTTTCAGAGAACAGAAGCCTTATGTAATAACCAATTAGTTATGTCTGAAAAGTCAGAGTCTCTGAAAAAGGGAGGGCGCTCCTTTATTCTACAGAGAACATCACTGTGAACTTTTGCATCTGGCTTTAGACACCTGAATGCTTCAAATATTTTCTCCCATTAAATGCTTTCATCTGTGTTTGACTCAGCTGGAAACAAATTTGCCACAGTACAATATTAATAATTATTCAATGCCAACATTTGCAATTTTTTCTGTCTCCACTTATTTTCTCAATTTAGACAAACTTTAAGTTGCATCAGACAGTAATTCAGATTGCTTGTTTTCAACCATTTTTTAGATCCAGGTGGTGTGTAAAATTAGCTGGTACTTTCATTTTGACTTACGATTTTTGCTAAATGCATAAGCACAAAGATCTGTGCACATTCAGAATTATGCAGTATAAGAAGCTAGATGCAGGCTATACTGATAGTTCTTTTTCTGTCTTCGAAGTTTTACAGGTACTTTTTGCAGAGGAAATCTGCTTAATTTATGAGATTTAAATTGGGTTTAAAGCATTTATTGTTTTATTAATGGTGTATAATTATTGATTTATTAATGAAGAATGACAATAAGTGAACCAAGAATTCCGGATCAGTATCAGTAATCCCTCTGATAAACCATAAATATCAGACACTGCAGAATGTTAATAAACACCTAGAAGTTTCCAAGAAGCTTTCACAAACTTATTTATACACACCTACACACAGGGCGTGCATAGCCAGTCCCTCACAGGCAGTGTGAATTTTGCAGACACTGAGAAGTGTGGGTCTGCCACATGCAGATCATCCTGTGGAGATGTGGATGCTGAGCACGTAGTGACAGGACAAGGGGGCATGGCCTTAACCCTCAGTGGAGTATGTTTAGATTAGGTATTAAGAAAAAATACACTCTCACACTGTGAGAGTGGTGAGGCCCTGAAACAGAGAAGTTGTGGATGTCCCACCCCTGAAAGGGTTCAAGGCCAGGCTGGATGGAGCGCTCAGCAACCTGGGCTAGCGAAAGGTCCCAGCCCACGGCAGGAGGGCTGGAACTAGTTCTTTAAGGTACTACCGAGGTCATTCTGTGATTCTAAATCCTTCTCTGGAAGTACTTTTCTGCCGATTGGACTGTCCAACATAGGCAGAAATTATTGGTTTGGTCCAGCTGTGTAACTTTCAGACCACTCAAAAAAGAGAATTCCCAGCTTTTTGATGATGTAGTGAGGGAATCAATGCACCAAATGCACCAGCAGATCATGTGCACCATACAAAACACTGGAAGCAAGGCATCTTGGTAATATTTGATTCAGTTTTAAAGTACTACCTTGCTGACTGGACAACTACTAAAAAAAAAAAAAAAAAAAAAAAATTGTACTTAACAATCAGTAGAGGAGCTGAAAAAATTGTTTATGGGCACTAAACTGAGCATGCACAGGATCAAGTTTTTGAACAAATCTGATCATCAGAGTCCATTTTTTAAAAATAACTTTGAAGGAGATTTTAAAAAAAGAATTCTGTAGTATCAGTACAGCTTAATGATGCAATAAACTGCCACAAGAAGGACCAGTGAAACACAGTCTAACCCTAACCCTAACCTACATTACATATGTATAGCTGCAGAAAGCATGCAGAAAATGATAATTTAACATTTCTAAGACAAACTGTAGCCAAATACACTTGCATAAGCATTATTTGACTATTTAAGGTATCTGTCACATTTGTTTTCCCAATTAGATACACACATAGAGTTCAAAAAGAAAGGTGTCACATAAACTTGCCCTTGTCTGGTATAGATTTCCAGTTCTAGATGAACTCATTCAAAGCTCTGACAGATAATGCTGGCAAGTGCCTGTTCAAGCTGTCTGTTCCACTTCTGTTGGATGAAGGAATATACGCCTGCATCTCATCACCCAGTTTGGCATTCTAGTGTGAGCCAGGTGGATTTGTATTAAGGTACTGAGCTGTGAAGAGAAACAACCGAACCGTGGTTACCCATCCTGTACTGCAGCTTGTCCTGAGGTGGTGTTGCCTCCAATAGGGGATGGTGCTGACACTAAAGGGTTGAGACTCCCGGCCAATTTGGCTGATAATGACGCACATGAAGGCCAGAGATTAGAGAAGTAGGACAGTTATTTACCTTCCCATGTAGTTGGGGTTTTTTGCTAGATTTAGTGGAGTTTTTCATTATGGCTTTTTATTATTATTATTATTTTTGGTTTAGCTATAGCGTGTCTTATAAACTGCCTTCAGTTCTTTTAACTGTCCCAATATAATTTGTGTTTTCTGACACATTTGCAGCAAAAAGGTATTGACTGGTAATATTTACAGTCAGTGAAACTCACTAATGTACCTCTGTCTTTCCTGATACAGAGCAATGTCACTCTTCTCCTGAGGCAGTTGGTATAGCCAAGGGTTTAACCTTCTGATGATGCATCACATTTCATTCTTCTTTCAGACTTCAGTAAATACAATTCATCATTGTATTTAAAAGCTGAGGTTTGCTGTCTGCTAAGAAATATTGCATCTGCCTTGCTGGTTTTCCTCTTTTCTGACAGTAACTTTTAATTATTTTTCATGTAAAATGTGATGAAGGGTGTCATATGAGTATGGTCTGGTATTGTTTCAAATAATGTGAAAGACATGAAATTAAATATTGTTCTAATCCACATGCCTGTGGTGCTCCCCTCCTGAGAGGAGGGGAGCATCCAAGATTCATGAATTTCTGGTTGAAAAGGAACAACAAATGCCAGAGGGTTAAAAAAACCACTTACGAAGTTTTATTAGTAAATTATAGGCATGTCATGGAAATTGGAATAAGTTAGTCCCTTCTCTTCTGGTAGTAATAGAAATAAATGAACTTTTTAAAAAGGGGGAGAACACAGTAAAGGATATCACTTGTCCTGGGTCTAGCATCAATCTGGCCAACAAGATGCCCAGGGTTCAGGGGGTGCCACCAGGTTATAGATAAGTTTTCCCCATCCTGAGGCTACATTTCTCACATTCCATGCAACTCAGTTAGCATGCACACATTCTTCCGCATCTTCCTGGCAATGGGTCGGAGGGCTTCAGAGATTTTCCATGGTCTCGTCCCTGACTGACTTGTCTTGCCCACTTTTTGACCTCATTCCTGTGCTTGAGCTGTCCTGTGCTGCACATTTCTCCAGGAGCCTGAACAAGGATGCATGTCTTAGAAAACTGCTGCCCTACCTCCATATCGCCCTTTTTCCAGCTGCATCCTGTTCTTATTTGCCCGTTTTCACAATATGGTCTTGCACAATATGTTCTAGGAAAGATTTTCATTCTGTGCTGGAGGATGAGTGCCAGAACCACATTACCAATGTTGTGTTTGATAGCTACTCACTCTTTTGGCTCATGAAAATTAATGAGTGTTCCATCTCATAAGTATAGGGAAGAGCACTGGATTTCAGAGGTCAATGTATAACTGAAGAGAGTAATTTTTTTCTTAATTAGGTTGAAGTTCTTTCTTCTGCTATATTTGTATATTTTGAAATATTCTGAGATATTTCTCTTTTCCTTAAACATGCTAACTGGTCATGTTGAGTTGCTATTGCTAAGTGTAGGGTAAATTGGTGGCCCAACGAATTGTTCACAATTACATTTTTTAGCATACTACAGAGTCATTGCTCTAGCTTCATTGATAAACCTTACTGTTTTGTTAAGCAAAACCTAAATTTACCTTCATGGATTTTTAATTTTGCAGTTAAGTTTTAGTACTTGATAATGGCAACAAAACTGGACACTTCCATATAATCTCTCAGGAGCAGGAAGAATTTATTTCTGCATTCCTGAACATCATTTAATATTTGCATCTTAGTGGAATAGATTTACTTTATGAAATCACTAAAAGGTTGGGTAATTAATTTTGGTTTTCCTTAGTACATAATGACATCCCTTCGGTGGTTTTTTTCACTTTCTCAGTTGTCAGAACCCACGCTACTTATCACATAGGATGTGTGACTAATTTTCAGGTGGTTTTGCTTCACGTACACATGTGCAGTGACTCTCCAAGGAACATAGATAAGACGGCATATTTCAGAAAATAGATTTCTGAAGCTAGACCCTTAGCTGCTGAAATTCTGTGTGCAAATGGAAATGTATAGCCTGGAAATCACACGATCATACAACAGTTAGGGTTGGAAGGGACCTAAGTCCAGCCCCACTGGCATGGGTGGGAGTGCTACTCACTAGACTGGGTTTCTCAGGGCCTGATCCAACCTGGCCTTAAACACTTCCAGGGATGGGGAATCCACAGCCTTTCTGGGCAACCTGTTTTAGTGGTCCACTATCCTCTGAGTAAGGAATTTCTTTCTAACACTTAACCTAAACCTGTCCTCTTTCAGTTTAGAACTGTTGCCCCTTGTCCTTGTCACTATTTGCCCACATAAAAAGACCCTCTCCCTCCTTTTCACAGGCCCCCTTAATGTATAGGAAGGCCACAGTGAGGTCTCCCCAAAGCTTTTTTTTTCTCCAGGCTGAACAACCTCAACACTCTCAACCTGTCTTCCTTGGGGAAGTATTCTCCCCTGGTCATCTTTGTGATCCACTCTAACAGGTCATGCCTTTCTTGTGTTGAGGACCCCAGAACTGAATGCACTAATCCTGCAGGCAGAGAGGGGAGGAGGAGAATCCCCTCCCTTGGTCTGCTGGTGACTCTTCTTTCGATGCAGCCCAGGATGCAGTTGGCTTTCTGGGCTGTGACCGCACACTGTTGGCTCTTGTCCAGATTTCCATCCCTGAGAACTGTCAAGTCCTTCTGCACTGGTCTGTTCGCATGCAGTTCCTCCCCCAGGCTGTTCTCATGTCTGGAACTACCCTGACCCAGGTGCAGCACCTTGCACTTGGCCCTGCTGAACTTCATGAGGTTCCCAGTTCTCACAATCTGTGTCACTGATGAAGACACTGAAGACCATCAGTTCCAAGACAGAGCCCTGAGGGACATTGCTCCTCACCAGCCTCCACCTTGACACAGAGCCACTGACCACAACTCTGGTTGTGGTCACCCAGGTCATCCATAGACTCTGCTTGTGTTTATCTAGTCCCTACCCATTAAATAGTCCATGCTTCAAATCCATGTCTTTCCAATTTGGAGATAAGGATCATCTCAAAGACCTTACAGAAGTCTAAATAGATGGCATCTGTCAGTCCTCCCTTGTCAGTTGTTGCTATCACCCAATTGGTCAGGCACTATTTGCCCTTACCAAAGTCATCCTGGCTGCCTTGGGTCACCTCATTGTCTTTTCTGTGCCAAGAATATTTTAAATATTCTTGAAAACTATGGATTAGACACATATAATGCTAAATAATTTCTGCCATTGTTTTGAAACATTAATGAGATTTTTTTTTTGCATAGTCATCAAGGATTCATGGCACTGCATATAGCATGCATCTATAAATATGTAGAACAAGGTCGAACTTTAGCTTGGGACCCAAAGACAATAAAACAGAAAAGAAATAATAAAGTAAAGTTGGACATTCAAGTTTTAACTGGCACATCTAAATTTATTGAAAGAAGTGCCATACCCTTTCTGTAGAAGCAGCAATATGACAAGAATAGTAATTTTTTGGCAGTTACAGCTACGCAGTAAATGTCTTCCTGAGCTTCTTGTGGAGAATATTTTTCCTTAAAAAGCCCAGAGGGAAAGACATATCATATAGCAGAAATATGTCAAGGAGGAATTATCTGGAAACTATTAGAAAGATCGAGCTGCAGTGCTTGAAGAAGAGAAATGTTACAGAAATAATACCTTTTCATGCATGCTGCAAAATTTAAAAAGCTGAAAATGCTTTCAAAAGCTTAGAATCTAATTAGTGAGAGGCAAGGTAGACGTGGGTTGTTGTCATATGCATTTGCATAAAAATAATTGGAAGTCATGTTACCAGCTGCAACATTTAAAAGAGTGTAGTGCTAAAACACGAAGGTTGAATCAGTTTCTCTGGGGCTGATGGGAGAAGATGTTGAAGTATGACAAGCCAGCATAACAGATAAGAAGGAAAGGTCTAAGACAAATTATGATTAATTAGTGTAAAATATAAACTGAAGCCCTTGGGAAATTGAAAGATTTTGTTTCCTTCATAATTTAGAAACATTCTGAATATACTTCCTACGACTAGACAGAGCATTAAGAGTTGGAGGTACCTATATTATTCACTCTTACCTTGTCTTTACCAACTACAGCTAGAAAGGTTTCAAAATTTAGTACTGGCAAATGAAATGTTGCAAGGAAAAATGCCATCAATATATGTCAAGGTCAAGGTCAGCAATCAGTTCTAGCAAAATCTTTCTAGACTTCTCAGACTGTGAAGTCACTAGGTCAATAAAGTCAAAATATTCCTTTAACTTGGCTAAAAGTAGCCAAATGTTAACCTCAGGTTGCAAATACATTTTTATTTTGTAGATGCCAATTTATTAGCCCCTGCATAATGTAGTTGTATTCTTGAGGCTTTTTTCCTTCACAGAAACTTGCTTGAAATGTCTGTGGAACTACTAACAGACCATAGAAAAAAAGGATTTTGATTGATGCAGTTTTCTGAATCAACTGGCTACTGCAACGAGAAATCAATGTTATTAATTCACGATCTTCCAGTGCCCCAGAGGATTGTATTGTAGGAGAGAAGCAGGATTAGAGTCTGAAATGGTCTGGAGAGGGTTATATTGGAACCTTTTTATTCCTCTCAAAGGACCTGGAGCCTGTGGAAACAATTTCACGTCACTACTTGCACCACTGATAGTTGTGGCACTCTACCTGGTGTTCTGTTTGTTAATTACAGATGAGAAGTGCCAGTTTAGAGGGAGTATTTGATGATGAGAAGACACTAATAATGCATATTCCACTTGAGAAATCCTAACTAGAGGTTGTAATTCTTGACAGTTCTTGGTACAGAAAAGCGGCCATTTTTTATGAATGGCTAATTTGTCTTGAAAGCATAAGTGTTTTGGCAAGCTGGGAATCAACTAATAACATAAAGTTGTTGCTTGACTCTCGGTCCTGCAGATTGAAGTTTTTTACACTCTGCTGATCATTGCTTATTTATTTTTCTTTATTTTTCAGTGGCTTTATTATCTCAGAGTAGGGCTGAGCCTGATACAGTGAAAATCAGATTAGAAACAGTTCACTTCATCTGATTCATTTTTCATTAAAATCCTTTAAATAATACATTAGTACATATTATATCTGACATACCTAAAGGTACGATCCTGTTCTGACCTGCTCAGCTTATGTGGACACTTGGTAATTCCATCATGCTTTAACTCAATGTAAATTGGACTTCTGCTGCAACAATCATAAATGTTCTTAATGCCTTCTTGAGTTTTTATGAAGCCTGCATGCTACCAGTTTTGCTCTAAATGGCTTCTGCCTCAAGGATGATTATCAAATCATTCCTAACAGCTTCTTACAATTTATTTTTTATATTAGAAAAATAAATTTTCTTCAATTTCTTTCCAAGGAGGCCTCTGAAATATGTGGGAAAATTTGACATTGCATTTTTAAACCTGCATTTATAAATGTGTTTACTTGAGCAGATGTGGTTTGCAATACTGTATCAGTAAAGGATCTAAACAAGTTCCGCATGACCTTAAACGGGAAGCAGAGGAACAGAAAAACAATTACCTTTTAGAAAGAAAAGTTGTAGGATAATATGAGAGGTGCAGGTATTCTGTGGGCATATTGTGTTTTGCAGGGAAACTGTCAAGACTCTGAAACTGTGTGATGCTGGTTTTGTGCTCAAGCATGAAACCTCTTCAGAAGACCCAGGTGGCAAAGAATCATCATTCTTGATTCAGCAAGGAACTCATCTCCTTAAATCACTTCTGGTTAAATATCTTTATCTGATGCTAAGGGACATGATAATTTTCTTTTGAATGAGATTTTTGGCATGAGTCTTAGTTGCCTTAGTTGCTAAACTTTTAGAAATTTGCTATAAATTTGCTAGATTCAAAAATACATACAACAGATTTACACGAGTAACTTACTGTCTGAAAAACGAGAGATTGTTGCAGTTCTGCTTGCATACCCAAATAAATTGTCATTTCCTGTCCAAATGTTCAGCTCTCATTCAACCACTTTTGTTTTCCTTCCTAAAAAAAAGCCACCCTTCAGTGGTAGAGAAATGGATCCTTTAAGGATATTTTTCAATTTGATTTATTGTCTGCAGGGATTGTGCTTTGGGGTTCCATAGCTTAAGTCATGATGAGCTTCACACATTAGTAAGTCACTCAAACACTTTATTATACAGAATACAGTCAGAATACAATTTATGGCCAAATTTGCATCCCTACCTTGCATTTCTAAAAGTGAATTCTTTGTTTGTTTATTCAGTTGGGGGTTTTGTTGCTTTTGTTGTTTTGGGTTTTTTTTTGTAAATTAAACATATTAATTAAAGCAGTTAAAATGGAACCTTTGAGAAGTGTCATTTGTTGTATTGGAGCATTTTTTCCAAATATAGCAAAACCTCTTAGCTAGATAAAACTCACTGAAATCTTCACCCTTGACTGTGATTGAAGAGTTACTTCTCTTTAGAGGTAGTCTTAAAAGTATTAAAAGTATTTTTTCTTTGGTAACTGGCTGTGATTCTCTTCCTTTGAGCATCAACTGAAGGAAATATTTTTTTTTTCAAAATTCACAAATAATTTCTTTACAATCATCTGCTGTGTTTAGTGATTCTGAGTTCATGGCAGCCTTTCACAGAAAAGATAATTTTCATCTCTCCAGAGGAGAGTGTAACTTAATCTAGATAGATATAACAACCATTTCAAAATAGAAAAATTTCACATGGAATTCTCTGTAAAAACATTTATAGACTTCAGCCCTCACTGAAAAATAGATTTTCAGAAAGAAAAATTAAATAATGTCAGTTTGTACTGCACAAAATTCATGAAAATGAATCTTAATTAGAAGCCATTTAGAAAAAACATGGATCCGGGTTTGTGTGTGTACTTATTTCAATAGAAATATCCTTTCAACTTGTTGGATTCAGCAAAAATTGCATCAGCAAGAAACTCCTTCTGGAAAAATAGGGGAAGGGGCAAGCTCTGTTCCTGGCACAAGGTATAGAAACTTCAGGGAAGGAACAGAGAACATAGGTCTATAGCTATGTGCATAGAAACAGAGATGCTGGAAGCCATCTGATTCTGTTCAGATTAGAACAGTTTTGTCTATATTGTAGGAAAGCTTTATTAACTTTTCTGAAAACAAAATTGGATAATCACAGTATTAAGAGTCGAAATAAGTTGATGAATGCTACAATAAATAACTACAGGTTAAATTCCTCTTTGGATAAGAAAATCTACACTCATTAGCCTGATGGGAGTTTCAAACTAATGTTCTTTAATATTAAAGAATGTGTGTAAAATCAGTTATTAATTTATACACACACTTGGACAGAATTGTTTTTATGGTGTAGTTACTTTTTGACAAAATAATAAACAGTCTCTGTAGCCTGATTTACAGTCTACAGGTTCATTCAGATTTTATGCGGTGGCCAAAGGAGGACATTTCAACATAAATGTTGTGGTTTTACACATGATGAGCTTGCTAAATAATACAAATCTGCAACAAAGATTTGTCATCTCTGATCCTGAATGGATTATTTAATGCCTGTTACAGTATATACTGAAGAAACTGAAATTCAATAAGTCACTGTCATGATCTTTAAACAGAGCCTTCCGTTCTGTTTCCCTTTTCCCTATTCCTCCACTCCTAAACAAGGCAATCCCTGAGGGAGAAGAGTATTCAGGAGAGCAAGCTGGGATGTAAACTGTGAGCTACTGAAAATAGTTCATTGTCTGTAGTACCATGATAGAAGGGAAGATATGAAGAAATAAAAAATATAAAAATCTGTATAAATAACAAGTCCTGTGCTTTAGGCATTTGCATTAATATTGCTTCCTTCTTAACCTTTACTCAGTTTGCAGATTTCCTGCTTCCTTTAGAAGAAACATTTTTAAAGGATTCCCTCCTGTGAAATAGCAAGAATTATATTATTCTTTTTTAAAATAGCTGTAACTTTTTGAATCTCTTGTATAGGCAAGCAAGCAGTTACGTGTATGCAATTAGCCTCAAAGGGAACCATGGCAAGTACAATATGACAGCTTCAAAATGTTTTTTCAGAGTGTAATGTCATTATAGCTGCCCTCTGTATTATATCCAATATTCTGGCAACCATGTTTAGGTGGTACAGCTGTATGTAGGTTTACGTTGTTTGGATTTTTTTCAGAAAAGAGACCCACTTTTAATCAGATTGCACTGCTCAATCCATAAGTCTTCTGAGAATCTTCTGCATGACTGCATTTTGAGATCCTAATTATAGAAACTCATATCAAAGAGGAGACAACAGTACAATTTGAAAAAGAAAATCTTATGTTGGAACATGTACTTGCCATTTTCTTATATTTAAATATAGAGTATTGTTTAAACTGAAGTATTTAACCCAAAGCGTTGAGCTGACACAGTCATTTGTGTATCAGTGAACACCCCTGAGTTTGTTACTCACCTTCTTTGCACTGAATCATGTATTGACTCCGCATTTCATCCCCTTTGAAAGGCAATTGTGAACATCTCAGTTTTGACATAGATTAATATATAGTGCAATGGACAACTGGCTTAGGTATTATACTAGTTAATGGAAAGCATAAGCAAAAGAATGAAGGAATTTCTTTTACCGCATTGGAATCTTTCAGGCTGTCTCTAACACATCTCTGCATAACTTTACACTATGGATTTGTTCTCTTACTTTTTGCTGCCATCTAGTGCATTTTACAAGCTAAACTGGACATGCTTGTAAAGGGGGACACACCTTTCAAAGTGTTGGGATTTATCATTAAAAATGGAGAAAAAATAGCACACATTTTTTCTTACTGTAAAGACTTTTTCCCTGTGTAACATAGCTCTTTCTATGTGCTGAATAATCTCCCGGGCATTTTTCAGTTCTTTTGACCCTGCACCATTTACTTCATCTAAGGAATTCTTTCAATTCTTTACAGCTTAGATTAATTTGTGATCTCTGCAATCTTTCAGGTGTTAGGTATGCATTATGAGTATTCTTTAAATCTTCCTGTAGAGTATAAAATAATATAACTTGAACTATTTGATAAACAAAAAATGCTGGGAAAATGGAACATTCTGAAATTACACGCATTCAGTTGAACAGCTGGGTGTTCGAGACTCTGAAAAACATATCTTGCTTGGCATTTGTTTGCAAGTCACAGCAAGTCTGAAAGTTTGATTCTGAATGCCAGTTAGCCAGCTGGCAAGTAAGCATTTTCAGCATTGAAAATGTTCAAAATGCAGGGAATATCCTTCACTGTCCATTTGACCTGATCTAATGTTATTTCACCTGTGTAAGCAACTCCCATTTGACTGACTGCTGTAATTATTAATAGCTAAAGTCTTTCTTGAAATTAAAGTGATTGCCTGTCAGGTTGCCAGCGTTTTTGATTTTCCTTTATCGCAATCTTAACAAGGAGAGAAATGAGCAATAGAATATACTCTGAAATTATAATTTGCATTCTATCACATTATTAGTTAAGGTGCTCCTGATACACATTGCCCAGGAGGTTTAGAGCCTCCATCCCTGGACATTACACAAAAGCCTTCTGGACACAGTCCTGGGGAAATGGCTGTAGGTGACCCTGAGCATAGGGGTCAGACTGGCTGACCTCTGGAGGTTTCTTCCAACCTCAGCCATTCTCATCATCAGTTCTCTCATCTTCAACCAATAAAATCTGCTTCTGGTACAGTATTGGTTCCTCTGTTTTTTAAGGACTCTGACAGCAGCTTTTGTTAAGGGTATTATTCTGGTTTAGCGGCAGTGGCATTTGATAATGGCTGGCAGTTCTATTAAAGGGTTTTATAAAGGTGTATTTTTCATACTTAGAAAAAAAATCATTCTGGAGATAAGCTTAGTATGGCTTAGTCACAAATGCCTGTGGATATTTCAGAAAAGTAGCAAGTATGGGGCAAAGGAAAATAGGATGAAGAGAATTGATTTTAATCTTGTTTGCTTGATATTGCTAAGCAAAACAATTGCTCTGCTTTAGGGTTCCCTTGTGACAGAAATGTATTTTACTATTAAGACGATGCCTGACTACTCCAGGAGTTAAGAGGGAAGGGTATTCCTTCCTGGTCAACTGTGTGAACACTGATGTCAGCAATATCTTTATGCTGACTGAAAAACGAACTCCTAGACTTGCAGATAGTCTCTAATTTCTACAAACACAGCTTTTGACATCTGAGGGTGTCCAAAGGACAATAAAAGATTGTCATCAGCCCTAAATCTTTCCCTTGATTTTATATGGTCTGAAATAGCATTCAGTAAGATAAACATGGTGGTTACTCCAGCTTTTTCTGGATGTTTGCAAATGAAGCTAGAAATTTGAGAAGTGGGGTAACAGGAAGTCCTTTACTCTTTAACAGCTTCTTATAATGCATTACAGATTGGTAAGAAAAACACAACACTAGTATACTGCAAAATGATACTTCTTTGCATTAAGATCAGAGAAGAAGGGTAAAGTAGCACAGTGTAGAAGAAAACATCATGAGGGAAGAAGGATAAAGTAGCACAGTGTAGAAGAAAACATCTGAGACGCTAAGATGAAGAAAAAAATGGACAATTTAAAAATACAAAAGTGGCATAATTTTAACATCTCATACATTATTAAATAGCCTATGATTTTGGTGTTACATTATGCCTCTGCTATTTTAGGAATTACATAAAAAGCTGTGCAGTATTATTTCAATGAAGCTTTTATGTAACTGTATAAAATTGCAGTATATTACTGCAAATGTACAGAGCCTTATTGCAGTGAAGTCCATTAAGATAATGCCAAACCAAGGGCATCATAATATATGTAATAAATTCTGTATAGTAGTTTTGCCTTATCATATTAGCATAAGAACATTATTTTATTTAGATAACCATGGAGTTTACATTACAGACAGTTGCCAGAATCATAAACATTGTAAATTGTCATAAGACGATCCTGAAACCTGACTGATGAAGGGTCTCAATTGGGCTGCCTTGCACTTTGGCCTACTGCTGTGGATATCAAACTCAGAAGCAGCCAGTTACACTCTAATAACAAATTGCAAGAGCACAAAGCATTTGTAACATGCTGGCCAGACTTTCAGTTGCTAAATTTGTTCATTCCACCTTTGTATCTACAATGAAATTACCAGACTTGTTTAACTTTTCAAGCGTTTAAGCATCAGGAATTAATGTTGCAGGTCATGGTGTAGAGGTACGTATCCTTTTGGGATGTTGAAAAGATGCAAAAAAATGCTCGGCAGTATGAACTGTATTAAGGAATGTGTAGGTGAGGAATGTCACCCCTGCTTACACACAGATTTGAGGAGTGGGCCAGCAATGAGATATGAATCCCTGCCTCTTTCTAGCCTACAGAGAAAGAAGCACATGAAGTGTAAAAGCTACCAGGCTATGACATATTCAGGAACCCTGTTTATGCCACTGAGATCCCCATAACTGAGCAACTGCTCAAATAGATCCATTACCATGGTGTTCAGACATTATATTGCCTGATCTGAATCTTACTGTGTGTTAAATTCCTATTATAACAGGACCCAATCCTAAATGGTTTCGTAAGGCATTGTCTGAATGAATATTAACCTATAATGTTAACACACTTTCACGGGCACATCACTTCAGATTCAGTGGGAAAGGGCTGTGGGTTTTTTTAAATCTGGAAAAGAAGAAAGAAAATGAAGGCATAAAGATAATATTTAGCAATTTCAGGAAGCTGTTACAAGGCAGATTTTGGTGCATACCATCTCACAGTTTTCTCAGAAGGAATTAAATGGGCATGGTACCAATAGTCTTCATGTGGACTCAACAGAAAAACTGGAGTGAAGTAGATCAAAGTTTGACATTTCCATACAAACTGCAATGATTTTAGTTGACTTCACAGTCTTTCACATTGAATTTTATGTCAATTTTGAGAATCTGAAAACAGACTTGTTAAACCAATTTCTTCCAGCAGCACTTTTACTTTGAGTTTCCCCAACTAAGACTTTTGAAAGATGAACTCTGTTATACTTTCAGAGGGTGACCATTTGTATTCCACTGGTGGGATGTCAATCTTTATTTGCAAGTTATTTTTATAGAGGTTTTGCTATCATCTGCATTCAGGATTTATGACATTTTTTCAAATGACTACCCTTGCGGTTTTCTGGGGTTTTTTTAATTACTGACAGCTATTCAAAAAGCAGTGGAAGAGAATTTTTTCCTAAGGTGTTACATCCAGTTTGTCATCATGTATAGCCTTATGTTTATCTGTTTGGGTTTTTGATAAGCTTGCATGTCTGCTTGTAATAGTGGTACCTGTCAGCTTACTGTTTCTTATTGTCCTTTTTGTCCTTTCTGATCTGACCTAGATATCAGCAGCAGCTTGAAGTTAAAAGTCCCATAGTACTGGGGAGTTTAATTTGACTTTTTTTTTTGTAAGCAGGACTATCTTGTTCTATATAAGATTATTTTTTAAAAAATTGCTCATAATAACTCCAGTTTCTATTTTTTAGGGGAAAAATATATTTCTTCTGAAACAAGAGTTTATTGTGGTGAAACAAGTAGATACATTAAAGCTAGAAAAGCTTGTGCATGGACTTCAATGAAGGAAATATAGCTTTAAGGAAAATTTTTCTGGGAATGTGGAACATACTTAGAACTCAGGCAGGCTTGTAGTGAATGTTCTGAAGCCATTATCACACCAGTGGTGTTTGACTAGTTTGGCTGGCATTAAGGCCATTTTCAGCAAGCTATTGAAAGCAAGTCACACATACATTTGCATGAAAATACCTTTAATTAGTTTCCCTTACAAAACTTTAGGAATGCTACAATATTACTGGTTTTGCTTGTGAAAGCTTGCATTTATGAGCAAGGCTTCAAACACAAATACAAAAGTAATCATAGTAATTTTCTTAATTCAGAATAAAAAGGGTAATTTTACATTCAGCTGTTTTCAGCTTTCCTTTCCAAACAGAAATTTTTCCCTGTTGAAAGACAATAAAATAGTGTTTCTCCCCAGCCAGTACACTAAGATTCTGAAACTAAGGCCAAGAAGTAAATGTGTTAAATGAAAGACGAAATATTTGTTCGTTCCATTGAATCACTAGTGTTGGACAGTCTGTGAGCAAACAACAAAAGTTGTTAAAATGGATTTTTTTTTTGAATATGCAATAAGGGCTCATCTGGATCATAGTTCCACAGTGCTTCATGCTGATCTTCTTAATGTGCACAGAAAAACAAAATTATACCAGTTTCACAGATGAAGAGCCTTAGCATTGAGAAAAACCCTGTCTTCCCTTAGGTGAAAAATTATTCTAATTCAGTATTGTGTTTAGCCTCTAACTTGAATTCCTTTACTTCCAAAAATTTTCATATGGTGTTTCCTTAACTCAAGTTGGCAGCGCCAGCAGAGGGATCTCATCAGGTTGCTCTGCAGGTGGCATGTTGTAGTGAAGCCATTCCTGTCTTAAATATTCTCTTTTGTGAAAACATCTAAGAGATTTGCCCAAGATCTGAAAACCTGGGCAAGAGCAAGTATTTTTTCCCATACAGCTTGTAGCAAATTCTAATCCTACTTTGTCTTCTGCATCAATACAGCAGGACTTATCAGAAAGTGAACATTAATCAGCCTCAGAAGCATTTATTCAAAAGGCAGATGACCAGCAGTCATCTGATTTTTGGTAGTTTTCATTCTTTGCTTTCTTAGTGGTTTTAAAAAGTAATTTTCATTGACAACTGCCCACCATAAGAAATGACACATAACACAGTCATCAGAACAAGAGACTCATCTGCCTACGGAAAAATTTTAACAATGAATGTGTTGCTACTGACACTTGGAGACTAGACAGCAAAAATTCTATGTTAGCTATTATCAATTTTGTCTGCCTTGGCAGCTCTATTAGCTGATTCCTAGAAAAAAATTACACAATAGATGGAAATGTACATATATAAAATTCCAGGTGAATGTCATGTTTACTTATTATCATTTTCAAGCTTAACTAATAATAATGTCTCCCTTAATATTCCAGAAATGGCCAGTGGCCCTTCACAATTAGGGTATATTTGTAACCTCATCATCTCTGCACAACAGCTCTTTGAGATAAATTGCCTTAATCTGCCTTGAATGGAAATACAGTCAGAAACAGACCTCATGTTATTTTATTCACTGTTTACTTCAAAGCATCTTAGATTATATTTAGCAGCTTTGTAAAACAGGTAGAGTATGACGTAACAAGCAAGACTTAATTTTCACTGCTTTTGCTGTACCGAAAGTGGCCTTTCCTTTATAATTGTTCACTGGGCCATGAGTTGCTGGTCATGATCTCCCCTCACTGAAATTACTTTGTAATCAATCAGTGATGATTCAGCACAGTTCCTGAGCTGACTTTCCTTATGCCCTCTAAATTCTGCATTCTTTGTGTCCATCATCAATGACAAATTCTTCTCCCCCAACCTTGTTATCCTCTTCCTAGGTTTGAGATAGTACCCAGACAATAGTACTTTTATCTTATCTCGAGTTCACATTATTAAGACTGTGTCTTAACTTACAGTCCAAGTTCCAGGTATCCAGAGAGGCATATTCAAGGGGGCCTCAGTGGTCACTGGTGGTCACAGGTGCCATCTGACCCATAACTTAGGGTCATTTTTCTTTGACTGGTGGTAGACCTACAAGAAGTTGCGCAGTTTGCAACAGTGGGAATTTTTGTCTGGATGCATTACCCAGGATGTGCTATACAGACCTTGCTTCTGCCAGGCCTGAAGTTAGCACCATGCTGTTGCTCCATTCTCCACTTATCACATGGAAAAGTCCTTCTGGGGTCTCAACAGTGTTTGTGACAGGTAACTGTGCTACTAAGTCCTTACAAAATTGCAACTACACCATAACGGAGACATCATTTAACCCAGCAAAAGCATGTGTCTGGGCATTAATATTGCTTAATTGTTCTCCTTAATATTTGAGAATCTGAAGTATTAAAAAACAAGAAAAAACCAAACAAACAAGAAAAAAAAAAAAAAAACACAAAAAACCCAAACAAACAAACAAACTTTTTCCACTTATACCACAGAATTAGGACATGGCTCACAAGGTACAGAGGTTTGCTATCTTTCCTAAAGTTCATGGTAAGTAGGCCATCCTGACAATATTTTCTGCTGCACTTTTGTTCTTGGCCTTGCTCAAGGTCCACTATAACATTTTGCTGATATTATCCAGTTTGATACTGGCCAAATGCCTGTCACTTATGAAAGTTGTTTGCTAACCCTCTTGTGCCATAGTTGGGCAGAGGAGAGGGAAGAAAATTAATGAAGAGCTCATGAATTGAGATAAAGATTGGGAGAAGAACACTGTAAGGGCAAAATAGGTTCAAATTTAAAGATATAAATTAAATTTATTATTAACAGAGTCTGAGGAGAATAATGAGCAGTAAAATAAACCTGTAAAATACCTGTTTTCTCCCCAGCCCCTCCCTCCTTCCCACTGACAATGCAGGGAGACAGGTCATGGGGTTTTTGGTCAGTTTCTCACTTGAGGTCTTCTCTTCCATCATGGAGAGAAGTTTTTCTCTGCTATGCCATGGGACCCCTCCCATGGGTAAACAGTCTTCTCAAAACTCCTGTGGTGTAGGTCATTTTTCCACAGGGTGCAGTCTTTTTTGGATAGGTGGCTCTCTCCAATACAGCTAGCTAGAATAAATATTGAGAGCCTGATACTCAGATCTGTTACACCTCTTTTCTCCTCTTTTATCTTTGCTGCTCATAATAGTTCAAAATTGGAAACATTACCAGTGTAGCAAAATAAAAAAAATGGTATAGCTTCTGCTACCCTGTACTGTTTCGGGGGAGAAGGCATAGCCTGGTGTCACTGTGCTTGGCCACAGGTCAGCTCTTTGAAGTAAAAATATTCCATTTCAAGAATGCATATCATGTTAGCTAAAAGGGAGTCTAGCTTTGCCTGCCTGAAGGAAAGGTTCTGAGTTTCTCTGGTGAGTTGATAAGACATGTCAAAAATGACTCAGATAGATCACCAGTTCTTTTTTATATCTCATAAAGCAAAGCGTGTGTCATACTGCCTCATCAGCCACAGCTCTTGCTGGGAGATCGCTGGTTTTCATTGACAGGTCAGAGCACAGCTGTGCATCCTGAACATTGAGTTCATTTCTTCTGGGACAGTGGGAAGGGATTTTTTTTCTTGTCATCAGATTGGCTGCAATAAATTGTGTTTGGGGGCCTTCTCACAGGATCTGTGGTGTGCATTCGCAAAGCTCTGCTGTTGCATTATGGCAGGGGTA
The DNA here is from genome assembly GCA_013397315.1 of Donacobius atricapilla. Classification (NCBI taxonomy): domain Eukaryota; kingdom Metazoa; phylum Chordata; class Aves; order Passeriformes; family Mimidae; genus Donacobius; species Donacobius atricapilla. Next base: position 292,796 of record WBMY01014895.1, on the reverse strand, counting down.
GGAATGTGCTGGGGTTACACTCTTGTCCTCAGACGGCTGCATTTCCTGGCAGGCATGAGTGCATGGTGATTACAGGGCAAAGTATTGGTTGAAATTATGATGAATGAGGGATGAAGCTTTTTAATAGCTTGGGTAGTAAGAGGATGATGCCTTTTCTCCAGGATACTTAACCTTCATAAAATAGGACATAATACTATTTCAGGCACTGCCTGCAACTGTTTAAGAATGAGAGAGTGCACATTAGTGACTGTTCCCTGGCAGGTGGTGACGTAGGAGGAAGGAGTGATTAATGCACCTTTTGTGATCCTGTGTGATTTATGCTAGTGATTCATAGATGAATTCATAGTTCTAGTACTCTTTTTGTATTACTGAATCACACTGGCTTAGCTACGTATACAAAAAAGATATTGGATAAATAACAAATAGAGTGCTAAAGGAGCTTCAATAAATATGGTTTTCTTGTCTTCCTTAAAATCTGAGATTTATGGAGTCCTGTGTAAAACAGATTAACCTGCCTGTTTAGGATATAACTGCACCACTTTGAAGATAAAGGTGACCCTTAGATAAAGTGGACAAATATACCAATATATTTCTTGCTGTTGCATATATTATATATTTTTTAAAGCCATGTCAACCATTTCTATGTATCTTTCTCTTATAAATTCTAATCATCTTCAAGTATTCTTTGTTTAATAAAATCACTCCATATCTATTTTTTTTCTGGTTTTAGCATTTTTTACAGATAATTCCTCTGTGCATGAGCTAGTCTTTAACAGTAACAGTGTCATTAATGTTATATATAGGTAGTATGCTGTATAGTACTGCTTTTAACAATAAAAAAAATTAACCTTCCTTAAAAAATCTGAAGCTGCATGGTTTTCTCTTTGCACAAGTGATGCTGCCATAGCTACCACTTGTGGAGCTGAACAATTACAGCAGCAGAAAATCTTACCATAGAAACACAAGAGTAATGAATCACTCCATTCCTCCAGTACTGCAATTTCCAGTCTAATAGAAAGTGCTGGAACACAGGAAGCACATAAATGATACCTTGGCACAAACACTGCTTTAGATAATACTAGAAGACATAGAATTATATTACACACAAAAATACATTTAAGGGTAGCCATATGAGTTACAGGAATTTCTGCCAGAAATGATTTCATGCATTGTAAAATCTTGAAGGACTCAAGCCAACAACTGCAACACAAACTTCTTATTCTGCTTTCTCCACAATTACCATGCAGATTCAATCTCAATGGAAATATTCTCTGTTCAGCTGCATTAGTAGAAACCTATGCCAGAGATCCCCATCCCACAAACATCACTGTGAGATAATTTTTACTGCAACTTGACAAATGAAAATATTATGGATACTAACATATTTTAAAATGGTTCAGTTGCTCACCTCTCTAACACTTATTAAAAGAAATCATAGTGTAGGTACAATAGGAAAGTGAGATTTTAAAGGAATTTGCTCATCATATAATAGAATATACTAGTTAACTCCAGTGTTGATCTTATGTTTGAAAGAGCTCAGCACAAAATAATAAACACTAATAAGTGTTTATAATCAACTATGGTTTGAATCAGTTCTAGTGAAAGATCTCTCAAAGACCTTATCTCACAGATGGTAAAATGTCAAACTGACCTATTTATATCAGTGGTTACGATATTCCACTACTACATTGATCACATATAAAATGTTTTAAGTGAATGTTAATAAAGTTAGGATTTTACACATTTAATTTAAAACATTTTGAAAGAAAGCAAATTAAAAATTATATTTGTTTTTGATGGCAGTATTTCATTTACTGGTTTTATACCACTGAGTGCCCATCAATTTAGTACAGAAGCTATACATGGCAGAGTATACAGTTCAATGGTAACTGCATCAGTAGGATTTCCCACCTTATAGCACCCTTCTCTTCAATATCCAATAAACAACAACAACAAAAAGTAATTGTCAACTCTGCAGACGAATCTAAAACTTCCTATTTTGATCTTGGTATCATTTGATTTGTATCACATCCTGATTTGTCACACAACAGTATATTTTTTAATATTAACTTTTCAGAATTACATGACCTTGAGCAAAGCAAGATTTTTTTTTTCAAAGAGAAGAAACATGTGCACCAAAAATTTCATCTGTTTTACAAGTTTCTGTAGTTCCTAAGTGGTTTCATAGAGATCATTGTCTGCATTAAAGCATCTGCCATTGTGCTAAAGACTATGATCCTCATGAAACCAGTCATTTGGTTCAGACAAGTGGAACATTCTCACTGTGGTCTGACCTTTCCACAGGTTAAACACTATTATGTTGGAAACTCTGTTACAGGTGGGAGTTTCAAGAGATACGTTCTTTGATGTGAAAGTTATTCAGATGTGGTAGGACCTTGACTCCAGGGAGCTACCTTCCAGTTCTAAATGTCTTAAAAAGGCTGTAGAAAACCTCTGCACATCAGAAAATGGAATCTTTTAACAAAGAAAATATTTTCATTTGTGAGTTGTGTAATTCATTTGGATAGCACAGATGACACTTGTATTTTTAAATTTTACACTTGTAAAAAAAAAATGCTACATGACCTGAGATTCTATCAAGTTTTCAGGATTCCAGGGAAATTTATGGTACAGGTCTGAATTAATTTTTGGACTGCAGGCCCTGTTTTAGGTTAGCCTTTAAGTACCCAAGTGTCTTGGAAGCTTTCTGGGAGCATTTTTCACCTCCTTAGAAATTAAGAATGTTGAAGCCAGAGTGGAAGCATGAAAGAGTCTGTTGTTCTGAACCATGAAAAATCAGTATAACCAGAATAATTGATATAATCTGCCCCTACCTTTGAAGAGGCATATAGCAGAAATTGGGAGAACTGAGGTTTAGTTGGTACTCCAGGGTTATTTTTTGTCAATACATCTCTAACATTAAAGCAAAGCAGTCCAGAAGTAGAGAATGGAATTCCAGTTCACCTACTTTTGACTGAGAAATTAAATTAAATTTATGATTTTAATTATGCCTATTTGTGTTACAGTGTGTGAAAAGCTGTGATTTTCAAGATCACCTGTTTTCAGTAGTGCTGTCATAATTTGGTCAAGTGAACCTGAAAGCCTGGGAAAACTCCAAGCACCTACCCTAATTACTAAATCATTCTTCAACCACAAGCAGATTGTTTCTTTCATAGCCTAACTGAGGTGTTAGTTGCCCTTACTCACTCTAATATGCATTTCACTTATAGGAGCATTAATATCAATGAATAGGAAGGAGCAGAAGGAAGAAAGTCCTTCATTATTTTTGCAGCCAATACGGCTTTGTAACATATTTGTTAGAAATTGACTAAAGGAAGTAAGCAGGAAGGGTTAAAATGTACTCTTTCCTCTTGCTGCATTACAGCTCTATTCTTTTTTCTTTCTTTTTTTTTTTTTTTTTTTTTTTTAATAAGGCATTCTTAATTCCTTTATGTGGTAACTTCAAAACAAACATGACCACAAGGCATCGCAGTTCATTCTGCAATTGTTTCTATGGATACATAGCGGACATCCCTATAAAGCAAAATAAAGATATAATGGTTGCAGAAAAGGCCCAACCAAGGTAGTTTTCATGAAGATAGAATGAGTATATAATATCAATACATGCTAATAAACTGAAAAAAGCACTATCATCCTTGAAGAATTAGCAGTCAGAATGAAACATCCCATCATGTGTTCACTGAGGGTGGTAGTGGCAGCAGTGATAATCACAATAAAGTCAAATGTCTAATTCCACTTCCACGATCTCTTCATTCGGCTGTGTAGACACAGATACATCAAAACTTTATGGCAAAAATACAGATACACTTTTCAAATCACCATCCTTGCTACTGAATCAGAAGTTTTTTTGTCAGAAGAGTACAGAATGTATTAGAGGTTGAAGCACCACTCACTCCACCCATCAGTGAAGAGCAGTATCTGTAAAATATTCAGACATTAGAATGAGACAGAGTAATATCAGATTGGTAATAGCAATTGCTCCAGTACTTTCATTTTACATGGACAGACATTATGCTGATGCACATCGGAAACTAAAAGGTGTTCAGAAGGTGTAAAGAAACTCATTTACCTTCATAAGTTATTATTGTCACAGGCACTGCCTTGTAAAATCGTAGTTACAGACACTCTATACCCAGAAAATAATATGAAATCCTTTGTCTTTTTTATTGACAAAACTACTCTAAAATTCTCTATGATTAAATGCAGATTGTTACATATGCTTTTTAATCTTAATTTAGGTTATTTTACTTATTCATTTATAAGTTCAAGTGTCTTACTTAAAAGAACTGCTTATTTTCATTCCTCAAAATTTACAAGGTTAGATAGCCAATAGAGCCAGACTGACAGAGTAACTTCTTGTTATTTGTCTACATAAATATAAAGAAATGGGTCAGCATCATGAGATCAAGAGAAACTGAGTTGGTTCTCTGAAGAGACTCTGAAAGCAAATAACACTACTGCTAATGATGTCATGATGCAACTGTTTCCCTCTCTTGTATAGTCTCTTGTATTTTACTTTTTCAAGATAATGATTAACTTTTGCTGCAAATAAGTCAGATGACCTGACCTCTTGAGTACGAGCTAGAGAGAAACTAATCTCATAGCACTTAAAGATAGGTCTATTTGAGAAAATGATACACAAATGGCCTTTTGTACCATTTATAAAGATCAGCTGCAAATCAGGCTTCTTCTGTTGCACTTTGGATCAGGTTCTCTGGGTGTGTCACCAACTGTGCTAATTCTCAGCAATAGAATAACTGTAACAGCTACAGTTCTTGCACATTTGAAAAATGCCAACACTCCGTTTTATAATATTTGATTTTACGGTTTTTAGGGCATTTTATATCCTTCATAAGTCATAGCCATCATCGAGGAATGTGTGAAATTCAGAGCTGAGGCAGCAATAAAAGTAAAAGGTCAACCTACAAGACAAAACAACCCAAGCTATTGATAGAGAGCATATTGTAACAAATTTGAAAGCACACAGTGATTGCTAACTTTTCACTTCAGACAATTTTTCAGTAGTTCAACTACACAGTACCTCTTTTGTCCTTTTCATGTTCAATTAGTTGTGCAAGCTTAAGCAAATACCATTTGTAAAAGCTTTGTGCACTCTCCTATACATTACTTTTCATTTTAGTAGGAGGAAACTGGGACAGAGAGGTCAAAGTTTGGTCCTTCCTACACACTTATTTTCTAGCTGCTTTTTGTTTTCTATTTTTTTGGCCTACCTTTGATGTAATTTAAAGAAAGAGCTGAGATTGAATTAATTGTAGAAATTTTGTTAGAGTCATGGACAAATGGAATCTATGAAGTTTTTCTTAACCTCCTACACTTCAGTTGAAATATAAACAAAAATCCTATGATGCAGGAATTTTTCACTCTGAGAGCTGGTGGTACTCCAGAGAAAGGATGAACAAGAAAACAGGGTTGAGGCCTTCTTTCCTCTTGTATTCCTCACAGCAGAAGAAAATATCTGAACTACATAGGGAAAAAAGTGAATCTCAGAGAGGTAAGAGAGATAGACAGAGGACAGACACCCAGAAGCTTTAAGAGAGAGGGTGGGTTGGAACTAAAGAAAAATGTTATTTTGTTTTTGTGGGAAGTCTTTATACTCCACTCAGCACAGGTTCCAGGGCCCACTGGAGGCCAATTTTTACTAGTCTTGTTCTAAGAAACACAAAGGTCTAGGGTACATAGACTTTATTTTCCTTCTTTGGATTTCACCATCACATATTCCATGCTTACAGTGTAATTAGATGCACTTCCAGTGATGAAACACCACTGTTGGACTGAGATAAGATTTAACCCTGGACTGCATGTACCATTATATGTGAGGTGATTCCTGAAAACCAGTGTTCTTCAAACATGACCCACTTATTCAGTGACATCTTGTAAGTGATGATGTGCTAGTCTGAAGGCTGCAAAAAGCTATTTGGGAAATTCCCAGAGTCTTATTTAAATCTTTAGGGCTTATCTGTATTAGAGCTAAAGCTCTGGGCAGTCAAACTACAAATTGAAAAGGCACCGAGATTTGAATTACCTTCTGAGGCAAAGAAATCACCTTGGTCATTGGTAAGGACACTTACATTATCTAATTTGCACCATCCAAGGAATTTGGATGCTAATTTGCTAATCTACCACCTTTTGTAAGCAATAAATTTGTGAAATATATGGCAAATGCAATTGCTTGTGTCATTCATAGATCACCTCAAGCTTCATAATATAATATAACATGGTCTAGATACAGGTGAGAAATTAACTCAGCCTACAACATTTCTAGGATTTGATATTTTAGAGGCTACAGTCTGGTATGCTGTATAGATAATAATTAATTTCATTTGAGGTTGAAAAAAGGACATTGAAAATATATTTTCTGTTGACAAATGACTTTTAATTAGAGCTCAAATACTCTTTCAAAAAATGTGTAAAAGTCCAGGCAGGGTTCTGTGGTGTGGTACTATTTTTACTGATTAGGTCAGTGGCACATTTTTAATATGTTAACTACCATCACATGATACAAGTACATTTTTTAATATACATTAGTATATGTTATTATAGAATCATATTTTCTGTGATGCATAGTCAGAAGAAACAAGGGGTCATATTTCACTGGCCACTGTTCAAACACAGATGTTAGTCTGCAAATTCTTACTGCTTAGAGGCCTGATTTGTGTGGAGGAATATTATCTTCTCCTTTCTTAACTTAAAGAATCAGAAAAAAAAAAAAAAAAGAAAAAAAAAATTCCCTGGGCCCATTGGTAGACCACTAATAGAATTTAAATATTAGAAACTATGTACAAGATTTACAGGCAAAGTGGAGAGATACAACTTTCTCATTAAAGGCTAAAATATTGTTTTGTATGTGTGACTCATAGTCATTCCCTTCCATGGGAAAGCATTATCCATGGGGACTTGCTCTTTCTAAGCTGCAGCTCTTGATCCACCTTGTGGCTCTGTTAGATGTTCAGAGAAAAAGCAGAGCACATGCCTGTGCACCCAGTTTTGTGTTTTCATTAAGAAATGAACAAGCAACATACAAAGGTTGTTTTGACAATCACTGAAAAAAATAAGTTGAAGATACAATGTGGAAATATGAACCATCAAAGAAAGATTCTATTCAGGTTTTCCTCCACAAAGTTCATTCCTTCAGAATTTCTCTCTTGTGGTATTTTTAGGATAGTTAGAAAAAGGAATACCCAAAGTGAATGACAAAGGTTTCGTCAGTTCAAAGCAGCTGTGGTTTACCTGGTCACTTGCGACGTTGTCAACTTTTCATAGAGACTTTAGTAATTTCTATTTGCATTCATAGCGTAGAATACATTTTATGTTTATAAACATAATTTCTTATCTGTAAATATTACACTGCATTATGTGCATATGGTAAAATTATCTCCATTTTGTTGAGCTAGAAACAAAAACGTCAGAGACTGATTTTAAACTAAGACAAGAGGAGGTTCCTAGGATTGAAGAGAAGGCTCTACATTTGAATTACCAGGAAGTATAAGAAATTGGTTGAACAAGGATAATCACCATAGGAAGGTGATGATGCCCTTCAAATTCAAAGCTTAACTGACGTAGTTCGTCACACGCACACAAACACACATTCACACTTTGATCAGAAGGCACGAACCAAAAACTCTACTCTATTTGAAAGTCTGACTCCATATATAGTATACCTACAAGGGCCAGGGATTGGGGAAGAAGGTTGACACCTCTCCCCATCCCATTGGTCAAGACAACTGTCCATCAGCTGTCCATATCTCTAAGAACAGGAATGTAAACCACCTTGAAACTATACAATAACATTGGCTGTGTTTACAGACCAGAGCGTGAGCAAGAACACAAAACATGAAACTGTGAAACAGAAGAGAAGGCTGAAAAAATCAGGGAGACACTTAACTTACCCTTTTAAGTGAGCTCTTAAGAGATTTATGTCTTCCAGCCTCAGGATCAGGCTTAAAAGAAAGAACTGATGATCAAGCCCTTGTGATTCAGAATGTTTTTAAGGCAGAAAAGGTAATGGGTGCTAAATAGACATGAAAGAGGTGCTGAGCCTCCTAGCTGATTATTAGAGTTGCAAATTGGCAGAACTAGTGACAACGCCATCAAGAATTGGTTATGGAAACTTCTTTCTGCCAGCTGAATTCAGAATGGAATCATTTGCATCTATGGAGGCTCAAAATAATACATACATAAATAAAAAGGCTATTTTAGAAACAGGAAAAGAAATTAATAAGAAACTGGTAAAGAGAGAAAAGTACAATGACTACCTAGATTTGCACTACATTTTTTTCCTCTTTCCAAGGTAGACAGTTCTGGATTTAGAACATAGCCATTATGGTTTAAAGTTATTATGTAGTGTATTTAAAGTAAATGCTGCTATTTTACAAACTATTAAAAATTTTGCCCTGCAATTTTGTTACTTGTCTCCTCATGATTACTCTAGAAAATTACAGCTGCTCTGTACTAAGGCTGAAATCTTGGAAAATACTGTCATGTAGTTCTGCAACCGATAAATTCATCTAAAACTGAAGTAATTAATTTTTTTTTTTGCTTACAGATTGCTTTAAACTTCTAATAGAAATTAGTAATAGTATACAAAGTGAGTTTAATGAAAACACTGCAACAAGCAGTATGGTGCAGACTAATGTTCAGTGTCACAGCTTTGGGTATGGTACTTCCAAGTCTTACTGCAAATAGTAGAGATATTGAAGCAAAAGCTGTTTAGAGCCCTAGGGACTGCTGGAAGCAATTGAAAATTTTCTGTCATAAGGAATTATGATAGATTTTTGAAGGATAAACACAGGCTGCATATGATTTCAGTAAGCTGTGGAGATCTGCCTTCAACCTTATGCTGCTGAAAACATTTATATGCTTACCTGGATGTGTTTCACATAGTACTAATTTTTTAGTATCAAAATCATAGCCTTTCAACCTTAAAAAAAATCGTTTTTATAGATGCATTTAGCATATGTCAACATCTATTGTCTATTTTTCGCATACAACACAAGGAAGGACAAAATGTAGATTTAACTGAAAAGACTGAGATTGGGGAAAGGAGTACTGTCAGAGCTAATTATGGCCCTTGCAGTGGGTCCAGCCCGACAGATCATTATTTCTCTTTCTAGATGTAGTCAGGGAATGGATTTCTGCCCAGAAAGGTTGTTTTTACCAACCATTACTTGCTGCACTTTTTCTGTGGGATCCTTAGCCGTCTGTCATTAAGTGTTATGCGTCCAGAAGCTCTTGATACCACAATTGCGGATCCTCTTTTGACAGGAATGGTCATAACTGACATGTTACCAGGCAAAATATTTTATACATCATACATTTTAATGGAAATGTATCCTTCATGGGATGGTTATGGAATCCTTCATGTTGACCATGTGAGTGGAAAATGGAGTGCAAAGAGTGTTCATAAAAAGCCCCAAAATAGGCTTCATGATCCTGAGAAGTTAGTACTGTGTTAGTAAGTTCAATTAGTATACTGCAAAATAAATCAAAACCATCCTGGACTCCTGAAAATAATGGCATTTTTGAAGGTCTTAAATCAAATTCTGTCCTTCCCAAATCACAGCTAAATCAAACTCCAGGAAACTTTCTACAGTTTAGGTGTTATTTAATGAGATATTCTTCCTCAAGGAAACTCCTATGAACAATGATAAGATTGAGCAGATGGTCATTGCTGTCTGACTGGGATGGATAAAGCTTTATTTGGGTCCCATAAATTAATTTCCTGTTAAAGCTGAATCAGTTTGTACACAATGGTCTTTTTCTCCTATGTTAACAAGAGGCAAGCAAGGTGTTGGAAGGTTTTTGTCCCTCACGTTCTGTTTTTGAAGTGGGATTGCAGCCTTTCCAGTCCAAAATTTTAATCTAAATGGAATAATTCAGAAACATCATTTAAAAGTGAGGGCCTATTTAGTCTGCAATAGAACCAGTATAATTCTGCCCCAAAGAAAATTTTAAGCCAAATAGCTCCTCCATGAGTGCACCCAACCAATCTCAAAACATTTTTCCTAAGCGTTTTCTAAACCAACTTAATCCACAAGCGATTTGGTCTTGGTTTAAAGAGAGACTTTATATAAAGAAAAGCAGTTTAGAATATTTTGGTGAGTTGAGCCTGGCTGTGCACCAGGTGCCCACCAGAGCTGCTCTATCCTCCTCAGCTGAGCAAGGGAGAGAAGATATAATGAAAGGTTCATGGGTCAGGCTGTAATTGGTAAAACAGGCCTAACTTGGGGAAAAAATAATTTATTACCAATTGAATCAGAGTAGAGTAAAGAGAAATAAAACCAAATCTTAAATCACCTTCCCTTCACCCCATCCTTCTTTCTGGCCTCAACTTCATTTCCGAATTCTCTACCTCCACCCCCACAGTGGCACAGAGGAGTGGGGAATGTGGATTGCAGTAATTTCACCACAAGTCTCTGCTGCTGCTTCCTCCTCAGTGGGAGGGCTCCTCACTCTTCTCCTGCTCCGGTGTGGGATTCCTCCTACAAGAAACAGTCTTTCATTAATTTCTTCAATGTGGGAAGGTCCATGGGCTTCAGTACTTTAGGAACTGCTCCAGTGTGTGTTCCAGGGCACAGGGACATAAGTCCTAACAACAAACCCGCTTCAGCATGGTTCCTCTCTCTGCAGGGCCATTGTCCTGCCAGGATCCTGCTCCAGCATGAACTGCTGCCAGGGCTTCTTTTCTCCTTCTTAACTACATTATCCCAGAGGTGTTGCTATCATTGCTGATGGACTTGGCCTTGGCCAGTGGCAGGTCCATCTTGCAGCCACCTGGCTTTGGCTCTATTGGACATGGGGGAAGCTTCTGGCAGCCTCCCACAGAAGCCACCCCTGTAGGTCCTTGCCACTACCAAAATCTAATCACATAAACCAAATACAAAAATGCTTTCAGTGAAAGGAAAAGCAAATTAAAGTGAACTGACAGAACTTGCAGAATAATTCTTCCAGACAGGACAAAAAATGAATCAAAATAGCAAAGATAACAAAAGCATTCAGAGCTACACAAGATACCATAATTGAGGAAACCTGAGTGAAAAGTACTAAAGCAGCATGAAAGCTGAATTGATTTTGGGAGCTGTATAATAGAAGGAAAGATTGGCAGATATATTATATGCCAAAAACCACCTGCTGTACACAAGGAAGAAACACCTTTATATATTGTCCTCTGATATTTTTAAGATTATTGATGAGATAAGGTTATCCTTCTGGCTGCACTGAGTTTCTGGGGATTTGTCTATTACACAAAGCTTTCAAAGGAAGACTGTAATTGCCTTTGCATTATGCTGGTGTTTTCTGGAAAGCAATTTAATGAATCTTTGCATGAAGCATAATTCAACTTAAAGCTTAAACTGAAAAAGTATGATAGTCCTTTCATCTTCCATTAATTTAAAACAAAAGAGTGCTAGGAAAACATAATAGTAACAACTTGAAAATGAATTGAATTACATCTTTACATTACTACTTACTGACTGAAGGAGCTGTTCCCTCCAACTTCCATAGCTTTGTTACAGATAATATAATGACAGCACTAAAAGAACCTATGTCATTAAATATTGAACCCATTGTGACACGCACTACAACCATAGAATCATAGACTCATAGAATGCTTTGTGTTGGAAGGGACCTTTATGATTAAAGGGTGTTGAGTGTGCTTCCTTCCAGGGAAGCCATCCTGCATAAAACTACACAAAGGGCATGTACAGTGCTTTCATTGTACTCCCACTTTAGAGATGGAAAAAGCACAGGAATATAGAAAATTATACTCTGCTTTGGACAAACACAACATTGTGTCAGTAGAGTACAGATGATGCCTGTGACACAAGGTAAAGTGAGATTATAATCCTTTCTAAAACAGAATTGATTTAAGTAAAAAGCAGGAGTTTAACAGCTGGTTAAATATATCTGTGACTGGATTACTAATGTATAACAATCCAGTCTCCTCTGTATTGTGTCTCTTCAATATTTAAAATAAATAAGTTACTGTTGGGGGTTAGATTTTATTTTTTCCCCTATAGAATTTTTTCCCACAAAGTCACTAGGAGGATAATTGCTGGGTACTTATGGGTGCTTGACCAAAACAATACAAAGGGCTAGGAAAGTGTAGCACCAGGCTACACCGTTTTTTGGTCTCTGAGAGTTTTTTTCTCTCGGAGGGAAAGAGGTGATACCGCGAGGTTTTGGGAGGAAAAGGGCAGGCATGGGGACAGTGTCCCTCTCTTGCTCTCAGCATCGGAGAGAGAAGGGTCAGGCTGCTCCTGCTGCAGGAGTTTTTTTTCACTGCCATCACTTAATCTGTTCCTGAGGAAGTCTACCATCATCTCCTCGTGTGCCCAGGGACTCTGAGCTCTCCTCCTCC
>WBMY01014895.1:171211-280337 GCA_013397315.1 Donacobius atricapilla | reverse complement strand
GGGTTTGAATTCTCCATTCCAAAGGGAGGTCCTGCCCTCCCTAGCAGACACCTGTCTTTTCTAACCAAGACAGTTACCACACTCTGTGTTGGTGTCCCAAAGCCGTCAATCTTATAGAAAACTCTGATTTCATTAAATCTGATCACTGATGTAACATTGATTCAAGGAGAGAAACTGTATTACTGAATTACCAATACCATGTTATATCATGCAAATATTTTTTGGTGACTTTCTTTCCAATCTAATATCTAAACCAAACATCAAAGGAATATTTTAACATGGGAAATGGTGATACAAAATATGTCCCTAACCATTTCAGAGGATTATAACAATGTCAGGGAATAGTTCCTTTTCCCTACACGTTTTTTCCCTGTACCATAAGCCTGGAGACATGAGCTGATGGTGCTCTAGAAATACTCTTCTTGTCTCTTTCACTCCTTTACTACACTATTTCTGTCTTTTCTCCCATTTTCTCTCACTGTGTCTTTTTTCTTTCATATGATTCTGAATAGTTGGGGGGGCGGGGTTTGTTGTATTTTTGGTTTTGGTTTTGTTTTTTTTCCTCTATTAACCCCTGGAGTTTGTCAGTGCTCTAGTGTAAAATCTGGACCTTTTTTTGGTATGTAACATATACCATGGCTACATGATTTTCTTTTGATGGGTTATAAATCTACATCCATCTTAGTAACTAATGTAGTTCAATAGGCATAAATTTGCAGGCCAAATCACTTAGCGCTGAGGACCCAACATCCCCATTATTCATTTTTCAGGAAACTTTGACTCACACTAGACCTGGTCTGGGTCTGAATGCTGAGTCCATACAGCTGAAGCAACCTGAGGTGTGAGACAATCTTCTTGTGCTGGTTCATCCCAAAGAAATTCAGTTTATGTACTCTAGAGCCCCAGTGTGGAACAAGGCATTTCAACAGGGTACAGCCAGGAGATTTCCTGCAAAAGCATGCTCTGGATCCGAATTCAAACACTAATGTGGTCATATAACACGTTTCAGAAAAACACTCCAAATTTGTTTCCTGTTCCTCAGCTTCAAAATTCTAGTATTTTCCTGGTTTTTAACGTTCTTCAGCTCATGTATGTAATTATCCAATAAGTTTTTCTTGGACTCATTCACAGGTGTACAACACAGGCAAAAGATATTACTGTTATGATTTTCTACCCCCTTTCATTTGCTTCTTGCATTTATAAAGGGTAGCAGGCCATCATGAAATTATGAAATCCACTTGGGAGAAATTCTTGGTCATTCGAGCTGTCTTGGGTAGCAATATATAACCAAAAATGTGTATTCTATTTACCATCTATTGAAACCAGTTGGGGAGGTGTTTTTTTCTTTGTCTCTTGTATAAACTATTCCTCATAACTCCAGGAGGGAGGGGGATGGGTGCCTTCTGTTAATGGGTCAGCTGTTAAAACCAGGTAGAGCAATGTTCCTTGTCTCTTCCACAACTCATCCTCCCTCAAAGGGGATATCTGCTTTAATGGGCCATTAAGGCTCACTGCATGACTGACACAATTACATCATCCCATTGTCAGATGCTCCACTCAGGGAGGAGCCAAGCATTCCTACCTAGATAAAAACTGAGAGTCAGAAACACCATGGCACCTTGCTTTTCCACTGGATTTCCAAGAGGAAGACCAGACCGCTCTTGCCACCACTGGACCCTTTCACAGGATCATATCTCTAGCTCAACAGAACCACAGCTGCTATTCCAGGAGGATTTATTTGGACTGCTTCCAACACCCTGACCAACAGAGTGTCAGGTCGTATTCTGACTCTGTCAGGGTTTTCTAGGATTTTTGTTTCTTTGTTTGTTTGCTTGGTTTGGGTTTTTTTGTTTTGTTTTTTGTACTACTACATTTGTATTTTAATAATCCTAGTAAAGAACTGTTATTCCTATTCCCATATCTTTGCCTGAAAGCCCCTAATTGCAAAATTATAATAATTTGGAGGAAGGGAGGTCGTCTCCGTTCCAAGAGAATATCCTTTCTTCCCTGGCAGATACCTGTCTTTCCAAACCAAGACATGAGCATTATGTGTGTCTTGCATCTGAGATTAATTCAGTAGAATATGGGAGATCTTGTCCTTCTCTTAACCTAGTGTAGTTACAGCATGCTCTGAAAGAGAATAAGTTATTTGGGGCTTTGTAAACTAATTCTTTTGAAATGGATGTGATAATTTTCTTTCTCTGTGGTTGGCTATTATATTTTCAAGCTTTATATTATTTTGTAGAACTTCTTAAAAATTGTTTTCTTGGCCTTATCAGGAACCACTCTTCTTTCCTATTAGAATGTTACAGCACCAATAGAGGCATGTCATAACATTGCTCACTTTTTTAACCATAAATTACTCAAAATTTGTTATGAAACTTGCTATTACTAATCTTCTCCATAATACCAAAAATAAGACTATAAAAAGAAATGGCCATTGTTGGCATATACAGGTCATTGAAAGAATGTATGAAATTTTTTTTCTTTAAAGGTGAAGACTAGAGTCCGTGTCTTATGGCAGTCAGCAGCAATGATCTGCCTTTTCTTCTATAAACAAACTGAAATACATTTGATAACTAAAAGTCATCACCAACAATTGTAGATTTCCAGGAATAATTCAGTTTATTAATGCTTTTTAAAATTAGCTGAACTGTGTAATGTTGATATTAAAACCTCTCAAAGTAGGATTCTCAATGCTGCACAAATGAAAGCAATCCAGTAGCTCATTTAGATTCCTCTCCTGCTGTCTGCAGCAGATCTATAAATAGAATAGGCTACACACAGAAATTTATTATTGCAGCTGATAGCAATTTTATTTTGCAAAGGTGTCTGGAGGCATTATTCATGAGATTCACTCTGGTAGACTCTCAAGCTGAGATCCTCACTCCCCAGCTCTGTGGGTGTTCAGTTTAGGAACACACTAATCAACTGCTTTGAGCAAGGACTGTCACAAGACTTCCTTATTTCCCTCTTTTAAAAAATACAGGAGGTCTTTCAGGTCCAGATTTGTTTCTTTAACCTGATTGTAAGGATATTATAAGCAGATAATGAATTTTTAGAAATCACATATATTTGAAATTTTGCTCATCCTAATGATTATGCTATTATTGGAAAATCACAGTGAGTGTGATTTGATACAACATGTACCACGTCTTCTGCATTCATACCCACAGGCACATGTGACCTTTTCAAGTAAAAGGCAGACATGTTTCTGTTCAATACTGAGGATGTACATGAATACTGAGCAATCACGTGAACTGACCTATCTGTCATCTATTTTTAGCCATAATATAAGGGAAAAATCAAATAAGACCTTTTGTGAAATTGTATTTATAATAAGTGATAGATGTAATGTCCTGTAATCTTTTGTTTTCCTCTCTGTTTTTGGTTTTCCTACCATATCTGTCATTGTGCTATCTTTGCATACTATAAAAAAAATTGATACAACCAGAATATGTACATTTCTAAACGTCAACCCTCAGTACTGATTAAAATTTATTTTTACCCTTGCCTATTCTAATATTCTTTTTGTGACCAAGAATATAAGTTATATGATAGCAGAGATATTACTTATTTATTCTGTTTCAAGTTCAATATAATCACTACTGCAAGTGTTCATATTTCAAGATTTTTTGCATCCTACTGTATACATACAAGCTGTATGTGGTACCTGAATATACAAATGATGTTTCCATTTGTAAAATAAACTAGTAACTTTCATTTTTTGTTCTCACATGCTTTCATTTTTTTCAGACATAATAGAAGACCTGTTTTCCTGTAGCAGTTACTTTGCCTATGCTATGAAAGCAGCAGCACAAATAACGAGTGAGACATTAGAGAAGTCACATATCTCACCAGAAAAAGGAAGAAAAATTAAAATATCAAATTAAACCCAAAACAAACTGTCATCTCAAGTCACCAATAAGGCATTCTGGCACGTCTAATGCCAGGAACACTAGTAAAAAGAAAGAGATCTATTACAACCATCTATTGTCAGATGCCACAGATTTTCTCTAAGTGTAAATCCTTTTCTGCTTGTTTTGAGTGCATTTTGGTACTTAAACTTTTTTGCTTGCTTGTTTAAATTTAAATTTGACAGTGATGAAGAAAATTGGTATTGTGAATGCTCTAAACTCTACACTGGAAAACTCTGTCAGTTTGCAACTTGTGATGAAAACCCATGTGGAAATGGAGCTACGTGTTTTCCAAAGTCCAGGCGAGATGCTGTTTGCTTGTGTCCATATGGAAGGTCTGGCATCCTCTGCAGTGATGGTAAGAAACACTCTTCATGCATTGGTCATAGTTTCTGTGATTCATAGAAGCTGTGGTAAGAAACCTGTCAAATATTTTGAAGGTAAAACACAAAAGTCACCACTTCCCCACCTATAAACACAGCCCAAAATCCAATCACAGGCAAAGAATGGATAAGCTAATCATCCTTCCCATGTGTTGTCTGATAAAGGTTCCAGCCAGAGAAGGGTAGACAGAGGGACCAAAGAAGCTGTGAGTTTACTCAGAGAACCGGGGAAATACCAGATGACATCTGATATTTTAATAAATCACCTGGAGAAAAACTGAGTTTCAAGTGACAGCTCCTTTGGAGAAACTGATTTCTCCTGCAGTTTGATTCTTCCTCTGTTTAGAGAAACACGGCTTTTTACATTTTGCAAATTAAAACAGTGTATAAAGAATACTTTCTGGATTGTAAAAATGCCACCATGTACCATAATTTGATTAATTTTTCAGGTCAAAAAGATGGACAATTTAAAATTTACTAAGTGCTTTGCTGTGAAACAGGAGACAGGATAAAGTGAAAATTATTAAGCAAAGGAAATAGGTCACTTTGACTAACATTGTCAAAGGAAGGACTTCTATTCCTTGAGCATTGGTTATAATGATTGTTCTAGGTCAGAAATTCCTGTGTGAATATAAAAGGTATTCTTTCCCCTAAGACTGAATGCAGCAAGTAGTAATGATTGAAAAATCTACATATAGAAAATAATTACTGGTTCTGAGCTTATTTAGTGGTGCACACGAAGTACCTTTTCAAATAAATATTAAACAACGATCAGGTTGGTTTTTGTCATGTCATATACATATTTAAGTCTTATTTAAATTTTTTATTTCCAAAATTTTCAGTAGATGAGCATTTATGTTTTATCTGTTTTCATCTAACCATGATACTTGATAGCAAATGGAGGAGATGAGTATATGAAACATCTATGATAATTTCTTGGTAACATTTCCTAGTATACTGTAGCAAGACACGGGGACTTCATTTGCTGCATCTCTAGTCATCCAAGATGCATTTCTTTATTCCTTTTCAATTCCTTGCATCCTCTTTAAAATGAGACTCCAGAGCTGATTCAAGGTACTATATTCAAGGTGTGATAATGCCACTGCTTTATACAGTGGTGTTTGATATTTTTCTGTTTTAGTCTCTGCCCTTACTTAACCAATTCTTCCATTCTGTTGTTTTCTTTTATGAATACACTGATATATTCGTGAAAGTGCTTATTAAAATTTCCAACACCTCTTCCTTTAAAAGCTGATGGTGAGGTCAGAGTCCACTATTCCGTATGGAAGGCTAGGACTGTTCCTGTAATCTACCCCAATTTACATCTGTCAACACTAAGTGTCATCTAATGTTTTTTCCCTGCAGTTGTTCAGTGAGGCTCTTCTGCTACTCTTTTTATTTAATTGTCTCCAAATTGAGAGATTACATAAAAATTGAGAGAAAGTACAGAAATTCATTAGTTTGTTTAGGCTTCAAGACTGGAGTCTTTGAACGCACAGAAATAATTAATTTTAATGAACGGAAAGGGAAAACTGTCTGGATCATCACTGTAAACAAGCAAAACAGGAAAGAACACTCAGCTTTGCAGGACAGAGTATAAATCTAAGGTAATCAGCTGACAACATAAGAAACTATTATTGAAAAATGAAAAATTATTTTATTGAACTGTATCTTAACAATTAAGAAGGAATAGAAATAAACTGAACACAGACAGAAGTCTTAAAATGAGTTGCAAGAGGTCTCTTTATCACATTTTCTAAAACAAAGAAGGGAGAAACAGATCCACAATGCAGTGGAGGCTGAGTGTATCCTTATGGATAGCCCTAGCAGCATCAAAGCCATACTTTTGGGAGATATTTGAAGATAATAATAGATTGCCTAATTAAAATGGTAGAACAATTTAAATTATTTTAGAAACAGAAGGCAAACTTGTTTACTGTGACAAAATGTGTGTCCCAGACAATAAATTTAATAGAAAGAAATGGTCCATAAAACTAAGGCATAGAAGCACACATTTTAAATTAATCATCTTTTGTTTAAGATACACAATAATATTGTCTCTACTATTTAGATTATAACCTAATGATTGCTACTTTGTGTCTGAAACACTGAAGAAAAGCTGTTTATCAAAATGTTTATCAAATAATAGTTGGTCTTCATCAGCATGGAACAAGTGAGACATCACAGTGATTATTTGATAAAATGAATATAACTGATGTACCAAATAGAATTGCAATTTCATGGCGTCTTGGCTGCTCCTACCAGAGCAAATAATAGAGATTATTTGCAAAAGACAAAGTGAGGATAAATAAAGATGCAGACAGAGCCATAAATGAGCCCACAGATACAGATCTTCTCCATATCAGAGCTCCAGTTGCCATCTGTTAAGGGTTGAAAGGCATACTAGGAGCAACAGCAATGTATGTAAGGAAAATTTTTAATAAAAATATTGTCACTATTAAATGAAAAAAAAAAAATAGAAAAAAAAAGAAGAAAAACCAAATTGCTTGACATGACAAGTTAAAAATACATCATTTTATGTAAAATACATGACATTCAAAAGGTGAAGAAAATTATAGGACGATTGGAAATATGACAAATGAGGTAAAAATGTAAGGACAGATAATAACTTCTGTTAGACAAACCTATATAAATATGGAAAAATAGACAAGGTCTGGGACTAACAAGGACTTTTCTTATATTTCTAAGTCAGATGGAGCATACTGCAGTCTAAGCAGGCTGGTAACAATGGCTCTGAGTTTATTTATTATGCTATGCTAGTTTCAGACATCAATTAAAGCTTCCAAAAGCATGTCCATTATTCCAAATATATATAACAAGATGCATTATCTCTCACTACACATTTTTCTTGCTTTTATCACTAGACAACCACATTATTTTGACTGCAAGTTGACCATTATACACTGAAATGTCTCTCAAGAACCTACAGCTATGGCACAATGGGCCAAGGGGAGGGAGGATGATAATACAAAACAGAAGAGAATATAGACCATGTTGATCGGGTGGAGGACGTGGCCAGACAAGCATTCTGATTTATTTACATGTGACTCTGTATCCCTCTATTTCCCACACTTGTTCCTCCCTAAATCACCTAATTTCCTCTTCTGGGCACCCATAAGTCCTGTGCTATTCCAAAATGCTCTTCACCTACATCCCATAACATGTCCCATACTCCATGGCAGTCACAGCCCTCTGTCCAAAAGATAATCCAGTGTTGACTCATCATGGGGTGCGTCACACCTTAACATTAGGGCTGAAGGTAGCCTGACAGCCCTTGGAGGGGTCTTCCTCCCTCTGAATCCTTAATTTGGGTCCTGTCTGCTCTTGTGATCTGTGCCCCTTAGGGATTATGGAGATGGACCCGTGATAGGCTGGGGGCTCCTGGGCTAGGGGTGGGACTTGACTGTTGATTTGCAGAGTTAAATATCTCCATGACTTCCAGCTTGGCTGGGGGGTGGGGCAGAGGGGAAGGGAGGAGACCACCATCGATGCACAGCACACTGGAAAAGAGACTATGTCTACATGGGCAGATTGATTAATTCGCCCAAGTTACTTCACTTCTTTAAGCTGCAGATAAAGGGATCTACATCATTTAAACTGAGTCCTGTTATTGAGCTCTGGCTTATCAGTAGATTTGTGTGAAAGCAGCCAGCATTCAAGCCCTTGGTCTGATAAATTTCCTTTCACATTTAAATTAGTAAAAAGTTGCTTGTGTTTTGTTTTTTGTAGATTATAAATCTCCTCCAGTGTTTAGTATCACAGAGTTGATTAGAGTTGTTAAATTGCTACAATCTCTGTAGTCAGCATTTATTTCTTTTTATTTTCTATTTTTGTTTATACTTCTATCTAAGCACAGAATGGGGGCATTTCCTGGTTTGTACAGGAGATTGATACAGTCTGTAAAATATAAGATCAGTATTTTTAAAATATCTGAGTGTAAGAAATTTTGATATATAAGATGCAGAAATTTAAATAGTAAATATCAGTGTATCATTTTACTGAGAAATTGTAATGGCCTCCTAAATGCAAGTGCAGAAGGAACAGTTCATTCACCAGGACTGGAAATGTACACCTGGTGTTGTTGGTAATTATATGTTGCACAAGAAACAGGGCTCTTCTGGTAAGCTGTTGATCATAACATGAGATCTTTTGTTAAGCCAAGAATCAAGAGTAAGCACTTTGTAAGTATAAATGCAAATTTAAAGGGAGAATAATTTCAAAGGCATGTGCATGGCTAAAATGAGTAATTGTGTCATTTGCAGTGTTTTAGACCAAACTTCAGTGGTTTGGTTTCACGTATGTTCACATATGGGACAACAGGAAGCAGAGTCCTAACTGTGACACTTTATTTAGCAAACACACCCTGAAAAGGGTCATTCGCAGCACACATTCACAGCAATCAGTAAGGCTCCTCCTTGAAACATTTCTAAGCAACACTTATGGTAATGTTTCACAGTCTAAAGAATCCCAGCAGGTTTTCTGTGGGATGTATTCCCCCATGTATAAAATTAATTTCAAAGTGTTGAAGTGGGAATAGTCACTTGCTTCAAGTTATGTAGAGTGAAAATCAGCCTGCAAGCGAATTGTTTCTGTGCAGCTATGTTTGGCACACAATGTCACCTTCAGAGTTGTTTGGGTCTGCAGGCTGAGTTGTGCACTTCGGTGACAGCAGATGCCCAAAGGAAATTTCCTCAGCTAAAAAAAAACTGCACTGTAAGGTTCCTGGTCAGTGACAAAAGACCTCAGGGAATGCTGATCAGGGTTACTCTTCTTACTGTTTAAGAGAACTTATTTTCTGGGTCATTTGGTTTTCACTGGGCCTTAATTTCCCCCACCCCTCCAACGTGAGGAATGTCATAAAAACTGTAAAAAACACATATAGGCACACACACACTATTAATGTCACTGCGGTACTAGAAGTTTTTGAGAATCATATTTTCATCTCTGACCAGTGAAATCACTTTCATTATTTCAAATTTTAGTTCCCAAAGAATAACTCTGATGACTCCATGATTACTGATGCCACAAGACAGATTAAAGGAATCCATAAGTCCTGGAGGTTGGGAGGGAAAGTCATACACCTGAATGACCCATTAAGTGGATCACTAACTCCTGGTACAACAGTCTTCCAGACATCCGGAGTATTTTACTACCACTTTGAACCCTCAGCTGGCTCTGCACCACCCTGCAGCTCTAGCACCCCTTATCTTTTCCTCCTTGGACTTCCCAGAGATTCCAGTGAGAAAAGTGGGTTTGTGTGGCAAGGTTACCCTGCAGCCCATGGTTAAGGCCATGGTGAGGCAGCTGTCCCCCTCCAGCCCGTGGAAGCCCACAGTGGAGAAGATGTCCACCTGCCGGCCATGGAGGATCCCAGGCTGTGACCCCACGGGGAGCAGGCACCAGAGCAGGGTCTGGCAGGACCTGTGGACTTATGAAGAGAAGAGCCCACACTGGAGCAGTGTGATGCCAGGACTTGTGACCCTGTGGAAACCGAAGCTGTGAAGAACTGTAGCCCGTGGAAAGGACTGAGGTTGGAGAAGTTCATGGAGGTCTGTCTCCCATGGGAGAGACCCCACACTGGAATGGGGGAGGAGTATGAATAGGTCTTTCACTAAGGAGGAGGGAATGGCAGAGGCCTCATCCACAGCCCCTATGCCCCATCACCCTGTGCCAGTCATGGGGGAGGAGGTAGAGAATTCAGAAGTGAAGCTGAGCCTAGGAAGAAAGGGAGGGAGGGGGAAAATATTTTAAGAATTGGTTTTATTTTTCATTGCCCTACTCTCATTTGATTGACAATTTTTCCCCAAGTCAAGTCTGTTTTGTCCATGACAGTAACTGGTTGTCATGGGGTGAGAGCAGACAAGCCCTATTTAAGCCTCAGAATCCAGCAGAAGCTTAAATTTAAGGAATTATTCTGGCACACAAGTTCTAATGATTGCAAAACAGATCTATTTATAGAAATGAATTGTTTATTAAACAGAAAAGAGATAAGAGATAAAAAATCCTAATCAGAATTATTACACAGTATAAAATAAAAGAACTACTTGTAGATTACATCATAACATAAAACAGTGCAGTATATCAAGGGATATAGCTATATTAAAACTAGCAAAAGAAATAGTATTGATTAGGAGTCGAATATAACCATTTAAATTATGATAATGTGCATCACTTAATCCCTGGGGAGGAAGGGTGAAGTGTCCCTACTCATTGAAGAGCCTCCACACATTTCCAGGAAAATGTATAGAATATTTCTGCTGTGTGAAAGTTTGGTGTGACTTATATAGTTGTAAATTAAAGAGTCTGTCAGTCGGAAATCTGGCTTATCTTCCCAAATATCACCTCAACATTAAGATGTTTATTGGCAGCTGGGAGATGACAGACCAGCATTAACCCTCATGGTGTCAAAATAACTCACTACAAGACAGCTTGTCCTGCTTGAGTTATCTGACAGGTTAAGTAACAACAGATAAGTTTCGGGGGGATAAGATGCACTGCTGCACTGGTGGGTGATCTTTCCTGTCCTTATCACAAGCCACGTAATTTCATTCTGTTTTCTCTGTCCATCTGAAGAGGGGAGTGACAACTGCTTTGGTGGGCACCTGGTGTCCAGCCAGGGTCAACCCACCACAGCTTGGAAGACTGTAAAGTACAATATTTGGTAGCAACTTCCATTCATTTTTCAATATGGTCTTTGCAAATAATTTGTCTTTGCGACAGCCCTGTGTATCACTTAGGGATGATTGGCTTGAGAGCTACTCAAATGAAAGGAATTTGAGGTTGCTGGTCAACAGCAGCTGAATACAAGCCTGGTGGTGGCCAAGAAAAGGCCAGTGACTGTCATTGTTGGACACACAGCCACACAGTCACACACTCACTTTGGTGAGAAGGCATGAATTGTTTATTACAAAATCTGACTCCACTTTTATAGTATTTCTACAAAGGCCAGGGACTGGGGGAGAAGGTTGACACCTCTCCCCATCCCATTTGTCAGGACAACTGTGCATCAGCTGTCCATATCTCTAAAACAAGAATGTAAACTACCTTGAATTAAGAAAAACATTGCTTCTATTTATAATGCCCGTGTGTGAGAAACAACCTAAGAACTATGAACTGTGAGACACACAGAAGGCTGAAAAATCAGGGCGACAAGTGACATCCTGGCCTGTACCAGCAATAGTGTGGCCAACAGGCCCAGGGCAGGGATTGTCCCCCTGTGCTCGGCACTGGTGGGGCCACACCTCGAACGCTGTATTCAGTTCTGGGCCTGTCACCAAAGAGCACATTGAGGGTCTAGGGCATGTCCAAATAAGGACAGTGAAGCTACCGAAGGGTTTGGGAAACATGTCCTGTGAGGAGCAGCTAAGGGAACTGTGGTTGTTTAGTGTGGAGAAGACTCAGGGGGAACCTCATTACTCTCTGCAACTACTTGAAAGGAGGCTGTAGTGAGGTGGGGTCAGTCTCTTCTGCCGTGTCTCAAGGAGCAGGACAAGAGGAAATGGCCATAAATTGCACCATGGAAGATTCAAATTAGATATTACCCAAAAATATAATTGAAGGAGTGGTTAGGCGCTGGAATACACTGTCCAGGAAGGTGGTGGGGTCACCATCTCTGGAAGCATTTGAGAGACATCTGGATGTGATACTTGGGGCTATGGTGGTTGTGGTGGTGCCAGGTTTTTGGCTTGACTGGATAATTGTGAAGGCTTCTTCAAACCTCAATGATTCTACAATTCTGTGATTCCATGAAATATGAGCAGGTCTTTAGGAGAACTCTATACTGTTCATCCCACACTGTATATGGCTGCTGATCTTGGAGCCAGATAGTGAGCTGGTAACTGTTCACAGTTAGCCACTGTTAATATAAAAAAAAAGTATAATCTGATTGCAGTTCTGTAGCCTGAAGTCTTCATCTCTTTCTATCCCTTTAATGTGTCTTGGTTTTTGCAACGTATTTTAAAGCTGTGGTCAAAGATGTATTGCCAGTCAATGATGAAGGAACATTAATTTTAACTCGTAACAGAAAACTCAAAGATAACGAAACCATTATTCTCTTTTTTCTTTGTCACTTTATTCTCTTGGCTTTGTTAAGATTTTTTTCAAATTATAGTTGATTTTTTTTTTTTGTGCGTAGCTCTGATGAGATATACAATGTTAGGGAAGTAAGTAGTCAAACATATTGATACATTTCTATAATGGGATAATTTGTCATTATTTGTTTGTGAGTCAATGGGACATATCACGCATTATTACTTGTTCAATACTGGGAATGCAGAAAAGCAGAATGATGAATGACATAGAAGTGACAGAGAGACACAGGACAAGATCAAGGACAAAAAGCTGATAAAGTACTCTCTCAGAGCAATGTGTATTTTAGTCACAGTGTTTATCTGAAGTGTGTGAGCAAGGCTCATAATCAAAGACATTGGGACACATCTCTGTTCTTTACCCCTTCAGACTGTGCACTGAAAGAGGAGGGAAAAAAGAAAGAAAAAAAGGAAGAATACTTCACATTAAAGGAGCTGTCTGTATATCATATTTTCCTGAGTTAGCAAAAATAAAGAATTTGAGACTCTTCCAGTCATGTTCAAGTAATCTAAGAGAATATGGGTGGATTGAAACTAACATCAGATTTAAATATGGGGGAGTTGCATTTTGCTTCCAGTGCAGTCCATGACTCACAGAGGTCTGAATCTTGAGGTTGTTTTCAGTGAGACACATTTCCAGTGTCCTTCTAATTAGGACAAAACCACTGCTTCATATGAAAATTTCATGGCTCCCATTTAAGATCAAGAGCAAGGCATAATGTGTCACATGTGTGGAGCAGTGCTTATTAAATGGGACAGCACACGCTGTACTGCTGCAAACTCCAAGTCTGTGCTAGAAAAGTCTTGTCATGCCTGTGTCTGCAGCTTTTCTCAGATGCAGGTACCAAGGCAATGTCTGCCACATCAGTGCCAATATGGCAGGTTTCCCAGGCTGCAAATTTAGAAACAGATTCCACACTCTAGAGGTGGTGAGGACATTTTCATAATTACAAGTTATTGTTTCTCACACCCTGTAAGCATTGAGGTGCTTAGATGAACTTAGGCTAATAGAGATTTACCTGGGGAGTATTATAATTCTTTACTACAGTTTCCATCTGCTTTGTGCATGGTGCACTTTGTATTCCTTCCTCCCCCAATCCCTCATACTGCCTTCATTAATAAAGATGCATCCAGTCACGTCTGGTGCGCAGGTTGGTTGGAGGTAACTGTTCAAATCTTTTAAATCTAGTCCCATACCCAGTCTTTCAGGATTAAGCTGTCATTCCTCTTTCTCCCATTTTTACTGAACCATATTGTCAATACAAGCATTATGTGGTCTCTGAGCATCAGCTCCAGGAGCTGGCTACAGCAGTCTGGCTACTGGGTGCCAGCCCTAGGGGCCATGTGGGTACTTAGCGTCAGCGCTCTGTTTTCTGCGCAGACATGTATGGACTTGATTTTGTTTGTAATTCATGTAGGTACTATTCACTGTGCTTCTTTTTCTTATTTCCTCTACCTGTGAAGACTTATTATTCCATAAGCTCGTCAGCACATCCTTGTACTCACTTTCACTTAAATGCCTGTCAGAAATGGCATTTCATTTAACAGGAAAATTTCTTTCTGTATTTTCTTTTGTCTGTCTGAGTCTTGAGTGACTATTAGTGCACTTTTATTTGTAGCAATGTTACCTAGAATCCAGGAGATGGCAGTAGTTGCCAATAATTAATTTTTAAAAATAAGCTTATTTACAAATGCTGAAAAATAAAGATATTTACTCTCAGAGGAAAGCCAAACTATATCTGCATGTGTGTAAAATATTATATCAAATTATTAGTTTTATTTATAAGCTTTTAAGTTCTAGACTGGACTAGGAAATAGAACTTGTAAACACATATGTTGAACATTTTGCTCTAACACTGTATTTATTCTTTTTTAATCCAGCTATTAATATTACTCAACCAAGTTTCAGTGGCACAGATGTCTTTGGCTATACCTCATTCCTAGCTTATTCCACAATCCCAAATATCACCCTCTACTATGAATTTCGCTTGAAATTTCAGTTGGCAAACCACCACTCAGCTTTACAAGATAACCTGATTTTTTTTACTGGGCAGAAGGGCCAAGGTAAGCTTTATTTGTATCATTTATCCTTACAAGCTTTCAGATACTTATTGACCAAGTAGGATAAAAATATGCTCAGGTTTTTCTTGATTCTATTTAAGATATAATGCCATTAGCAGGAAAATAAACTCTTCAAAACAGTTTTGTAAAGACAGAGTAATCAATCAGGTTGTAAAAATGTTTCTTTTTATTAAGGAGAAGTATAATTTTTCCAGTAATTGAAGTCAATGGTTAATTTGAGGTAGTATATTTTTGAACAAAATAAGTGGGAACCAGAAAGTGAGAGTTCCCTTTTTTCAGTTGTTAACATAAATTTTGTTATTGATCATTGAACTCTGTTATTTAGATAAAATAGGAGATCCTCAACCCTGAGATCTCTCAATGCAAGGTAACCCAAGCTAGCTATGAGTAAGCTGAGCTACAGTCTATGTAGCAAAGCATTTGACTTGGTCTGATTAACTCAGCTGAGAAGCAGATTATGGCAATCTAATTAGAGTATTACTTGAAAGGAGGCTGTAGTGTTAAGGTATCTCTCCACAGCACCCCTCTGTGGCAGGCTGCATGGCATCAGCAAGGCATGGGTAATACTACTTGTGTTCTGCCCATCTCAGCATTACTCCAAACAGAAGCCATAATACTAATGAAAGCTGAGAAAAAAAATTATATAATTTGATGCAGACACAGATCATAGATACTTCATAAGAAGCAAGTAACTTATTTTTATCTTAATAGTTTCTGCAATTGGAGTATGACCTAACATTTGGGTTTGGAGCTGTCCTATGGTACTGTTGAAGCCTAGGAGGGAGGTTGGGTGATGTGCCTTAAGTCTAAAACCATCACAGTAGGAGACTGATTTAGGTATGACAATAGAGTATAGTAGAGAGAGATAATAAAGTGTAGTAGTAGAGACTATAGTAAATGTTTTATCATATCTGAAACATCACATGAGTTTTGCAGATATGGCCCTTGACCTACAGGAAAACTACACTTATGCTGAGCCGTACCAAAAGATTAGTGTTTCAGAAGGATGAAGGAGGGGAGAAATTATTATTTGCTGTTTTAAGATACTGAGCTCCCAAAATGCATTATTAAAAATCAATTTTGGGGAGGCATTTTGCAGTTACATATATACCTACCAAAACAATTGCAGTGTGCAATTACATACATATCTAACAAAACAATTGCAGTATATCACATCAGTAGGATACATGGGATCCCTCATTTGCTAGCTTAATACATTTGATATTTTCTTAGGTCTTCGTTTCTATTTAAATTTCTTTACCTCAATTCCTATGCCCTCTGAAGCTTCCTCCCCTTACTCTCTGTGGCAGACTTCAAGGAGTCAGACTGTTATTGTACTGAAATGCGAACTAAAACTTGTTAGCATAGAACAGCTCAGCAGTTTATCTATCTATGATATAATTAAATCTGCTACTCTTCATTTGCAAAGATCCTGTCAAATTTAGCCAGTGCAGCTCAGCTTATCAACTTGCACTTTAGTGTGCCATGAAACCCTGACACTTAATTTATTGGGTTGATTACCCAAATTAGCCTAACACAAATTATTAACCACTCTGAATGGATTTAAAGTCAAAACTTAGCTCTGCTTCTATATGTGTGGAAATCAGAATTTGCTAAGTTTTTTCCCAAACTTCAGCAAAAGATATGGTCAAACCTGGTTGATCCTGCTAACTGAACTACATTCACATTATTTTAACTTCATCCAGGTAGAACTCCTGTCATGCTACCTTTTATTCCTGTGACAGTCACCATTCACTCCCAGGCAGATTTTCCTTTCACTCACTAATTTTTAATTTTTGTGGATGGATGAAATATTGCCTTTCTTTTTTGGATAGTTGAGCAGAAACGGTGCACAGAGTTGAAATTGCCTAAAACATTTCCATCTAAACATTCAGAAAACAGCATTCAAAAGCCAGTGTCTGCATCACTAAATTTTTATAAGGAGCTCTGTTGTAATATGAACCCAAAGAAATCATTAGAACATTCTTTTCAACTACAAGAATGAACCACCACATTTAGACATGTTTCTGCAGCCTGGGGAACAGAATTTCAAACACCTGTTTGAAACATTTCCAATTATAGGAAATGTAACCAAACAAAAATTATATCAATTAATTCATTGTCTTTATTCAGGATGAAGAAAATGCAAATATAAAATGTAGAACACCAATGGTATGAAACAATCTGATTCTTTTTTAGTTACAATAATCAAAAGAAAACACACAAAAAATTTGCTTAAATATAAAAGATACATTTTATTAAAATTTGTCTCTAAAAGGCCTGCCTGCAGGGTGTACCCTGTACTGTCAGAAATCATTGTGGAATGTAGGTTTTGGAATCATATTTGGCTGAACTGAGTTTTAAAAAGAAGTCTTACTGGTGTAATTTTTATTAATGAAAATATGAGCATTCTGGGCTTATTATGCAGTTGTAAGGCAGAAACCTGGCTTTTTATTACTTTGCATATCATTTGTGTGTGTGTGAGCACTGCGGTACAGCAGTCAGGCATTTCTGCATCCCCATGTCGAAAAATGGGTGCGCAGTAGCGCACCTGCCAAGGGCAAGACTCAACAAACACAAAACTATGAGGTGATGGTAAAATGCTGTTGGTAATTTGGGACTTTCTCCTTAGTTTAAATGAATGGGGAGACTAAGAACCCCACATTTTCACTACCAGAAAGCAGTTTCTTACCAAGTGACTGTCACTTATTTCACAAAGAAGATTCTCTTGTTTTAACAATTTACTGAGTGTCAAACAATAGCGCTCTCAACAGGAGCATGAGGGTTTTCACAGCCAGTGATCTTCCAGTAAGGAAGTATTTTTAATACTTAATTTGCATTTTCCCCTTTCTCCATTTCATCCCATTTCTTGTAGTTAACATTCTCTTGCGACACCCTACCTGATTCCCATCCAATGTTGCCCCTGCCCAAACTAAAGGTATCGATTTCATAGCTAACCTCCCGTGAGTTTCTATGAGATTCTGTCCCAATACATAGAGTTAAAAGCTGTCTCATTTATGTAGACTATTAAAATTATTTTATTCTGCCCCAACCCGGACAGAGTTCAAGGCCAGGTTGGATAAGACCTTGAGCAACTTGATTTAGTTGATGGTATCCCTGCCATGGCAGTGGGTGTCGGGACTAGATAATCTTTAGGGTCCCTTCCAACCTCTCAGCAATCTATGATTCTATGATTATCTTCACTATCAAGTCAATTTTGTAGAGTACTGATATTGTTGCATTTCTTTAATATACTTCAATTCTGAAAAAGCATTTTAAAAAATCAGAAACCCTTTTAAATAACAGTTTTTCTTTAATGTGCTTCCCCTAGTTTTGCCAGTCAAATGACATAAGTACATTGTAGACACTGCTGAAAATAGAAACTTTAGTAAGGGTTTTTAAAAAAGAATTGTTATTTTCAGTTTGGAAGTCCTTCATTGGTAAGATGCCAGTTTAACTGAAAGCAATGGGATGACATTCAGTTATGAACAGGTCATGAATAAATCATTGTAATAAAAAATGAATAGTGTTTGTGTTCTATACAACTGAATGTAGCTGCACACTTTCTACAGAGGCAATGGATTTGTATTCTTTGGAATAAGGATTTACTTTTCTTTTTCTATAGATTCCTACTGCATCAGGATAGTAACTCTATGGAAAAAAAAAAAAAAACAACAAAACTTCTGTATAGAAAAAGCACAGTATACCACAGATTCATTTCCAGAATATGAGATAAGGGGAATATTGCAGTTTTGGCTGTGAAGCAGCTGTGTGCAGAGCTTCAGTGGGACAACAATATATGTAGCATTGTTTCCTGGGGAAAAGCCTACTTATCTTTTGCAAATGAAGAAAATTTCCCATGCATTTGAGACAGGGGCATCGAAACACACATTTGAAATGAGAGCCACCATGTGACCCTGGAGAAACAAATTGGAAGAGACCTTCCCTGAAACAAATACAAAACAAGACAGCCTTATGAAAACAAAAGAAAATATCAAATAAAATACAGTGTAGGGCATGAAATTGAGCCCTGAATTGCTTGAATTCACAGGAGAGTTGTAAAAAGAAATGGATGGCTTCGAATTTCAATTCAGGACATCCTAAGGCACAAGTGAGAACATTCCTCACTTTCAGCACTGTTTGTATCCTGGTTCTTTTACCATACACAAAGAAACGTTGGGGTTGATAAAAGGAAACAAGGTGATCAGGTTTTCTCTAAACAATGGTGGTTCCTCTCTTGCCTGCATGAGACGAGAGATTAAATGCTCTTTAAAGATGCCAATGCAAAATTGTGTTTATTTGGATGACCAGGAATAGGTCCAGGAATTGAACTCTTATTCATGGGCTTTATGTCAGAATTAAAATCCTTTGAATGAGATTTTACACTATAGTTACTAAAAGCACAAACAACACCTACAGCATACAGACCTAAATGTAAAGAAATTGAATTATTTACTGCAAACGGGTAAATCAATCAGTTCTAACCTGAAAGTTAAGAAGGCTTAAAGAATTAAAGCACTTGGTTGACTAAGGAAATTCCATCAATGAACATCCTAGAGCTGCCTTAATCAGGGGCAGGTGCAATAAAGTCCCCAGGTGCTACTGAATTAAGGGTAGCCGAAGGAGCTTCAGCTAAAAGCTGCTAGAGCTTCTTCAGAGCCATGTCCCTATTACTCCCCTTGCCTCAGAGTAGCAGGTTCCCTCTGGTTTTGAGGCTCTTGAAGTATCTATAATTAAAGCTGAAAGCATTCTAGAATAGGACCAAGTCAGGACCTGTTATCACATTCAACTTCAAATTTTAACTTTTTTAAAATAGATTTTAGAGGAAGTTGAAAATTTATTTGTGTTCCAGGGGGAAGGAACAGCAATGACTGCTAAATCCACCAGGGTTGACACGTTTTGTGGGTATCACTCACTTAAGTAGTATGAAAACAATATTCTGTCAAAAGTCCTATAAATGTTTTAAATCTCAGCAATTTCTATTTTAAATTCACAAGAATTCTGGAAATACTCTTACAAGTTAAACAGATAATATTAGAAATATATAATAAAATCATAAGCTTCCTGCCTAAAATTTTGCTAAACTGCTAATTTCTCAGTGGATTTAGTGTATATCTTACACACTGGCATTCACTAAATCCTGGAATAAGTAATTATCCTTTTTTTGTCTTTTCAGGTCTGAATGGAGATGATTTCTTGGAGTTAGGCCTCCGTAACGGGAGAGTGGTATATAGCTACAATCTAGGTTCTGGCACAGCAATAATCATTAGCAAACCACTGGATCTGACTCTCAATGTTCATGTCATCCATCTCGGCAGAAATCTCCAGAAAGGCTGGCTGAAGGTAAAAAAGTAATTTCTTTAGAAGGATAGAAAGATAGTTTTTAGATGAAAGTGCTCTCTGTGTTTTTTTGCATTTTACATGGAAAATCTAATTGATTTTTTTTGGTGCTTCCCTATAAATCTGGGAGGATTTTCTTCACTAAGAGTTCCTAAATAAAGGCAAATCCCTTTTTTGTAACAAGTATTAATGTTTCATTGAAAGGTGGATGATCAGAAGAATAAAACTGTCACTTCTCCTGGGAGGCTGGTTGGACTCAATGTCTTCAGTCAGTTTTATTTAGGAGGCTACCATGAGTATACTCCAGAACTCCTACCAAAGGGACCCAGATTTAAGAATGGCTTTCAAGGTAAAGATTACACCATTTTCAATTCCTTTTAATACATGCATCAGATTGCATATCTTTGATAGGCAACTGAAACAATCTCTGTCTTATCAGGAAACAAACTAGAATCTCCTTGGCTGAGTTTTCTGTGGCTTTTTCATTATTTCACTATGAAATATGATGCTTTGCTAAATAATTTTAATATTTTTTGTTTCTGCTAGAATGGAAGTTTGGCATTGTAATGTTTGCCATGTAATCTCTTCTTATGTGTCCCTGTTCTACAGCATCACATTGAAAGGACTGCCTTTCTCTGAAGTAGTTTAGATTCTTCTCCCACTGTCACTGGAAGTGTCGGTTTGGGTAATAGCTCTCATGCTGAAAACTTCTTTCTGAAAGAAACCTAATTTTTTTTCCTGGCATTATGATCTAGGTCTAGAGACAGGACTTAGCTAATTCCTTTTGCAAACATTTATTGAGCAGATAATAGTTTTTTACCTCAAAACTGATATTGAAGCTTCATTAATCTGTTTTCAACTCCTACCATATCAGCAATGAAGCAAAGGACTTGTTCATAACACTATACTTTTGTTCTTTACTTCCAAAGAAACAATGTTTTTGATATTTGCAAGGTAAAATTTCAATTCATTTTAAGCCCTGGAAAGACTTCCAAATGAAAAGAAAACATTTTGCAGTAATAAAATAGAGTTTGAGTTCTCAATTATGAAACTGAGGGTACATTATGAAAGGCAAGCATAGCAATAAAACTCACTTTCATACACTAAAACACTGCATTTCCATTAAGACCATGTAACTGCTTTATTTCCAGCCATTACCTCACCTTTTGTTCTTACACTGACATGTCCTCAAATTCAATTTTGTATCGTATAGTGAACTTCTCACCCAGAATGTCATATGATTGAACATCTCATCTGTCTCTGTCTTTTCAGGAAGTATGGATTGTGTAGTTATAGCTTTCATAGCCTCTAAGCAGCTTGCAAATTGGCATATCATAAAGCAATGTCTGTGCAACTATTTTAATAGGGTCAATATCTGTGAAGTACTTTTGGTTTTATAGTAGACATGCTAATGTTAATGTGACCAACAGGAATCTCTGGTGCTTTACTTCAGCCACAAATATTTTGAATTTTCCAGGTTCTTCATGTTCCAAATGTATTAAAATGACAGAATTTCTACAAATTCAGGAAGAATAATCTTTAAAAAAACACAAAATTCATGTACTATTAGGTACTATACTATTTATTGATTTTTCATGCTCTTTAAAAAGAAGCATTACTGCAAAATTTTGGGAAATTTGTAGCACATAAACAGTTTTCTCTTTGTCTCTATCATTTACAGTATTAAGTCTATTATATTTGCTAATTCATTCCATGCTTGTGTTCCCAGCACCAGCTTGTCTCTGTTCTCCATAGAATGGTGACTTTCAAGAAATCTACACTTTCTTGTGACCAATTTCCTCTGATATTTTCTCATTTGTTCTTGTAGCTCAGAAATCTCCCCAGTTTCAATTCTCAGGATCAGAAATAAAAATCCATAGATTTTTTTTTTTTTTTCCTGAGTGGGAACTGCAATACACTAACAGAGAAGAAAATTTTGAACTATTTTACTTCAGCCAATCTGCAGCTGTAGGGATCTCACAGAAACTCTGGAAGTGACAGCCAAGATAAATTTATCTAGGACATAGTTGATTAAACCACTCAGACTTTTGGAACCCCGCTGTTGGCTCCTTTTAAAGACATGATTTATTAAAACCATTTTGCTTCTAATACCATTGTATACCTCTCCTTTTGTAAGAAATCACTACTAGATGAAGAAACATTAAGACCAGCCTTACTGCTGCAGACTAAATGTCCCCAGTGTCAGTGTGCAATAATTTAGGATTTTTTTTTTGTACAACTACAGTTTCAGACCATTTCCTCCCTGACCTGCATGCCTTTAGCACTTGTTCAAGTAATTTCCACAAAGGAGAAGAAAACTGAAACCAAATGTTTTTAATAAATTGTCATTTAATAATTAAAAGTTGGGGAATTTCTGGTTTAGGAAATGTGTGAATCAGCACCTAGAGATTCTTTTGAAAGGCTAAAGGATGTTTGATGGCACTGTAAGCAATTTGCAAAATTTTATTCAGTCCCTATGAGAAGCTGAATAAACTGGTAAAGGTAGAGCTCAGATGAAGCAACCAAGTTCATGTGGACTTTGAGGCTCTTTGCACTTCATCTGAATGTGAGGCTCCTTGGGGGCTTAAAGGAGCTTTTTGTAAATGAGATGATTTACTTAAGTGTTCAGCTTTTTTTCATTTCCTATAACAGTGTAATTAAGGGACCTTGAGAGTTTTATGAGCACACTACAGAGGCTCTAAAAGGTCAAATGTGAGGTTTAGGTAGCTGAAAGTCTTGTGGCCAAAGAGACTCAGTCTAGTCATTTATGGACAATCCGAAATGGGGGTATAAAACCAACTAACTCATGTTCAAAGGGCTGCACAACTCAGCACTATGACTCACCTACACAAAATGAGACAGAGAATTATTTGGAAAAAGCTGAAAATTACAGCTGAATTTCCAACCCTTCCATCTCTGAAAGAGGCAGAGAGAAATCTGGTGTCAGGGACAAAAGAGGGAACATTCTGATGTTTCATGCTCTGTTCTAGCATGATTGCAGGATGCAGTCTCCAGCCATCGATGCAACTGATGGAGAGCCAGGGCTTGCATCTGAAACTAAGTGAGGAGTAGAGAAAGAGAAGCAATGGATTGTTCCTGTGGTCCTAAGCAGGATGAAGCATGGCTATAGAAGTAATCTGTTGTTTAACAGCAAAGACTATTAAAAGGAGGAGTAAATAGGCTAAAGAAACTCGCATCACAAAGCTGAACTGTTGAGGAGCCTCTCTCATGCTGGAAGAGCCACCTCTTCACATAAATGACTTGGCAAAGTAAATAAAATTGTAGGTACTGCAGTAATTTCTTAAAAATAGAGTAAACCCAGAACACAGTTGGGTTCCAAATAGAAATATAGCCTTTCAATCAAAGTTTAAGTTCATACTAAGCTAGAATACATTACAAGCCTGCCAGGGTTAAGACTACTTACCTTTATGTTCCTGCACCACCAATGTCACAGAAGGAAAGTGAGTTCTGAACTAGCTTTTAGTCAGTCCTGTATGATTCTGGGTGTTTGGGTCACTTCAGCTTCAAGAATTCCTGAGTGGTCACTGTGGGGGCCATCTTTTAGACCAGCACCCCAACACCCCACTACTCACAAACATCAAAGAAAAACAGGGGGAAAGTAAAGCATTTAAGGATAGGTAGGATTTAAGAAATCTGTGTGTTCAGTACTGCATTCAGATAGAAAACATCAGTGTATCTCTTTCTGTTAGTTCTCTTGCTGCATTTTTAGTACATCTTGAAAATGCCTGCTTTGTGTACTTTTTAGTCAAATTATCACTAAGTGCTTACAAGTGGGTAAGGGATCCTAGCAAGAAATTATGGAAAAAATCTTTGTGTGATAAGGATATATCAGATAAAATAAAAGTAAAGCTGAGCAGTGAAGTCATATATTTTATAATAATCCCTCAAATTTACTTAATCCATAGTTTGTGGCTCTTTAGTGGTTTATGAGCTCTGCTAGACTGGGGTGAAAGCTATAAAATAAATTGATGGTAAAAAAGGTCAATAATAGAAAGGACCAGGTGTGGTCTAAGAAGTCACAATTCAAAACATTGCAAATAAAAAGGTAGTATATCATCTGTGAGTGTACAGTCTTGGTGTCTGATTTCAGTTTACTTGCATAAAACTCTGACATTCAGAATTATGCCAAGTTTAACTCACAAAGTCGGGAACTTCTAGTTCCTCTTGCAAACTTGGCTGTGTCAGGAAACCTCTCCATTATTCAGAATAGTTGGCAGTCTCTCATGAAAAGGGGCCCAGAACTGGAAGAGAAAAGGAAATTCAGGTCAGAAAGAAGGCACATTCATCAGCTGATCGCTCTGCAGAAGATTGTATAGTGCTTGCCACAACAGGCTCAAATTGCTGCTCTGACTCATTAAATACAAGGTTCAGTCGAACTTAGAAAACTGGGCTGAAACAGTCTTGTACCTATTACATGCTTTGTTTCCCAGTGCTCAAAACTGTTCCTAACCTAGATGGCACAGTTAAACTGTGGTTGGTACACTTAAACTAGTCATAAACACAAAGGCCAATTTATTTTCCATGATGACCTTAAAGTCCTTGGGGACTCACTGTGCTTTCCGTTGTTTACCCAGAGCTCTGGGCTGCTTTTTCTTAGCACTCCAGCAAGACCCAGGAGAACAGAACATGCTTTATCTGCTGCTGATAAAGAGATGAAACATTAGTTAGGATTTACCAAGCAAAGGGTGGCCTAAAAAAACAACCCTGTAAAAAGCAAAGCAGCAATAATACAAAAATTACAAATCATCATCA
The DNA here is from genome assembly GCA_013397315.1 of Donacobius atricapilla. Taxonomy (NCBI): domain Eukaryota; kingdom Metazoa; phylum Chordata; class Aves; order Passeriformes; family Mimidae; genus Donacobius; species Donacobius atricapilla. Next base: position 255,734 of record WBMY01014895.1, on the reverse strand, counting down.
TCAAACTAGGTTATTTTAAAATTATTTATTATGAGTTTCTGAATTAGCAGGTATGTGTCACTATAGACAGAGCTACAAAATGTGTGAAATATAGAAATAGCCTAAGAAAGCTACTTTCAATAACATCATGAAACTGTGGCTAAAGTAGTTATCTTCCTCTAGATATTATATTTTGTTCCGAAAAAGAACGTAACTACAAAAAAAATCACATTGTACATTGGGTCTTTCAGATGTAAGTCTTCTTTTGTGATTTCAGCGAATCATGTAAAAACTCATATTAAGTGATGCTTTTAAAATCAGTGTAATGATTACTTGCAATCTCCATATCATATCCTTTCCCTGCTTCTAATATTAAGCAGAGAGCCTCTGGTATGCACTGCTGAATACCAACTCTTCTTGTGATTTCAGGCACTGTGGGAATTCACTACATCTCAGCTAAATTTTATAAATCAGGTTTGGAAAGGTCTGAGTATTTTCAAATACATTTATGTACTAGTTCAACTAATGTGGCTTAAAACCTGATTTTTAGTTTGAAATTGTATATATATTTGTGCATAGAACTGGAAAACATTTTTAAAATGTTTAAAGCTACCTTTAAATGTGACTATACATCACTTGGATGCTGGGGTATATTTTGAAAGGTCACTTAGGATTTGATCCAAAAAAATATACTATATGGATTCATCTTCAGTTTTGCAGTAGAGAAATAAGCACACGGATCCATAAACATGGTCTGGAGATACTGGTGACTTGAGCCTGACATGTAAGGCTGACCATCCTGTGACAGCACCAGGAGGAGCAAAGACTCTCCAAAGAGGCAGTCCCTGGAAAGCTCACAGGCTGAGCAGGTGCCGCTGGGAAGTAGCAAGTGGGGAACGCTTCTGCTTCACTCTGAAGCTTTAGCGCCTCCTTTCAGTTGGGATACCAATGTATTATGAAATTAAAAGAAAATCAGTGCATAGATCCAGGAAGTGGCACTCAATCATTTTTACAAATGAATTATTACATTTGAGGACAAATATTTGGTCTGTGACAACTATTGCTGTCCTAAACAATTCTTTGGTGTGTTTAGGGATTTAGAATAATCTTTGGATCATTTCCCAGGGGTAGTCTGCATGCAGCTGTACTGCTCTGGAAAGTATTAAAAGTTTGATGATAAAATTGTGACCATGCCAGGCCACAGGTACATGTAACAGGCCCAGAAGTGTTTACCTTACTAGTATATGTTAATTTTAAAAATTATTTTCTGAGATTAAGGGCCTGAAGGAGCAGTCTACATTGACCTTAAAATGTCATGTGGGACATGATCTGTGTGCACCAAGGACTAAAACATTCACTTGAGAAGGGAAGAATTTGATTCATTAGCTCAAGGGGTCCTTTTCAGTCTATGGAAATTAACATTCCATGCTTACATTATATTATTTGGTGCCATCTGGATTCTATTATATTTTATATTAAGCAGATTTCTTGCTGTCTGTTCTTCTCTTTTTTTCTTTAGGTTTTAGGGACTTTGATTGGCTGGTTGGTTGGTTGGTTGGTTGGTTGGTTTTTTGGCGTTTTATACTTTTTTGGGATTTGTGATGGTTTTTATCTGATATAGAATAATTCCTGGAAGACCATGACTGTGTAAACACAAAATTACACCTAGTCACTGACTTTATATTCTGTCTATTCCTTAAGAAATTCTTTGTTTTACCTAATATTAAATAAAGGACTTCTGATCATCCACTCATTTGCCTGAACAGAAAGTAGCTGGCCTACCTTTTTCTCCTGTGGATGGTATGGTTTCACATTCACTGAAGATATTTTAGAGGAACCTACTTGCTTAGGGTTGACACTATTCTGTTGTTTGGTTTGTTTTGACTTTTGCTATCTGTTTTAACTTAATTTCTTTTTTTCTTTCTACTTTTGAGGTTGCATTTTTGAAGTTCAAGTTCGCGCCAGCCTTAATCAAGGGTTTAAATCACCAGGAACTCCAGAAGGACACCCCAATTCTGGTCGCAGTGTTGGACAATGTAAAGATTCCCCATGCAGTTTAATAAAATGCAGAAATGGTGGCAAGTGCATAGAAACTGGCTCTACTGTTTAGTAAGTATAAATATATTTTAGATACAGCATAGGCTGTCTCTAGACTAGTAACAATGGTAACTTGTGTTAATAACAGAATGAGGCTGAAAAAAAGAAAAACAAAGAAAGAAAGCTGATAAAAGTTTATTCAGTTAGACAAACACATTAATAGTAAAATAGTAAAATTATGTTAGGACCATTTCTGGGGAATTTTTTTAAGAAATTCCATAGGCTGGTTCTGCTCCACTGAAGTCACTGGTTTCCAGACTTACTAGGAAATGCGTGTGAAGAATTAGGTATGTGATCTGTTTTCAAAACTAAGTGAGTAGCGCTTCTCTGGGATAGCAGAGTAGTAGTAGTAAAGAGGAGAGCCTGAGTGTGTTCATGTCCAAATGTGTCTGATGAGGAAAAAATAGGTGACTTTTGTTTCCTGGGAATTACTATTTTCCATTAAAAAACTCCTTGTGGAGTAAGCCACTGACTGGCCAACATTAGAAAATTCTGATCCTGTTTAAATCCATAGGAGCTGCAAACATTGTTTGAAGTCTGCCAGTTCATTTCTAAGCTGCTCACCTGGCTGATCTATGGGACGAGAGAGGGTAGCCATGAGAGGCTGCCCAAAAGATGAGTCTCTGGTCTTTCATGCCTTGTCTCTCAGAGTAGATGGAGTTGAGTGCCCAGGTTGTATGCACAGAAAGAGGAAGTACATTTGCAGTTCCAAATCGCTGTTGAGTGTCAAACTTCCATTGTAATAAATTTTGTTTTCAAACACTTTGTAACACCGCTGTAAAACCTTTGCTGATGAGCATTTTTTATTTTAAAAGTATCTGCCAAGATTAATTATGCTTGCTTCCCCTCATGTACTTTCACATTTTCATTTATTTCCATATATTTGCATAATATTTAAAAAGAGAAAAGTGCTGATTTAAAACTTGTTAAGATACTGACTGGAAACATTGCAGACAGCAAGACAGATTCAAATGAGAAAAGAGGCTTTGCACTGTAAAGCCTCTGTAGGATGCTTCTTAAAACAACAAAAACCTGCCCTTGGGTGTGCTACAAAGAAAAACATTTGCATACCTGTCAAACTAAAAACAATCAACTAACTCTGGAGAGAGAATAATATGGTAATTGGTTTTGCCGCCTATGACACAAATCTTCACCTTCAAGAAAATTCGTTCAAAAAAACAGCTTTTAATGCTACTAAACTGTACTGTTATTTGGAAAATTGACCCCAAGATAAGCACACAGATTGCTCCCCATTCCCCTTAAGAGTGTATTTATATTCTCTTAAACACAGTAATGAGTTAAACACTTTAGAAAACATAATTTGGAATTGCTTTCTGATTGTTGCACTGCTACATGTCACAACTGTTGCACTTTCCAGGATCCTCCCAGAGCTGTTAAACCCTTGACATTTCATCTTTCTGAGGAACAAGAAAGGATAATGGTCATCTTTCCCCTTATGAACATATTAGAGGTGATAAAAACCAAAATTGCAAGACAAAAAAAATCATAAATGTGGGCTGAAACATCCCACTCCCGTGCACCCACCTAAATCCTTGCTTCAGCAATTTACTCAGCTGTGCTCAGTCACCTTCATGTCTATAAGGTGAACCACCACCAGCAGCATCTACGGCACATTTGGAAAGCAGGTGGCAGGCTAGAATGGCAGCTGGTGACAGGAAAACATTGTGAGCTTGGTATTATAGGCAAAATTCTTTTTCATCATTACAATTTGTATTCCAGATTACTTTAGGGATTATTCTAAAATTTCGGGGCCACAGCGGGAAGTGGGGGGGGAGGGAGGGCGTAATTTTTTTTTTTTTCCTGGAGTTTGTTTGTATTTAATTTATAGTGACCTACTACTAAATTCTATTCCTGTCCCCACATTAAAGGACAGCTGGGTCTTCACACACTAGGTATATGCATGTATCAGTAATGGTCACTTTTTCCTCCCACAGAATAAGTGAAGCATTGCCAAAGAGGCATGGATGTAGCTTACATATAATTTCTATCAAAGTACAGTAGGTGTCAATACTGTCTCAATATATTTTCTCAGAGGGAACTTCTTTCTATTTTCAAGTCAACTATGTTCCTTTGAAGAGCAGAGTTCTTGAGGGAACTGGATTTGTGTTCAAATATTTTCTCTGCTGAAATGAGATCTCTCCAGAGGTTTTGGTTGCTGTTTTGAGCTATTTTTATGTCTTGCTTTCATCACCCTGCCAGAAAGTGTGCAGTGCTGTTAAGCTGTAGATTCAGTTGCTATAGGGATAATGCTTTGATTTAAATAGAAACAGAAATATGCAGCATTAATCTTTACATTCTGGCCAGCAACAGAGCGCAACTGCTGTGTTTTAACCAAACAAAGAAGAATAATAAAATGAAGAATATAATTTTCAAGGGACAATAATATCCCCTATTATTTTATTTATGACACAAAATCATAGAAAATAGAAAATTACATATAACAAGATTTTCTGTGCGGTGTTATGGCTACCTCTTGTTGGTGAAGTAAGAAAAAAGTTTCTCTCGTGTGCTGTTTGAACAGAACATCAGACAAAATGGAGAGGATTCAGTCTGCTAAGTGTGAGCATGTAGTGTCACTTAAGACACCCCTGGGTAGACGTTTGGCCATCAGCTGCTGCTTCAGAAGAGTTTGGGACTTGAATAAGTTTTCTGTCATATCTCCAAACCTCATGTGGATGTCTCAGTACTCTATAGCTTTCAAAGAGCAGCAGCCACTCAGGTTTCAGAAATTTAATCATACCCCATATGTGTGGGGTAGACCATATAAGGAGCTTCTATAGTCTTGTTATTAGGCCAGATTCAATTGAAATAAATTTGCAGTGCAAGGACAGAATCAGTATGCACCACAAGGACATACTTTCATACTCTGTGAGGGAGAAGACATTTAGCTGTTTAATAGTCATGGTTTAAAATAATACAAGTTTCTGTTTTAGGGGGGTGAATTTGCCATCAAAAATTTTTCATCCAATTTGCCTTATTTAATAGGACACCTTTGCATCATTCTATGGTTCTCTTTGTTTAAATAGAGCTGGTTCTCTTCCAATCTTGTTTTCTTCAGGCTCCATCTTTACCTTCTAGCCTGAAGATAAACTGGTTTTTGTTAATGCTCTAGTTTTCCACTGCACGAATTTAAAACCACTCTTATTTAGAAATTTCCTTCCTTGTTCAGCATCTTTCCACTACAAAACAAATTCAAGAACTGTATCCAGAAATCTCCAGTGGATTGGGCAGCCTGATGGGGCCAATACATGCCAATATGAATTTGAGATGTCCTTGGTTGGTTGAGATACTTATATCTGAGTTTGAGATATTGAGAAATGTTTCAGTTCCTCCTGGAGAAATGTTTGGAGGTCAGACAAGACACCCTAGGGAGTCTCAGATGTCACCGAACATCTGCCTAATCTCAGTTGGTCTAACCAATTTGATAAATTAATTAAGCTTCTGATCTTCATTGTGTATATGCCTATCTTACAGATGGAATCTTAAATTCAGGTGTCAAAATGTGCAGAGCTGAACACTTCCTTTTCTGCTATAAGATTACTTGTTTGGTTTGACACCACATTTGCATAACTCTGGGAAATTCCATATTTGTTAGCATTGAGAATGACATTTTAAAGAATATATTTTCTATATTTAATGGAAGAATGTTTTTTGTTTAATTTCAGTTCTAAGTAATCTTTCCAATTCTTCACAATCCTTTAGGAGCTTTATTTATTTCCCTATAAAGTTCAAGAAAAGCTTCTAGTTTGATCAGGATTTTGTCTAGTACCACACAGACACACCTCTTACATATTTTACGTGTAAGACTACTTTCCATTGCTTTTTTTAATGTTGCCTGAATTTTGATGAAAAATTTTGGGGTTTGGTTCACAACCAACAGTGACATACACTTATCATCCTTGCTTATGTAGAAACTGTGTTATTTGTTTGAGAGCTAATTTCAGCTTTGGTAAGGGACTTTGAACCTCAATAAACTATTCTATAAATACTGCATGGCACTTTAAAGCATTTTACAAGAAGTGAAAAAGAAAAGGCCATTAAATTAAACCATCCTTGAGCTTCCTAAATAAAAATATTTCCGAACTTGAAGTGGTATTTCAATTTCCAAAATTTAAAGTGAGTTTCTTTTGCCTACTGAACTGGCTGACTTTGCCCTATATTTACTCTTAAGTGCAACCGATTAAGATTCCTTTGCAAAGCCAGGTGATACAAGGTTATACAGTTTGTTTTCAGACACACTATCAAAGTTGTGTTTGAAAGTCTTTCTGTCCTTTCCCATCTAAAAACATGCTTTAGGAAAAAAAAAACAACAACAACAACATTTTGGCAGTTGCTCTTGAGATACTGGTATCTCAAGTACAGAAGAATTAATTTAATCCCTGTTCTTCAAAAAGCCTGAAAATAGGTGCAGTGATATTGTCTCCTAAGACGCATAAACTTAGAGTGCCTCCTGGTGAGCTAAATGTCTAGGATCCTATTAGAGTCAGTGGAGATCCAGGCCTTTCCAGTGGTCTATACAGTGGCATTCTAATGGCACAGGTCCTGGATACTTTTCTGGTCCTCATAGGAGCACAGAAAAGGAGCATAAGTCTTCTGCATCTCTTCTGTCTTATCTGCTGGCTCACACATCTCCCAGACACACCATGGATCAGAAGACTAATATCATTAGTCTGTGTTGAGGCAACTGGATGCAGGAAATTTTCATTAGGGTAATGCACGTGTTGGTTTGTGAGATGGGTAGTGCTCCAGTTCCCATGACTGTTTCTGCTGGATCACCACTGATTGATTAGTAGATGAGCTCAGGCATTTACTCGAGGATCCTGTTGCCTAAACTTGAACATTCTGTCAGGCCTCTGTCAGAAACTTGTCTCCCTGGCCAAGGGCTGCCTCTCTCGTTTACCACTAGGGCAACAGGAAGCCAACTGGGCACCTGATGTAACATAAAACTGTCTTATCTCAGAATGAATCTCACCTCTTATACCTGAAGAAATACATCATACAATTTACTTTTAGGTAGTTCTGCAAGGAGCAGGGAGTTAGACTCAAAGATCCCTATGAGTCCCTTCCAACTTGAGGTATTTTGTGATTCTAAATGGGTCTTAAGACCCTGAGAGTCAAGTCACTAGTGCAAGCTATTGAGCTCTCCTGGTATGGAAAAACAAGCAACCAAAATCAGGAAGACACAGAGAAAACTAGACCAGCATGGCAGGCTGCATGATGGAAAATATTTGAAACACTGCCTCTTCCTTCATCTCTGTAAAGATTAGGAAACTTTGGATCTAAAGCTCTCAACACGAGTCCAACTTGCTTAGGCATGTTAAATAGGCCTCATTTGTTGACAGACCATTGCCACTGTAAGGCAGCAAACATGTTCAGCTCTGTGCAAATAATTTTCAATTAATTTAAAAACCTGACTTGTGCTAGGTCATAAAATACAAGAATTAAAAGAAATTTAAATAGACATATGCAGACACAAGCCAGGGAAAGGGGAAGAACCCTCATGTACAATGCCCAAGAGCAGCAGCAGCAGCTTCAGCAGTCTCCCTCATGGCACAAGGAAGGGGCACTGCTGTTTGCACTCAGGGAGTTAAATCACTTCCCCTTCTCAGCAGCTTTCATGCATCAAAGTATAACATTTATAGCTGAGACAGAAAGCATTCTGATGCTGACTTTGATGAATTGAGGTGCTTTTGCTTTTGCAAGGTCCTGTCCTCTTTTCCCCTTCATTCCAAATGGCTATTTATCACTCTGAAGAGTTTGTTGGCTGTGCTTTGTTTACATGCTGTCTGAACTGGAGGTTTGGTGAAACAGTAGTTTCATAGGCTCCTCATTATGTTTTAAACAGAAACAGTGGGCTGATTAATGGAGGATATGCGGTTCAGTCAGTGCAAAGAAAAATTTGCACAAAACAAAAAAACAAATAAACATGGACCAATCAAAACCCAGTCAAAATATATGAGTTTTCATACTTAACCTTGAGAGAGGAAACTTCCAGGGAAAAAATCCATAAGTATTTTTTATTCAGGGGAATAATTTTTAATCATAAAGTGATAAAAATGCTAGAATAAAAATAGGTCTAATATATTTAAATTTAAAACTTTAGTAAGGAGGGCATTTTAAACATCAATGACAAGTGTATTCTGTAATTAACAATTTCTGTAGAATTCATACTAATTTTAAATTTATAGGTTAGTGTGACTTTTTGGGGTTTGTTCCTCAGCCTGGAAGAAAGAAAATCATAAAGTGTAGCAGACAATTACAAGTTCAATGATTCAGTCGGTTTAGAAAATTCACTTTTGGTATAGATTTAAAATCATAGATATATGAAACCTAGATTGCCACCTCTTTCATGGCCATATCCACTATACTCTTTTCCGTCAATTGCTTCAACTAACCTACATCTGATATGCCAGTTCTAAGAATTTAGAAAATTAACAATGACCAAGTGAAAGGCAGTTGCTAACAGACTCCTGCTAGTAGCTAAAATTTCTAACTGTTTGCAATTCTCTTATGCTGGTTTTATTTTTATGAGTTTTTTGCTGCTTACCATTCCCTTTTAATGCCCACTTTAACTCCTCCTAGTTTATGAAGTCAGGGCCTTTTGCAGTTATTTGTAGAGCAAAACAAACATACAAAAGCTACAAGCCTTTTTTTTTTTTTTAAGAGATGCTAATATTGTAGTCTTAATATTCAAAATAAAATATTTACTATTATGTATATTTTTCTTTTATAATAAAATGAACATAACAAAAAGTTTAATGAGGAACTTGGTTACTACCCTTTTCTGCTAACCATTTTGGATCAGGTTATTAACTATAGGTATCCAAACTTGAAAATCTTGATTAGATTATTCCTGACATGTTGATTTCTTTTGATAATACTATTTCATTCTTTCCTTCCGTTTGCCTTCTGTAGCTGTGACTGCCTCCCTGGATGGAAAGGTGCATTTTGCACAGAAACTGTTTCAGTGTGTGAACCTGAGCATGATCCTCCACATCTGTGTCTGCAAGGCAGTACCTGTGTGCCACTGCCTAATGGCTACACGTGTCACTGTCCCCTTGGAACAACTGGTACCTACTGTGAACAAGGTATGTCAAATGCTCAGTACATGGTACACACAGTTATGTGATGTAAAACCACAGCATTTTGCAATATATCAACTAAATGTGACGTAGAGACACAAAGTACAAAATAGATTTAAGAAAGTGATGCTCCTTTCTGTTGGAAAAAGTAATTTGAAGCAATGAATTGTTAGATATTATTTCCTTACTCTGCTTGTTTTTAATGCCATTCTTTCTTTCCATTTTTTCAAATCATTCAACCAAATTCACAAGCATGATTTATCAGACACCAGGGGGACAGGAAGAATTGCAGAGCAATGTTGTAGTGCTTAGTTCAATTCCCAAGCTCACCGTCATGAAGTATGATGGGAAATACACTTGATGTCACAGTAATGGTACCGAAGAGGGAAGCATCTGAGACTCTTTCCAATTTCTACTGATCCTAATGGAGAGGTTCCCGTTGACTTCACAGCCTGTTAGGTAGGGATGCACTGGTAACGATGGCAAAAGATGCAAACATCACTAAAAATCCACAAGTGATTATTCTCCCCGGCTTTCTTTCAACATGTCACCCTCAAAATATGTCCTCAGTTTGCGGGTTTTGCATTTCTTACCCTCATGTAAAGGAATCCTTTATCTGTTTTCTTCTCTGAGAGACTGTGTAAATGAATATTCAACAATGTGGATACACAGGTGCTACTCACTCAGGGACTTTTCCTGCAAGTGCCCAAAGTGCCTCTGTGTAAGGAGGTATCATATAGTCCACACCTTCTATTCCACAGCTCTGAGATTCATGTCAATTTTGTACAAACTTATGTTTTCCTGTTGAGGAGCTTTCTGTACAACTTTTGGGAGAACTCCAGTTACTATTAAATAGCTGCCTTTCCAAACTGTCTGTCAAGGTCCAGCGTCCATTGTTGCATGAGTTTGAAGCACAAAACTGACAAGCTGAACAGCATTTGACCTGATTTGCAGTCCTCACCCTATAGATGGTTAGTTTTTAAATCCCATTACATGTGGAATTGGTAGGCTTAAATGAAAAAGAATATAGCTTCTGGAAAGTTACTGTTGAATTCTTTATTCCATGTAAGAACGTGCTTGGTTTATTGCCTCTGCTGCAACAGCTGTTCAAGGCTCTTTATATGAACTCTTCAATTTTGAATTCTCATTTCAAGTGAGATTTTCAAAAGTAATGACATCTGGATTCAGGATACTGATCATCAGGACATGTGCCATACACAAAGCAGGTAATTAATCAGATAAACACTCCTGTCTTCTGGTTCCAGAATACATTTGGGTCTTCTCATGATGGCCATATTATCAGTACAAAACTTATATTGGAGCAAGAGAAAATTTTATTTCTTACAGATTGTCCTTCTTGTAGTAATTCTTCACCTGGTAAACACATCAGAGGGTTCCCCTCTGTTTTATTTAAAAGCTTTCCTTTTATGAATAGATACTATGGATCCTGACCAAACCCTGTGCCCTGTATTTCACCTTATTCAGTGGCAGAATAATAAATTATCATGAGATTTTTCAAAGAGCAGTTTGCCCTTTTAGTGGATGGCAAATTGCTAAAAAACAGCTGCTTATCAAGATTGAGTATCTCATCTCTGGATTTATGGTTGTTATTGGAGCCAAAAGAAAAATAGACAGAGAGCAATGAACAGCCCAAGGGACTGGGAGAAAACAAAGGGTAATTAAAGGATGAGGACTAATGAATGTACCAGAAAGAAGGAAAAAAGTATGAGAAGAAGACAGAAGAGATTTATGAGGCAAAAAAGTGCAGAGTAGAATAACAAAGGGTAAGAACAAACAGGCGTTTACCAGATATCAGCAACTGGTAAAGACAGTACAACAGTAAGGATTGCACAGGAACAGGTCAGGTGAAATGAACAAATGGGGCCATAGGGGTAGAACCACAATAATAAACAGGAGTACTCTGAACACAATTATTAAGGATACTCAGGAATAAATCGCCAAAACAAGCATTAAATTGTTTGACAAGCACTAAAAATGATTGAGGTTCTTTATTAACAATGTACACGTGTAGTCCTGGTTTTTCAGCCTGAGATGTTTTGATTTCTAAAACTCAGTTCTCATGGAATTTTCTGTAAACAGCAGAAGATGTTTTGTTAATCCTATCTTGTTTGCACTCTTTTTGAAGACGGAGACCATTTGATGTCTCTCTCTCTCGGCCAATGTGATTGAATGGGTGTTACTTTTAACACCAATCAGTTTAGTTCTAGTGACCTACTATATAAAGGGGTCAAATTGTTAATAAACTCAGTTTCAGCCTTCTGACCAACTCTGGAGTCGTGTGTCTGATTTCGTGTCCAACACTGACATACATGAGAGATGAAAGCATATGAGCAGATGAGGCTGATGCTGTTCTTAACTGAGATAGTCCTGCTTAGAGCATCAGCTCAAGCCACCAAGGATGCAATGACTGTCAGCACAGAGATAGGGTACGTTATGGTTAAGCTTCAGATGTCAGAGCTCCACTAGCAAGTGTTCAGTGGTTGGAAAACTAAGTTAGAACATTACACAGGGAGAGAAAGATCAGTTAAAGAACATAGTTTTCATAGCACTTGTGGCCTGAGACTCATGGGGCTTACCCGATTATCTCACAATGACCACTGCCAATATGTAAATTGAGCAATATTCTCAGGAACTTGCAGAAAGATGTGTGTTATTTCATGTGTTTCAGAGGAAATAGAAGAATTCAACCCACTTGACAAAGAGAGGGTAGCAGTTTCACTTACTCTGCCTTTCCTATAGACTGTGCACAACCAATTGATATTCAGGAAGTAGTGCAGTGGTAGTTTGTAGTCTGAAATGCTGAGAGAAAATATTTCATTATATATTTCAACCTGATGAAGAAAGTACCAGGACTTGCTTTTCTCAGAGAAAGATCAAGAGGGTCAGCAGGTAGACAGCACCCAGGCGACTGACAAATAGGAAGATGCCTGTGAAATTTAAGACCAATTTTGGGAAGGCAAGCATCCATAATGAGCACTAGGAAAGAAGGACAGGGTTGTAAATTAGATCAGAATGGGCCCAAGAAATAAAGCCTTGTCATGCAAGGCAGAGTAATACACTTGTTCAAGAACTTGAAACTCCACTTCCTGAGTGCAATGTGTTGTCCAAACCCATTAACATTCATAAAATGACTGCTAGGTTTCGAAAGGTAACACTGATGTAAACAAACAAAGATATTATTAATTTATACTTCCAGAAACAAAACTGATTTAAAAGTCATGAAATGGGAAGGAAATGGAAGATTTATGGAGGAGTCTTTTTTACTTGGTGCTAACACTGCCATTTGGGCTCAAACCAGTTCCAAGACTGTGACACATGAAGCAGCAAATCATGCTGTTCCATTGATTTGAAAAGGTCACAGCTGTGACAGTAGCACAGCAAAGCCAGCCCAGCTCCTGGGATGTACAAATGGCAACCAAACATTGCCATGATTGGGCCTAGCGTTAATTCTTAGTTAACACTCCCAGAACCACAAGCATTAGGAATATAGGGAAGCAGTTTATCTAGGGGTTTTTTTTTAAAGTAGTTATGTTTTCCATGGCACCAAAGCATGATGTCAATAAAATTTTTTGGTCATTCAACTTAAAGTTTGCAACAGAAGCACCAGACAATTGTAACTTTCCTTCTGATTTAGATGTGAAGCTTTAGCCTGCAGCAGCATAAAAATTTAGTTATTTCAATAACACACAATATTCAAAACCAAGAAGAGTTTCCAGTAATTTGCCTGGGGAGTCTCCTGCATGGCTTTGCATGCCGAATTCCAGCTTTTTCCACTTGTGCCAATGAATACCTTTGTAATTAGATCTCTCAAAGGGTTTCTGAAGAGGGAGAAGTCTCTAAGGACCTGCTTTTTTCAGTTCCCCTGCAAGCATATAGTAGACCAGTTGGTTTCACTATGATTATTACTGTGAGAATCAGTGGCCAAGATCAAATGTCAAGGATGATTCTTCCTGAGAAAGAAGAAACAGTGTAAAACACTTTTGCAGCAGGTAGTTTGATTATACATCATATTGTTACATATGTACACACAATATCTTTTTTCATAAATAGTAATTATTAAGGTATGTAAACATTAAAATTGCAGACATCTATAATTACAGTCTGCAATTATATTCTAATCTCTACTAAATTCTATTTTAGGAGCTTATTCTTCTCATAAGAACTATATGCCTGTGTGAGGGCAGTAATCCTGTCTCCAGCAGTGGCCAACAATGGAGGTTTAGAGAAAAAAATTAACACAGCAACTATATACAACACCTCCCTGAAGCACTCTTTTAGCATCTAAACATTTATGGCTTACTTTTTTTTTTTTTTCTTGCCATTTATCTTAATGGATTAAATCAAGTCTCTAATCTTGTTATAACAGAATGACCAAAGGCTATGGAAAACTTGAACAAAAATAAATTTTAAGTCAGAAGTTCCTCTGACATTCCATTACACGTTGAGATATATTTACACATGATAGAGTTTCTATAGGTACTGAGCATATATATTTTGCAAATAATTTTGTAGAGGAATGAAGAAGACCTGTAATTTCAGATTAGTTAATTGTCAGATAACAGAGATTGATAATGTTCTTCTTTAAGGGGACAACAATGTAATATTTGAAATATTCTATAGATGGCACTATTGGAGAACACTTGCCAGTGGTGAAAATAAACAGGGTTTTCATCACAGTATTTCAATGAATTTTAAATTATTCAGCAGTTTTCTTTACCAGGAATAGTTTGTGCCATATATGTTCATAAAATCTATTATAATTTTTCTTGACTTCAAGGCATGATAGCATAATGCTACTGCCTTTTTCACAAAGAAATAAGTTAATAAATAATTTCTTCAATTGTATATTAGTCTCTGAATTCCACAGCTACAAATATTGCCTGTCAATGTACAACTCCTGAAAAAATAAAAGAAAATGTAAAAAGTTTCCATTGTCCCGTCCTTGGTTTAATGAGATACTTGTCAAGCAATAAAGCCATTTCCCTTGATGAACAAATGGCAAGCAACTTCCTTGGACTATGTTTATTCAGCTCAAGTCAATTTCCTAGATATTATTTTGATGTCAAATTCCATTATTCTGATATAAACATATAGCAAAATTTTTAAAATACCTGATAAACTGACAGAAATAAAAACCCTTGACTTTTAAATAATTTTTACTATAAATACTTTTTACTTTCTACATAGTATAGAATGTTACTTGACATATTTAACTCGTATTGTAAGGTAAATTAATTCACAGTACAATTTAGCTCTTTACATGACAAGATGACATACATACATAGTCAAGCCCACATAAAAGTTTCCAAATGATAACATGAAATAGACCGTGCAAGTCTAACCACATTGTCAGGTGAACCCAACATATGTGTACTTGTGTTTCCATCTTTAACCAGAAGGACAATGTTATTGAAACACAGTGACTATTATCTCTATTGTCTTTTAGTCATTTAAGCAATGCCAATCCCATCAACCTTGGTTTCCAGTGACATTTTTTGAAAACCTGTGGCAACATGAGAAAATCTTTAAATAGTAGCCACAGCATTCATGTCGCATAAGGATAAAAGGTGTTGCCTAAATTTTACATGAAGAGTAATCTAAGCTTCCAGGTTTATCATTAACAGTCCAGTAAATGTAATATTCACAGTAGGCACAAGGGAACATGCATTTGTAATATTTACCTGTATAATTTAAAATGCCCAGTAGAATGAGTTACCTACTCAAATACATCATAAATAAACCCAAGTGGAAGTCATGTATGATAAAATGAAGATGATGAGAATACCCTCCACACCAAGTCAGCCATGTCATCATGGGATGTGACGTCCTATTAAATATTCAGTCATCTATTTACCATTCCCTCCAGTCACATAACTGAGTAAGAACAAGATCCAGCCAGCTAACTGGCACTTAGCAGGATGACTCTGAAATTACTTAGACTTTCTCTATGAGCATGAATGATATGCTGGAAATATTTAGACACTTAAATCTAGGTGCAAATAACAAAGTAAGGTGTCTAGAGTTAATTAGTTAGGTAGTTAGTTAGTTAATGGTGGGAACTGGTTTTAAAGGCAAAGCACCTAGATTTAAGTGTCTAAATGTGCATTCAATATAAGTTCCTCTTATGAGTTTAAAGCTGTGAGAGCATTTCTCAGCCCATAGGGATGGGGCTGGTGTCTGGTCTCAAAGACAGCTTTGTCAAGGAGCCCCAGCAGGAGTTTCCTCCTGCATTGCTTCAGTAACAGCTTTAAATACCCCATGATCATGTGCTGAACTACACTGTAGCAGTATCAAGTTCCACTTGATACAGATTCTGACTCACAGACTGATTTTCAGGCTGGACCTCTGGACCTTAACACCTGCCTCATCACGGTGGAACTGATGTTTCACTTGCCCTAGCCCAGCCATCAGGCTTGGGGAGGCTTGATCAGGCTTTACCAAGGGAAAAAATGAGTCAGACATGGCTTTTTCTATGTCTTTTGTTATTAGGTCCTCATTCCTTTAAGCAGTGACTCATATTTTCCTTTCCCCTTCTTGGAAGCTGGAACAGATTGCCCAGAGAGGCTGCAGCCTCTCCATCACTGGACATATTCAAGAACGGTCTGGACACAATCCTGTGTCGTGGGCTCTGCGATGAACCTGCCTGAGCA
Organism: Donacobius atricapilla; assembly: GCA_013397315.1. Lineage (NCBI taxonomy): Eukaryota > Metazoa > Chordata > Aves > Passeriformes > Mimidae > Donacobius > Donacobius atricapilla. The sequence continues at coordinate 239,884 of WBMY01014895.1, read as the reverse complement.
GGGAGGCTGGACCAGGTGATCCACTGTGGTCCATCCCAACCATGGTGTGATTCTGTGTAGCATCATCAGACTCTAGTATTCAGCTTAGAAAACAGAGCCATGAGTCAGGTACAGAACAGAAGTCTTTGTTTAAATGCCTGTTGTAGTTACAATGCATCTCACAGTGCTGAGCATTCTAGTGAGTAATGCAGTAGTTACACAGAAAAAGTCCTACCAATTTAGCTCATAGGATCAGCAAAGGCATCTGTTTACCTCATTTGTTTTAGCAAAGAATTTCTCAGGAGTAAGCATATGTAACACAGGTGTTGTCTTGTGCAAGTTTAGCTGAACTTCTTATTTTCTTATCCTTGGTGAAAAATAAAGTTTGCTGCCAAGAAAACAGCATTAGAGTACCTCAGCCTCTGATGTGTTAGTTTTGTATATGCCTGCAATAAAAGAAAATTGAAAAACTTAAATTGCAATATTCTTCACCTTAAGAGTTTGTCTGTCTATAGATGCAATTTTGCAAAAATGAAGTTTCATACTGCTCACCTCTATGCACTGTGGTAGAGTGATGCATTCTGTTTTGGGACATAGGTGCACATATGGGTTCCATGCACCTGTCAACTCAGATTTTTTCCATGCATATAAGCAGTACTTGCAGGATATACAGACCATTTGCAAGAAAATGGTAAGTCATTCTATAACTTCCTATAGTTACTCCTGCTGCATTGTGACAAAATATGTTACTTTCTGACACTTGTAAGATACATTTATTTGGAATAAGACTACTTTTTAAAGATAATGAAAATAAAATATTTGCACGTTAGAAGTTCCAGAATGAAGTATATTAAATAGAGTATCGTATTTGATATCTATAAATCAGGATAATACCTTTCTACTAAAGAATTCTGACATTTGTTGCTGAAGCTGTGGGTCTTATTTTTTAATGCTGTAATATGAAACCATGAACTTAATTCTTTCTCTGACTGATACTATAAAATCACCTTTTATCCTTGTTCTCGTTCTCTGCTTCAAGGCTTTTTATCATAGCAATCTTCCTTTCATATCCCTCCCAATGACAAGCAATGTAGCATTTCAATCCTGCTGATTTTGCTCTCGCACTAGTCATTGTCCAGGCTTCCTCCATAAGCAGCAAAGAATTAACTACATTGATAAAGTGAAACTGAATCTGCCATAGAGGCCTTCAGATACCTCGTTATACACTTTGCCTAAGGCAACCTTTCAAGCAGGAGCATATTTTCATGTAAGATTGACCACTGTGGCACAGTTCCTCCACGTGTAAGTCTCACTATGCAAAAATCTGACTTACAAATGATGCATGAAGAAAAAATGTCTGAGTACAAAATGAATTATTATTACTGATTGTTTTTTAAATATGAAGATATCAGTATAGGGATTGTATCCTTAACTACTAATGGAGAGCCTTGTCTTAACTACTGAAAAAAAAATCCATATGGAATAATAAGCATTACTCTGTCTTTTGTACCTGATAGTGTTTATAAGTTTTAGTGAAGTACGGTACCAAAAGTGCTAGTGTTTAGCAAGTTTTATTACTATTTATCATCCAGGGTAATTGCTATTCTAAATACTTTTATTTCTGTGAACTTTTAAATATAGATGCCAGGAGATTCATATTTTTGACATTATGTAATAAATACTACAGACAATGCCTAGCCTTAATAGTATGCATAACAGCTATTAAGATACTTGGGATGGGAGTGATTTGAGAATATATACATAGATTGAACAATAGCCTGATTCTGATCATTCAAGCATTTAATAAATCCATTATAATTGATATTCCAGTGATGAAAAATTACTTTTACTGAGATTTTGTACAATCAAATCCATGTACCTTCTTCAGAAATATTATCTGTAATCTACCAGGGGAATTAATAAAAAGGTCAGCTGTGCAGTTATTGCTCATTCAAGAGGTATCCTCGGGTCAGGTTATGCTGATAACAGGTGAGAGATCTGGATCCTCTATAGTGATGCATCTGCCTGCTGGACATCGCCCACCAGGGACACCTTGAATCGTATTCTGAGGGAGGTGGTGTGACAAATAGACAAATCACCGGAGCTTGCAGCACGCTGGCTGTATTCCAGCCCAATAACGGAGACCCATCTGTGACAGGCAGTACAAGGTGCAGCTGGGTGGTGAGTGGGTTCACCAGCAGATGCTGTGCAGAAAACTTGAGTGTGGAAAGACAGCAAAAGGTATTGCAGAATGCACTTCAAGGACATCCTGAAGGTATATTTGACTGAAGGTATATTTGACTGAGAGCAAGTTACTATAAAACAATGAAATTGGGAGCACCAGAACAAGGAAAGGGGTTGGTCTCTTAGAAGGGTAACAGCACAGCTTCAGCTGGGAAATGCAGAAGTAAAAAATAAACAGTAAAAACAGTTTATCACACACAGGTCTAGATACACCCTGCACATCTAAGTAGCTTGATTTATTCCCGAGAACTCAAGAATACAGTAAACTAGTAACTACATTATCATGAATTAGCTAATAACGAACATGATTAGAGAGATTATTTACAAGATAATATAGTTACAGGACAAGGAGGAATGGCTTCAAGCTGAAATAGAGTAGGTTGAGATTAGATATTGGGAAAAAAACCTTTGAGCCTGGTGAGATACTGGAACAGGTTGCCCGGAGAAGCTGTGGATGTGCCACCCCTGAAAGTGCCCAAGACCAGGCTGGACAGAGCCCTGAGCAAGCTGATCCAGTGGAAGATGTCCCTGGCCATAGCAGGGGAGTTGGACCTAGATGATCTTTAAGGTCCCTTCCAAGACCAATGACATTCTGTCATTCTTTGATTCTATGATATCTCAAATATGCAATGTTGTTACAGTGGGGAAAACTGGAAATTGTTTAAAGTCACACAAACATTACAGAAAAGTATAACAGTTTATCAGTTGGCTGAAGACAGTTGAACCAGCCTGATGTTGTAGTGGTATATGAACAATCAGCACTGACAGAAGAGGCAAGACAGAATGATTAAGTTGTGTATAGTTACATACATATTGTACGTACACACTGTACATTGTATACTAACCGTGTGTCAGTGTTCTCTTCCACCATAAGATAGGATGATTTGAATTATCAAACATCTCAGTATGATTATCCTAAAAACAAATTTCAGCAACAATTAATGAACACTTCCCCCTTAAAAGGTACATTCTTATGAAGAAAGCAGCTTATTACAAATCCTCCACTAGGATTATCATCTGTATGGTGAGAAAATAAATGTTTATTTTGACTCCTGCAACAGTATTTTGCATTTCAATTTTTAAACAATGTGAAATTTGCACTTATATATATTTGAAAATGAATGCTAACAAGATCACATTTATTTTGCATTAGAACTGCAGCCTTGATTGTTGAGGAAAATAAGGCACCCAGAAGACAATGGCATTGATTAGCTATTATCTAAGTTTTATTTTGTATCTAGGTTATTTTTATTCTCTGAAAAGGGAAGAATTGTAAGTATTATATACAGTATTTAAATACTATACAAAATAACTGGTTCCATAATAACTGGTTCCATAAAGGTCTCCCAAAATATCTTTCAGAAGACATTTCCTCTTGTATTTTTCAGATATTTCCATTAGTGATGCATCCTTCAGAAATAATGAATCATCATGGATGTCATTTGCACCCTTTTATATCCGGCATAAGACCCATATTAAGCTGCAGTTCCAGCCTCTCTCTCCAGATGGTATCCTGTTCTACACTGCTCAGCATTTGGGTACTCAGTCAGGTAAGGGGATTCCAGCTTGCTGCTATCATACAGCCAGGTACTTTTGTGAAAAAGAAAGGGAGTACATTGGGGTGATTCAGGCATTCAGCCTGTAACTCATCGCTCACAGTGGCTGGGTTTTATCACAGATCATAGAACATTAGGGGATTGGAAGGGACCTTAAACATCATCTAGTCCCACGTCCCCTGCCAGGGGTAAGGACACTTTCCACCAGACCAGGTTGCTCAAGGCCTCATCCAACCTGGCCTTGAGCACTGCCAGGCATGGGGCATCCGCAGCCTCCCTGGGCAACCTCGTTCCAGTGTCTAACCACCCTCGCAGTAAAACATGTCTTCCTAACATCTAACCTAAATTTCCTCTCTTCCAATTTGTACCCAATACTCATTGTGCTGTAGTTCCTGACAAAGGCCTTCTCTGGTGTCCTTGCAGCCCCCTCCAGATACTGGAAGGCTGCTGTAAGGTCCCCACACAGCCTTCTCCAGGCTGAACAGCCCCAACTTCCTCAGCCTGTCTTTGTAGGGGAGGTTCTCCAGTCCTCTTATCAACATTATGGTCTTCCTCTGGACTACCTCAAATGATTCCATGTCGTTATTATGCTGGAGATACTGGAACTGTATTGTACAGCTGAATTGTGAATAATCAAGTTCATAAGTAAAAAACACGCAAAACCAAAGTTCTAGATAGTCCAAAGCCACCAAGTACTTAATGAACTTTATAATGGTTCAGGAAAGCACTTCCCCCTTAAAGTGACCACAGTCAGTTTTTTAGAAGCTACACTAAGATTCTTACTTTGAGGAACTGGCCCAGTGTTTTAAATGACCAAAACCAAAGAAATATAAAAACTGATCAAACAAGTTAAGTGAAAATGAACAGAACAACTGAGGTTTCTCAGAAGTGCAGCTTTTTATTATATAATGCTGAAAAGTATGCTGGGGCAGCATGTAAAACATGCAAGTTCTGCATTTCCCAGATATGCAGAGTGACAAATCTAAATAAAATATTTATAGAAGTATTGTAAACTTCACTAAGTTAACATTCCTAAAACTTTATGTCAAGAAAACATACTTTGATAGTGTAAGTACATTTTAAAATTTAGTCTTTAGGGTGTACATTTTTTGTAATTACTTTATTAACATACTCAATTGAATTTAAATGGTGATTGCAGATTTTTAAACAGAAGCATTATGTGTCATCCATAATATCATCTTAGGGCAAATTTTTCACTTGTATTGAGCAGCAGGTTATGCAAAAAATGATGCTTCATATGACAAAAAAAATTATTGATCATGCATTTTTACATTCCTTTGTTCAAAGTCTAAAGCTCTAAGATATTTCAATAAACATATTCAGCCACAAATTCATATAAACCAACATATGCCAAATGTACCAGCACCATACGGTGTATACAGATGTTTCAACAGGTTGATAATGTATCATAAACTGCTGACACCTCCTATTTGCCTTATTCTAATTGCAACCACATACAGAGAAGAAGATTCAAAGAAAAATATAAGGAGCATCTGTAATGAAAATACATTAGCAAAGAGCTCTGTCTTCTACAATTAATCTTTTATCATTCTATCACATACAGGCCAAATTCTGAGATTCTTGGTGAATTGTTCTCTCCTGTATAAACTAAAGCATTACATGGGCCATAAAAATAGGATAAAAAAAGTGTGGGCTTGATATTTCTGAGCCTGAGAGAATTTTAGCTTTCTAACTATTGCTAGCTCCTTTCCCAAGGGAAAGCTGTCAACAGGTTCTCTTTTCAAAACATCTCTCTCTGTTTCTCAAAACAGGTTAAATAAACAGTGTTCCCTTTCCCATAATAACTGTCCCCAGGTGTTGTTTCCTATTACTTAACCAATGAAGAGGTGTCAGTCCAATGAACCAATAATATACCTTTTTAACTCAGCATGTTATAAAATAAACTGTTGGAATTGTAAACAAAGCCTTCTTTCTCTTCTGACAACTATATAGAGTCAATCTATTTTGAGTCCTATTGTGACAAAAGGATCTTTCTCAAAAAGAACAGTCAGAAGTCATGGAAGCAGCTAGCATATAATGAAATTAAATACCTCTTTGGAAGCACCAAAGAGAGTGCTGAGTATGTTTAACTTGGGCCAGGTGTGGTGTAGTCTGAATATGCCTTCATTCTCTTGTCATTTCTGAGTATTTCATTTGCACAGGAAAGAAGGTTTCCTTTCGATCACTTCCTAGAATCATAGCAAATTCATTTCAAAATAAAATTCCTCTTACATAGAAAGATTTATTTATAAATTTCTTACTTCTGCTTTCAGTGTCCTCATGTTTTGAAAGATTCAGGAAAAGCTAATCACCTGGTTTTTTAATTTTGCCTTCATATAATCCTGTCAAATCCAGGTCAGAATTAGATTGATGAAAGACTTAGAAGTATTCTTAGCAGCCAGCAGATGAGATAAAGCTTTCTGTTGAGGATTAGTTTAGAAAGCCCTCCAAATAAAGCTTCTTCTTCTTCTAAACAGTTATGTAAGATTCAATAAATTAGTGCTTAAATCACAGGATTTTGTTTCTAAAATTCCTTTTAATAGGAAATAGAATGGTTTTTTTTCCTTACTAGGCAATGCTGTTTATTTAAAAGAAATGAGCTGACTATGCAGCTAATTTAGCAATGATACTGAGTAGCACAGTTATGTATCAGCTTGGTTTGTCACCCACATAAACACTACACTGGGACTTTTCCTTCAGGGACATGTCCCACAAAATAATCCTTCCATCATTAAAAATAAAATCACATCTTTCGTAGCTGAAGAAAAAAACATGAGACTTCTGTTGAAACATTTTCTTCCAGCTTTGTTCTTTCCAAAGAACATGACAGGAACTTTCTAGAAAGGGCAGGTCTCCTTACTTTGAAGTTGATCTGCTGGTTCCAGTTTCTATTCCTCTAAAAATATCACTTCTCCAGTAGACACATTTAAACACCCCACAAACTGGCATAACATGGAAAATATCCTGTGGATCAATTAGCCTAACTTCCTGTAATTGCTAGTCATCAATTTTGTTGTTTTGTCAACAATTTCTGAATGCGCATCCTGACTTTAGATACGGTACTACTGATTTCTGCAGGCCTTAAGAAAATAACTTCCAAAGTTCAACAAAATTTATGTGGCTAGCAATATTAATAGTAAGTTGGGGATAAAACCCAACAAGTGAGTTGACTTCAGAAACTTGAAGATAGAATGACAAGGGGACTTTCTTCCTGTTTTGACTACTTCTCTATGCACTGCTTCATGGCAAGGTCTCTGCAAACACTATGGAACTCATGTGGCGTCCAGCACACTGCTTGTAGAAGGCCAGTTCACTTCATATTTTCTCAAGGGAAGAGTATCTCATTTTTACCAATGAAAGCATGAGACTATTAATGATTAAACACCCTTTAATTCAGACAGGGCTTGCTGGATGCCCACCAAGTGTTTGAACAATGTATATAATTCAGCCCATTTACACAACAACCACTCTATATACTTGGAGACCTTGGCACTCTAGGTAAAAGTTTAAAAGGAGCCTTGCTTTTTTGTTGAGTCATAGCATTACTGAAGCTTTACATTTGTTAGCAGAAGTAAATATGCCATAGACTGCCTGCATTATTCCAGAGTTCAGGCCAGGGTGATGGAAAGATTTGCTCCCCAAAGAGATGAGAATGAACAGTCATGCTAGGTGACTAAGAATGAAGTCAGGTCAATAAACAGAATGGGGTGACTCATGCTAAATTTAACACTCAACATTTGCAACAGCAGTTCTCTGTCTCTCTTTAGCCAGGTTATGTTAACTACCTGGTCTGAAAAACATAAAAACTTCAACTCCTGGTATTTAAGGCATTTCAGATTATAGACTGGTAACATGAAAATAAGAGAATGCCAGTACAAGTGCATGATGTCTGCATTATTTTCTAAAACATTTCTTACGATGAAAACTGAATCATGGAACCAGACTAAAATCTTCTGGAAATATTCAGAACTTCTAAATACTTAAAAGGCAGGAGTATTATTTTCCAAATCAGAAAGAAACTGATCATCTACTCACTTTTAAAATAAGAACTTGAGTGGTTAAGTCCTTTCTCCTTGCAGGCATATTTCCTTAGCTGTCACAGACATAATTTCTGCTCTGTTACTAGTTTTGGAATCATTTGTTTGGACTAAATCAGCCAGGTAGGAAGAAGACCTGCCAGCCAGCTGTGTGACAGAACAGACATCCCCACTATCTTGAAATCTGTTGCATATGAAGTGTTATTGTTACCCATTTGACACTGGCAAGCAAACCAAAAAAGTTTGGCAAACTGAAGCTGCTCAAGGAACGTGGCTCCTTCCAGCTGCCAAAATGTGCCAGGGTGACAGTGGTGACCAAAGGAAGCACAGTAAATTCCTTCACAAGGAAGAAACACCTACTGGAAAGGTGAGGCTGAATAGTCTAATCTACAAATACCTAAGTGCCCACCCCATTGCAGATGCATGGAGATCACTGTCTGCAAGGTTTCTCTGGATCCCAGCTATGCCCTTCCTGCTATGGGATGGTGCTCCAAACTGAAGTTGGACCCTACCTGTTGGCACACTGATTTTTTACATGGTTTGAGAAATATACATGAAATATATATGAGGCTTGACTTGACACCAGCTTTCAGTCTTGCATGAGCTGTGACATGGAACTCCACACACTGAGCAGAATAAATTATAATAATACATGAAAGCATATCCATGGGTAGCTCCTTTAGATGCACATTAGGTGTACTGGCCATGGACACCCCTAGGTAAAGACCAAGTTACAACAGCTCCAACAAGCTCCTTTACCCTGTCAGCAGGTGATACCTAACTGCATGCACACAGACAAGGGCAAAGACAAGGTTAACCAAGTAAGGCAGTTTCAACCATGTTGGCATATTACCAGCTAGCAATTAACAGCAGAAGTTGCAGAAGGTGGGAATAAGGCTCATCTGTGTTCTTTGTTACCTCATTTTATCCCCTTATAGTCCTTCGTTTTCTTCCCTGTATTCTCTCCTTGGCCTTGGGCCTTATTCTGGCTACTGGAAATGCTCAGGAGGCACGTGAGGGACAACTGCTGGTCAGTTAGGTTTCCTCTCAGGTGGATACCAGAGTGCATCACCTTCCTTGGCCACAGATTGTAGTCATTCATCTGGAGGCTGATAGGGCTATTTCAACCCCTTCTAGAGAAGAAAAGCTCTGCTCCTGGAAGAATATGTAAGGGGTGACAGTGTAAGAGGATATGGTTCAGGTCCATGGAAGATCATACAGGAGGACAGGATGAGAGGAAAACTGTGAAGAACAGAATGATGAAAAAAAAAATTTGAAACCAATGTGAACTCAGCTCAGCAAGGCAGGAAGGTGCAGTGAGCAGATACTTCTTGGAGCTGTGATGGTTAGGATGCACCATGCCAATACGAGACACAGGCTTAGCAAGGTCAGTTTGGAGTGAAGACAAGCACATAGCAGACCCTTGAGTAAGAGGTTTCATTAACTGGGAATGAGTCCTATGAACGATACTGCTTATGAGGACAAAAGGCTCAAAGGTTTGCTCTGCCACCAAAATGGTGCCAATGATCAATAACCTCTGAAAAAAAATGGTGGAAGGAGAGTGGAGGAAATGCTACTAAATACCACAGTGATAGAAAGTGGCACTCTGAGCTTGAGCCTAGAGGACAGAAGGGTGAGGTAAAACCAACCCTCAAAGGCACAAACTGCAAACATACATCCAGAGGTTTTGTCTCAGGGCTCCAAAACTACTATAGGAACCAAAACTGTAGATGTTCAGTAACCAGGAAACCACAGTCCTAGGCTCCTGGGACACTTAAGCTGCAAGAAGCTGCTGAAGCACTGAGCTCATCAACGCCTCTGTCCTCATCTTAACATAGAGGCTTCTGCTCAGTAACAAAGGATGAGACAAAAAACAAGCAACACATAGCTTAAAGAAATCTAGATCTTCAGTAGGTCCAGGAACTAATCACCGAGTTTTGAGCACACAGGGAGCCTTCAGAGACACTGCCATCTCTATCACTGGGACTATGGAAACAGCAGCAAAAAAGTGACCACCGACTACCAGATTGCATCCACTACTGAGACAAGTCACTTAAAACTATGTTTTGGAAGTTCCTTTGGCCATGCAAACTAGTGGGAAATCCTTCTTCATTTGCAGTGGGGTGTAGGAAAAGACCTCAGGTCTTTTAACAGGTAAGAAAGGCCTTGCCTTACATACACACACCAGAGCACAAGGGTAGACTTACATCAGTGTGGGCAAGAGACCTTGAAACAGAAATGTTAAAAGACCATCCAGGATACTGTCACAGCTCACAGTGTGTCAGCCTGAGACACTCTGATACTGTGTTCAGCTCTCCTAGGAAATATATCTGTATTAGGCATATTTGGTAGTGTAGGCAGTAAATGCAGAGATCTTTGCCCAACACAAGTATGTAAATTAAATATTATCACATTTTTGACTCTGGTGATGCTTCTGGCCTGACTAGGACATCTTCAAAGAGAGTGTAATTTTCCTAGAATGCATTTCCAACTGTACCAAGTTTTGACAAATTATGATATACATGAGTTTCCTATGGTAACACAGAAACATGGAGAGTTGATACTGCTTAAGCACGATCCCCTCTTAGAATGGGGGTATATACACACATCTGTATGTCCAGATAAAGACTGAACATGAAAGGGCAATGTCACAATTTGGAAGAATTCAAAATTTGACTGTGAGACTGTAACCAATTTGTTGAAGAGACTTACGTACAAATTCATACTCATAGCAAGCTGAAAAATTTTGTGATGCAATCAGAATTCATCATAAGAAGTCATAAAAGAAGATACTGTTACAGATAATCCAGATCTCACAGTAGCAGTTGGATGTACTTTCAGGAGACTTTTCATTATCTCCCAGTTTTAGGAACTGACTGCTCAAAACACAGGGCTGACTAGTCTTCTAGGAATTCTGACATCTGATATGGGAGCAGGTGAGGCTTGTACACATAAGAAAAACATGAAAATAAGTTACAAAGAAATTTACTCCTGCTTTGGAGTTCTGGCTTCTAATACGGAATCAAGACAATCCATTCTGAGGCAGAGCAACTTTGACCTTCAGTCACTTGGTGAAAACCCTGAACTAGGATTTCCCAGTAGAAGTGTTGTTTTATCTCCAGAAAAAAAAAGTCCTTCCTTAAGGCAATACCTGCTACAGAATTCCCTTCCATTCAGAAGATAACAATCTTTTAGCATTTGGGCTACAAAAAAACCAGTTTTATTGAAACAGGGAATATGACAGGGGCAGGGAGGTGCATCAGAACAGAACTGAATGTTGTTAATAATTTTGTTCAATGCCCAAGGTCTTGACATGCTGCAGTTTCAAGGCCCAGCTAAGCTACAACACCCTATTTTTAAAGATTCAACCTTGCTGACACAGATTGCCTTACAGTTCCTTGCATCCAACAGGCTGGGCAAAGACTTGCATGCACAACAAAAGAACAACTGTGAGCGCCTGTCTCAGGAGTCTCTGCTTTTTTTGTGACACCACAGATGGAAATGAATAGCCCATATTAGATGAGATGTTAACCTAAAAAGCCAGAAGCAAAGCTGTGTGTCCTGTGCATAGGTCATATTTTCAAGAAAGTAGGGACCAGCTATACAGTCTAGTGCTGGAAAAACTATGGATGTCATCTTCATGCTTAACAAAATAAACTTCCTCAGAAAGATCTCTGGCCACAGGTTGTATGAGACAGGTCTGAGCAACAATCAAACTGAAATAGTGAAAAATCACCCTGCTTCATGGTCTCGTATAGACTGCTGAGAAAAGAAAAATCAGTGGCAAGAATGCCATTTGTTTAAACTGGTTATACAATTCCTATGACATAGGCCTGCACAGGCTCCAGCTGTGCAATCTGGTCCTCTGACACAAGGCAGATGGAGATCCCTTGCTGAAAACATTACTGGTTGCTAAACTGAAAAGGATCAAAGACAAGCCCATCATTTGCCTTCACTTTAAGAGGAATTTTCTTGGACAGCAAACATGCAGCACTATACACAACAGTCCTAAGATGTTTTCAGCCAGGTGTCCCTAGTATAACCTATGATATAATAAACTTCATGGAGAAATACTGACTGCACCCTAGGATAAACTTTCAGATCCTAGAATTTATTTCAACACTCTGTTGCTCTTGCCAATGACTAAAATGCCAAGTCATTTGTGAAAAGAGAGGGTCCAACCAGAGGAAAGAAAGTACCTGGGGAGCCTCAGGGTAAGGTGAAATTGGAAAGTGTAATTTTTTTGTTCAAAAGTAGCCGAAGTTACTCAAATTTGAAGGCTTCCACTAAATAAGATTCCAAAACAGAACACTGTCAAATGCGTAAAGCCACCAAACTCCCCCCTTCCTGTAGGCCAGGAAGTCTTGGACAACTGCCAGTTTCTCCAGGTCTTGATTACAGGTCAGATGAAAGACCAACCCTGGTCAGATGTTTTCCTCCTCCCTGGACAACAAAATTTGAGTACTGGTGTCCTTACACAAGCCTGCATGTCTCCAGGTAGGACAGGGGATCGACGGCTGCCAAAGAGCTAGCTCAGAAACTTTTCCTCATGCTCCTCTCTTACCCTAGGATTGAGGGCCTGATAAAAGAAATAGACAAGTAGGTTATGTACATTGCTGAAACAAAGCAAGATGAGTGCATTTGAACTATGCACTGGAAAATCAAGCACACTTAAAGCCACATCACTAAGCAGGAGAAATCAGAAATGAAGGAAATTGTACTAATTTTCTGAAATAAAAAAAAAAAAAGAAACAGGCAAGGTCCTCAAAAAGAACACTAAATACAGGGAAGTAAACCAGATAATCACAACTAGAAGTAGGAAGGTAAAAGGAAGTGCTCTGCCATCACCAGTGTTGAACGAAGGAAGAGCTTTTTTATTGTTATTTCCATGGGTATCTGAAGCAGGGAAGGTGAGGCATGAAGTATATGCTCTACAGCCACTAATACAACTGAAACCTCTCCATCCTGCCTAAACGGCAACCTGAACATCTCTTGAATAGGGAGGCAAAATTTTAGCAACTTTCACAAGTCTCCAGTAAATTAGGCCATTCAATTTCACTACAGGCAATGTAATTCAAGGATTAGAAATGCTCAAAAATTAAAGACACATGAAAGCAAACTTCATCATTCTACTGACAGGCCCACCCTAAGGAACGTTGAATCTCTAAGGAAACTGGACTGGTAACTATTAGGAAAGCTTGCATTTAAATTTAACAAACATATTTACCAGTTTAACTGGTAACAACCTGATGCCCATTATTTCCAAGAGTAAGATACAGAAGTGGCACAGGCAAACCTCACAAAATTTGAGAACATAACTTTAATTCGCAGACTTTTCTGCTGTCCTCGTCTGCTTCGCTGTCATATTCCCCTATTAGGCTCTACTGCTGGTCTTACAAACCTCTCCAGTTCCCACTTCCTAACCTTTCCTTCTTCATGCTTGAAAGTACAGTTTGAAGTGGTACTCTCTCTCCTTTTACACTGCCTGTAAGGCCAGAAACAGATACTACAAGAAGAGAGAACTCACTTCTAATACTTCCTGTCATTAAGGCCTCTAGAACAACAGTGCAATAAAAAGCTTATCTGTTTCTACAGCTGTCAGATTATTAAACCCAAAACATTGCTGTTGTGAAAAGGAGCCTTCAGGAAAAGCAGAGTATGTCTGGCACAGACACAGCTGTTCAATAAACTGACAAATCCATTAAGCCTTCATTCAACATACTGAAGTTGAGAGTATTTCTGCCTTTGTAACTTGGCCAAAACTTTCTTTTCCATGGGAACACTGACTCACATTTCCTGGATGCCAAAATGATCCGCTTTCCTCCTTACCACAGTTACCTAGTATCTACACAAAAGTAGAGCTTTTCAGAAGGTCAGGCTTTTTACGTCGAAACAAACATGAGCTCAGCTTCCAATAATGAAAAGAAAACAAGAGCAGCTCATCAGGAAACATTTCCCTTTGTGTGATTTAGGTATGATGATGGTACAAGGAAATACAGGCATGAAAATATGAGAATCATTAATATGTTGTTCCTCAGTGCACTCCCTCTATATATTAAAACTATTTTATACTGTTTTTTTACAGGTGACTTTCTATGTATATCATTAGTAAATGGATTTATACAGTTACGCTACAACCTTGGAGACAGAACAATCATCCTACAGAGCCTTCAGCAAGTCCATGTAAATGGAAATACATGGCACTCACTCAATGCAGGAAGAGTTGGTAATGAAGGCTACGTGGACCTGGATGGTATCAACATTACTCAAAAAGCTAGTCCTGGAATGAATGCACTAGACACACACACAGATTTTTTCGTTGGAGGGGTATCCTCCTTAAACCTTGTTAATCCAATGGCAATAGAAAACGAACCCACAGGTTTCACTGGTTGTATTCGCCAAATTGTTATAAACAACAGGGAACTGAATCTTACCGTGAGTGATCCCAAAGGTGGAGCCAACATTGGTGACTGTGATGGAACGGATTGTGGTTATACTGTGTGCAAAAATAACGGAACATGTCAACTTGAAAACTCAGGCTTTTCTTGTTCTTGCCCAAGAGAGTGGACAGGGACCACATGTGAACAATCTATTTACTGTTCACAAAACATGTGCGGGTCTCACGCACTCTGTATTCCTCAGCCTTCTTCATTTTCATATACCTGTGCATGTACACTAGGTTGGACAGGTAAGTACTGCGATAACAAAATAAAATTTTATATAGCAAAGTTTGTTGGTAACTCCTACATTAAATACACAGATCCTTTTTATGGGAAAAGAGACCTCCAATACAGTCGCCTTTCTTTAAATTTTACTACCAATCAAACTGAAGGCTTAATAGCATGGATGGGAAAAAGTGAAGATGAAGATAACGACTTCCTTGCCATTGGTCTTGCCAATGGAACTTTAAAAGTTGTGATTAATCTTGGAGAAAGAATCTCTGTTCCTCTAATGTATAGCAAATACTTCACCTGTTCTGATGGAAGATGGCATTTCGTTACTGTAGTTCAAAACCAAACTTGTATTAAGGTTTATCTTGATGAGGAACTAATCCTTTTTGAAGATATTGACCCAGAAAGGAAATACACTGCTTTAAACTATGGTGGCATTTGTTACTTTGGTGGATTTGAAATTGGCAGGAAAGTCAATATAGTCACTACCGGGCTTTTTCAGAAGGAATTCTTTGGTAAAATTAAAGATGTTGTGCTCTTCCAAGATTCTAAAAAGATTCAGCTAATGAAAGCAGAAGGCTACAACATTCATGATGGAAATTCTGGAAATTAATTGAAAAAAATGTCTAAGACTCTTTTAAAAATGATAAAATTCATTTTCCTCCTGTTTATTGTGTTAGCTGGCAGTGTATGACTCAGCAGCCAACATAAAGCATTTAAGAGTTAATAAGGGACACATCTATGTGGAGTATTAATAGTATATACATACAAAATATGATCAATTGTTTTCCTCCTAGAATTATTTATGGATACTCTTTAGCATTTACTTTAAAATAATGGGTAAGTCTGCAGGGTTTCTTTATTGTGCTGGAAATAGTTTTGTAAACAAAGAGGTAGTGATTAGCTTATAAAGCCAACTATCATTTAAGTGTTGCTTGCTGCTTTATGAGAACAGACAACTGTTACCTGTTTCTCCAACTCTTGAATTTTATTAGAATGTTTCTTTCATAATATTAAGGTCAAGTCTAAAAACTGAAATTGGTGGGGAAAGAATAAGGTGTGTTTTAGGCAAAAAGCACATTTATTTTAATGAGAATTTTTAAAAATGTAACAGCTATAATTACTTGTTAAGTCCATAAATGACATTTCAGAATTTTATGAGAACAGAGGTTTTGGTCATAGTAAACCAAATTTCTGCAAATCTATTTTTCATTAACTGATAATCGCAAGAGTAAATAGAGTTGTTCATACATAAATACAAAAAAATGAATTCCTTCTCATAAAGCTGTGTTATATTCTGCTTTAAAAGGAAGCAATTAAAAAAAAATCAAATTCTATTTTAACGTGCTTACACCAATAATGTATGATGGCATCGACATTTCTCATTTGACTTCTGGCTTACTATGTAAGTAGAATTATTAAATAAAAATAATAGTGATTAATTCCTATCTTTTCCTTTTTCACTTTACTATTGCTTAAAAACACATAACAAACCATCACCTTCTAGCATGGAAATTCTCTGAATGCAAGTCTTCAGCATGTACCTGTCAGAAACAGTAACTATTTTGGGGAGGAGAGGGAAGTGAGGATGGGGCGTATGTTATGGAGCACAGGCCATAAGCACCTGAAACTAGGTGACACACATTTGCTTCCACATCACCACTGCATGTAGCAATGAAAGCATTGTCAAGTTAGTTACGGGTGACTTAAAGATAACTAAAGTGCATGGGAAATACCCAAGATGTTTTATTAAGCATCTGCAAACATCTTTGTAAAGTTCATTCTATCCTCTTCAGCTAATCTGAGCCCTCAAGCGATCAGCCCGATGAAACAGCTTCTGCAACTCTTCCCAACAGGCAGGTCATGAAGCCCACCTGGGATCTGAGCTGTACCCAGATTCTTCTCTTCCAGTTTCTCTAAGTAGGGCCTTTTATGGTCACGTGATGCTGGAGAAGGAAGCATATTTAAGGTTTATCCTGTTCTCTCTGGGGCTTCTGGTGTACTGCCAGTTCCTCAGCAGTCCACACTGCCTTTTGTGATCTGAGCAGTGAGTAAAACAAGGAACAAGTAATCAGAGGACTTCCAGCTAACACAAATGTTGGAAGGAGAGTGACTGAAGACAATGGAGGAGTAAAATCCTTTATTCCTGTAGTAGTAGGATTTATTCCCATTACACTAACTCGCATCCTAGGAACAAATCCTGGAGACTTTTGCTGTTTGTTAGTTTAAATACTTAACAAAACTCTCCCTCAAGAGCTGTTTTACTGTGGTTCTCTTCAGGTTTTACATGCGCAAGGCAGGTGGTAAAGCACTCAGCAAACTTGAAAAATGTTTACATATTCTTTTAAACAATTATTTCTGGTAGTTCTGTCAGAAAGCATTCCCATCCCTTCCATACAGGCAGTTGCAATTTTCACTGCTTCCAGTTTATTTTCAAAGCAGAGATGGATGCACATGTGAGAGGCAGATCACCAGTGACCTTGGAGTAGACCACTTTTGACTGGATCAAATAAAAATCTTCATATGCAGAGCTGTCAATTTTAAACTTACTCCAAAAATGAGGACAATGCTTTGGTGCATTTCAGTGTCTACAGAATTCAGTGTAAATATTTAAACAACAACACATGTAAAATAGTACCAGATATATTCAACAGCACTGCTGCTATTACAGACCATGGAATTAACTTGGAACAGACTAATTTTATTTTAAAGATTTTTTAAAGATTTTGTTTTATTTTTATTTTCAAGATGTTTGAATATCACTTTTAGTTACTAACGATTTTTTTTAAAGTAGTCTTCTCAACAATGAGCCTAAGAAACTTCACTTAGTAAAAGTCTACAACTTTCTTTATTCAGGGCAAGATTTTTAATTTTAGCCAATTTGACCATGAAGCTACTTGCAAGGTATACAAGTAAAAATTTACCTTAAAATATATTCATAATTAAAAATAACAGTTAGGATGTTGTTAAACTGGGAAGATTTTTCTGGAAAGAAGAGGCTTTTCTACAGCAAAGTGCAAAAATACTCTGTCAGCGGCACAGTAAGGTTGTGTACTCAAAGTGGAAAACCAAAATACTGAAAACCAGAGCAATAAACCTCAATTTTTCTTTACACGGTGGAATATTTTTGTTGTTTCTGACAGACTCAACAAGATGCCCAGTGTATTTTAATAAGTAGCAGAGCAGGTGATTTTGTTTTCACATTGCATGTCGTTTGGCATTGGTGGATAGTAGTCTACAAAATACCAAGCTACCGGAAGTCCCAAGGGTACAAACATTTCTGCCCTTCTCTCCCCTCTTTGTTCTCCAAAACTCAAAACAAACTGAGCTGTGAAGTGTACAACAAATGTGGCATTCTGTGACTCAGCCTTCTATATTCATTTAGCCTACAGTTTCACAGCTATGAAATCAAACACACACAGTATGTGAGAAAGTTTTATCATTTTAGAATCAAAATATCCCTTAAAATATTTACATTTTACAGTAAAAAGGATAGCAAAACACAAAGTAATGTACAAGCTTAGGTATTCAAGTTTTTGAAGCATGGAAAATGGTGGGAGAAATGAATTTACTACTACAAATTATTTTCAAGAATTTAGGTTAGAAATGCTTTCTTATTTAAACAAGTGCAGTTTAAAGCAGTAACATTCAAGCAGCTCAGCCTTCCAATTCTGGTCACAAACTGCTTCAGATGCTTAGGAAAAACTTGAGATTATAATGTAACGAAATATACTTGAGTTTTTTATTGTATTACTGAATAATTTAAAAAAAACCCCAAACTCCTCACACCATCAAGCATATTACATTTTGTTGTAACGTGGATTCTGAGGCTTTGCTGCAGTCTTTAAAAACAGTGCAATTTAAAAACAAGGTTATTGTATGAAAACCACCTTTAAAATTATCAGAGCATCTTAAAACAGAAGAGAGCACAAATTACCAAAGGCAGCAACTATACTGCAGACTTGACTAAAGCCAACTTCCTCAGCTAAGAAAATTCCCAAGCCTTTATTGCATATTAATAAAAGAAATCTTTAAAATTTTGAATATTCAGCAATGTAAATTTTTTAAAAATATTAAACTCCTACTTCTAGCCATAGTTGGTATAATGAAAAAAAGGATGAGTATTGGTACACTGAGTGGTACCAAAACACAGATTTGTTTCTGCAAAACACCAACACAGAATAAAAAACAATGGCACAATCCTAGCAGTCTCTCCTTTTTTTTTTTTTGTCATACAAAGTTTTATGACATTACTCTAACAGTTTATTTAAATAGGATTTTAAAAGACTGCCTGCATCTTTTTACCTTTTGCTTTTAGTTCTGTCACTGTGGTCCCTATGTCTCTCTCTGTTCTTTTCACTTTCTCGTTCTCTATGCTTGTCTTTGCTTTTCTCCCTTTCCTTATCTTTTTCATGAGCCTGTTCATCACTTTTAGGCTTCTCTGTCTTTTTTTCTGGATTTCTAGTCTCTCTGGGGCTTTTTCCATCAGCAGCCCTATCACTGTGTGGAGATCGCACTCTTTCTTTGTCTCTCTGTCCTTCCTCTCTACTCTTCCGCTCTCTCTCTTTTTCCTGGTTTCTGTCTCTGCGCCTGTTTCTTTCAGAATCTT
Source organism: Donacobius atricapilla (assembly GCA_013397315.1). Taxonomy (NCBI): domain Eukaryota; kingdom Metazoa; phylum Chordata; class Aves; order Passeriformes; family Mimidae; genus Donacobius; species Donacobius atricapilla. The sequence continues at coordinate 220,767 of WBMY01014895.1, read as the reverse complement.
GCTCCCAGTATTTTTCGTTGCTCCACTCTTTTTCATGTCTGTCTTTTTTTTGGTGATGGGCTTCACTGTAAAGTCTTTGTCGATCATTTTTTCCTCTACTGAATCCTCTCTCCAAATGCTGTTCTTCTCTGCCCCAAGGATCGCTGTGGTGTCTTTCTGGTCTCCTGCTGTCTTTACTCTGAAAAAAATTTTCTGGTCCCAAAAATCTTGACTGTTTGTGAGCCACTGGTAGCCCTTGTGCAATGGGTCCGGCATATTGTGGTGGCTGACCTGATAAATGAGCTACTGGTGGCCATGGCATCATTGGATTTTGAGGAAAACCAAAGCCAGGAGGAGGAAGAAGCGGAGGTGGTAAATGAGGAGGAAATCCAAACATAGGATTGTTTTGTGGAGGGAAGTTATGAGGTGCAGGAGCCTGAAACTGAAATCCAGGTGGATTAGATTTAGAATGTTGAAAATTCTGCTGCGGAGATCCAACAGATGAGAAGCTGCCACTTGCAATAGGGTTTGGAACTTTGGAAATAAATTCAGAACGAGAAGAGTTTTCAGTTTCAAAATGAGATGAAGTTACAGCTGGTCCTCTTCTAAATGAGTTCACTGTTTCTATGTTTTGCATCAATGCATCCTCCTGTGAGTGTTTGGTATCTTCTGCTTGTGATGCAACGGTGTTATCTGCCTTAGCTGCAGCTGAACTGAACTGCGTCTCATTGGTTTGTGCCTCACTTTGATACAGGTTTAAGCCCCCTTCTCCAGGATGTTGTTTATTCTCTGGCTCTCCTTGATCATTTCCTGAAACATTTTGTCGGTCTTCATTTCTGCTAACATCTCCATCCTTGTTTTCTGAAATATTAGTCTGCTGGCTTCGTCCAGCTGCCTGTCGTGGGTCTCTTTTAAGATTAATAAATGGTGGTGATTTAGAGGTATTAGCAGTAGTACCTTCGACAGAGCCTACATTAACATTGTTCTCATTGGGCTTTTTCCCTGAATTTGATGAGGAAGAAAAGCTGGAATTTGTGCTCCTTCTAACTTCCTGTGCAACACTATCCTTGTCCAGTAACTGTTGCTTTGGGTCATTTTCTTTACTTTCTTCAGTTTCCTTATTCTGTGACTGAGCAGACAAATTTGCTAAAAATGCTTCTGTGGAGACATCTGGAGGTTTTCCCTTAAGACTCAGCCCTATCAAAGAACCAGCACTTCTCGCAGAACTTGAGGTCCCTACAGCTGCTGCATCCACAGTTACAGCAGCATTAGTGGATTCTTGAGGCTCATCCAAACCAGTCTTTGCTTCACTAACTTCAGCAGTTACATCAGCAACATCCATGGTTTCGTCTTTCAAGTTTGCCTGTTCATTTAATAATGGTATATCTTCACTAGGACCTGCTTCTGACTTGTTGTGCTCATATACCTGCCCTGTCGTACCCAACAGGCTTTGAAGAATATCATCCACTGGCAACGGTTTATTCGCTAGCTCCAGAGTAGAAGGTTGATTTTCCCACCCAACCAGGACTCCAGGAAGAAACCTGAGAGGCTTTGGTGGTTCATGTTTGGTACTTTCCACCAATGGTTCAATAGCTGCTGGAGCATCATCTGCATTAGACGGCTGTGATTTATTTCTTTGCTTGTGTAGCACAGTTGTGAAGGAATTAAAAAAATTATTTTCCTCTTCTTCTTCTATTGCCAAATCATGATGAGAGACTTCAGGTTTGCTTGGCTTGCTTTTCTTCTCTGGTGGCAAGCTACTCAAGGTACTTTCAGCAGCTTCATCTGAAAAACTACTGGTAACACTTGAAACAGCAGTAATCTGCCTCTTCATTTTCTGGCGAATTATCAATCCCAGTAATAAATTTGGTCGATGTATTTCAATCCCTGTACAAAATTGCAACAGCAATTTATCATCTCTTTATATTTTGGTTAAGGCAGTAATTTTAACAAAAATAACCCCCCCATATACTTACAGTGTACAAGCAGAAGTATTAATCTTATGATATTTGAATTTGTTCTGCTTGTCTCATGTTAGACATTAACAATACTTAAAATAATAATAAGATTTATTTCCAGTATTAAAATTATGACTTCAAGAACAGCAAATTAGAATTGCTTCAAGTAACTTCCAAATAGAGAATATGAGTCAATTATGTAGGACATCTAATCTCATCAGAAACAGCACAGAAGTTAAACATCATGTTAGTCTGGCCCAGCTACAACCCTGTAACAGTGGTAGCGAAGGAAAAAAAAGTAAACAGAACACTTGCAAACAAAAAGTCTCCTCATCAATTTAAACATCCTTCAAAGATTTACCCAGAGCAAATTTCAGAAATGTTTCCCTCATTCCAGGCAAGACAGTGTGTTTCAAGGCATACTATTACCCATCTCTTGACTATCTATTTTGTTCTGTGTAACTGCAAAAAAATGAGTTGTAGCTCATTCTCTATTTTGTCCCCACCTATCTCAAAAAGAAAGATTACCCACGAATTTTTATAACCAAGATATACTGATGCAAAATAACTCAGGTGTTCACAGTACAACTGAGACCCATTTCAGGAACTTTTCTTCCTTGCCCATCTATGTTTTAAACTTTCAATGAATTTTTTGTAAGGAATTTTGGAATACTTAAGAAAAAAATTAATACATTTCAAATAATGAAAACAACTATTTTAAATTTAGAGTATCAATTTGGAACTCACGCCTTCTACCACAGTCCACTTATGTGGACTATGTTTACTGACATTGAAACCTACAAAGCCAACTGTGCTAGAGAAAGAAGGTAGCAGACATAAAACAAGGTTGTACACATCAATTGTTTCACCTTTGAAGTATCAGAATAATCTAGCAAGGGGAGATTAATGTCTTTTCAAGGAAACTAATATAATAATATTATGAAAAATTCATTACATATTTGAATAAAATAGTACTTTTTAATTTTATTTCCTCTTATATTTCTGTTGCCAACTTCTTTAAGTAGCGTTATGATAATAAAATTCCAAATTCCAAGCTGTACTTACCAGGCCCATCAAAAGGCACAAGGTGATGAGGGACCTTATCTGAGGAACCTAAAGGGATGAGGTACAAATCTTTCACTTGCTTCATATTATTGGCTGCTACACCATAACGTTTTCTACTGCTGAAATAGGCAAACAACAATGCATAGGAGATCTGGTCCTCTTCAGTTACTGGGGTAAAACGAACCACGCAGATCTCCTGTTTACAAGAAGAGAGGAAAAAAGATGGTCAAGAATATCTTTCTGTGAAATGTTATTTTTTTTACTGATTGCTCTTTATTTAAAGGAACGGTGCTAAGGAGAAAAAGCTATGCCAAAATGGCAGAGAACAGAAGAGACAGAAGGAGCAGAACATGGCCAAAATAAATTTAGAACTAGATAAAACAAATAGAAAGCATCTAGTATGAAAAAAATAATTGAAATGCATGACAAAAGAGCCAATATTTTAACAGCCAGCTAAATAACAAGTTTTAGGGAAGCTTGCCAGCTTCCAATGAATTATTCCACTCCCTACCCTTAACATCACTAGAAAGCTGTGTTTTGTAGTTTATTGTGTCCAAGGAACACATTTCTAATAGTGGAAGATCAATACTCCGATGCCAGAACTATGCCCAAAGCCCAGCTCAGGAGCTGATGCTGGAACTGATGCTTTTTAATGACTTAACGAACAGCCTGGAAGACTGGACAGAAGATCCTCTGCGAAACTGAGATGACACCTAAGCAGGGGTAGTGGTGGATATGCTGAAGTGCTGGTGGCCATTCAGAGGGATCTCAGGCATGCTGAAATAACAGGCTGACCTTCGTCAGTGTCAGCAAAGGCAAAATGCAAAATCTTGCACTTTGAGCTGGAGTAACCCCACGCACCAGGACTGGTTGGGGGACTGAATGACTAGAAAACAGCTTGGCATACAATGATGTGGGGATCCTGGTGGACAAGCCCAGTATGAACCAATGATGTGTCCATGCCAACAAAACCAACTGCAATCTGGGTGTCAGAATCAAAGCACTCAGCACACCAAGGGAAATGGCTATTTTTTTTCTATTCAGCACTTGTGAGATACCACCTGGAGAAGACTTTCAAGTTTTGGGCTCCCCAGCACAAGGACAACAGGCACACAGTGGGACAAGTCCAGCAAAGTGCCACTAAGATGGTTTTGTACAGTGGAACACTACTGAAAATGAAAGGGTAACACTTGAGAGGTGAAGTGGTATCCAAACATTCTGATGAGTTACGGTGTCAAAGGAAGACAGGTATTCTCAAACAGCAGATGACAGTTTAAGGTTAGACTGGATGAAAATAAATGCCAGCAGTTGCCACCCATCCTATTTAACATAAACATGAGATATTCCTAAAGTTCACATATTTTGCAAATGTTTCAGAGTGAAAAAAATCAAGTATCTTTAGGATGACTAGGAAGAATATCAAACAGCAAGTCTTTACTAGGTAAAATTCTTACCTTGGTCCCTGAAGCTTTGATTTTTTCTACATAATCCCAGACAGTGTGGGGAGATATCCTGCCACCTACTTGAATACTATCAGGTAAATCCTATGAGAAAGGACAACAGAAATGTGAATCCAAATAAATCTTGTGGTATGTACTTCATCCAGTATCTGTTTCATGAACTCAAAACATACTTAGTTCTTTTATGTCTTAAATTGTAATTTAAAAATACCACTAGAAGTTACAACAGAAGAAAAAAATTAAATTTTGGACATTTCAGATTTTCAGTGCAAAGTTAACAATACGTAGTAATTTAGTTGTCATTCAATAATATTCATCTATACCTTGTAAAACTATCCCTTCTAGTAACATTAACTGCAAACATAACTGTATTGTGCCCTGGAAACACTCAAGCTCTCCATCAGATCACACCATAATGAGAGCTTCACACCTACGTTTATAATAAACTTTCAAAATCATCATGAGGTTAAAACTTAATCTACATGTGCACAACAGATGTAAAATCTTCTTGGATACTACTGAGTGCACTGTTCTCAAGCAAAATAAACAGACTTTTTTTTTTTAAATAAAGCAGAAGTGTTTTGAAAAGTGCATAATACTCATATAAGAATCCTTTAGTATTAAGGATTACAGTATGGCCTGCACTTCCCTGAAGATCTACAGCAAAGTAAACACAATTTTATTAACAGAAGACCTACACTCTTTTAATTAGAAAGCTGATGCATCCTGTGTAGCTGTCAAGAAGGAAAACTGAGCCTTATAAGCTCTCTGATCTTTATTCTGTGACATGAAGACAATTATTATAAGCAGTTGCATGCTTTTCCTGTCTCTCAGACACAGAAGAGAACATTACATAAACTTTTTTCCTCAGGGACAATTTAGTCACAATGCAATGTTAGGACCAGAATTGCTAGATAGGCAAAAAAACCACCAAACTCCATTACACAGGTTTCTGTTATAGATGGGAAGATGAACCACAGGTTCATGTAACGAATAATGTTTGACTTACAAATACAGACCTTAACCTATGTCCTCCCACAAATACTTTATTCAGTACAATGATCATGCGTCACTGTGTTCCACCATTATATTAATATTGGCCTACAAGGTAAGTAAGTTGGTAAAATTAATAAACGAATTGTTCATTTTTTTCCAATAAATATAAATACCTCTGTTAAATACTCAAAGGAGCCAGAAACTGGATACGCCTTAATAACAAATTTTGCTACTGAAGGCATATTGATAAAGCCCTTCCAGATGAAATTCAGGCGTGCCAGAAACAGACTTTCACATTCCACAGTACCAGGCGTTTCTGACCTAAAAACAGGACAAACAAAAACCCACTTGGTTTACAACATGATATATCACACAAGACAGTGTAAATCATAATTTTTCTTTATCATAGAGATGTAGTATTATCAAGAGTTTTCTTTTTCAGTTCAGGATACTGGAGAGTCAACAAAAAAGAGGCAGACAACCATGTTTCTCATCTTCCAATGGAGTAGCTGTATGGTACAGGAAGGACAGTCAGATGAGCAGCACATTAATTCACTAGTCAATATTTTTTAAAAACAGAGAAGTTGTTTAGTCTGAGAATTATCAAATGTTACTACTGAAGAGGACACAAATGCATACAGGTGCTGCAGAGCCAGAAAGATGGCACCCTGCCACAGATAAAAGATGACAATATACTGCCTGCTGGCCTACACCGCTTTCCCAACTCCTTCATTTTGTGCCACTACTGTCTGTTCACCACCTGAATGTTTGTGTCACTCTACTCTCTCCTTGTCCCACATGCTGGCTCCTCATTATCTTCTCACCTATGCATCATTTCCACACCTTTTTTGAGTGCCTCCTCCCAACTCCACCTGTACAAAATTGATTTTTCCTCCCTTTGAAAAAAAGCCTCAGTTTTGTCAACAAAGCAGCTGAAAAAACTAATGGGATTACTTAATTTCACAGGAGAGTGTTTCTCAATCTGATATTTTCTTTATGAAAATGATTACACATTTCAACACTTCCCAACATGTTGCTATCAAAATATTCTAGGCATGCTATTAGTAGTTTTATGCTGTCCAGTAGTACCAGATGTTGGGCTGTTACAGTAACACTGTAACCTATGTTTATTTCTGACTACACTGGAAATTACCTTGAACCTGCTGTAAGCTATTCAAAAACTCAAGTTCACTAACCTTGGTAAAAGACCACACTGTTCGGATAAAGGCAAAATTTCAGCATAAACTCTGGTCAATTCTAAATAATTGGGAGTTGATGTTTTTCTAGAAAAGCCTCCCTCAAACCAGAAAGAAACAGACTCAAAAACTGCGATTTCCTTTTTAGTGAATAGCAGAGTGTGGAAGAAAATGAAGAGAGTTGACAGCTAATACAGTAAAACATCAAACAAGCTGTTGTTACCTGCCATTTCTAGAAAAGCACTACTTGGGAATTTGAAACTAGTCTGATTTATCAGTGTAAATGCTCTGTTAAGAGGAATCTCAAATTCCCTGAATTTACATACACACAAAGACTCACTCATTTAATGCAGCACTATACTTACTACATGCCTTAACAGCAAAAGACCACATGAAATTTACATACTGATTTTTTGTAATATGAACTCTTTCTAAACCTTGCTGCACCAGAAAACACTGGCTTTTTGGGAAAAGTAAACTATGTGCTAACTAGAAGTTTGCTATCACAAAAACATATGTAGTATTATGTATATAAATGAACATCAATTACTCCAGCAGAGATCTCCATTCTAAAAATGTGTATGACTTCAAGTACCCAAATGGATTAATGGAATGCCATTAAAAAGTAGCTTTAGATGTAATAGCTGAAGGAGATTAATAATGTCTTTCATTTAAAAATACGGTTTCTACAGCTTATATTACTTTGGGAGAGGTGTGAATGACTTTGATGAGTCTTGCTTATCATCTTCCAGTAATTCTGAAGCTAAAATACTTGATGTGGAGGAGAGCGCATCGGCGATGCTCTCTGCTTCATTGTCTGACTGCTTCCGTGCAACCCCAACAGACACTTTCACCTTCTTCCCAGACAGATCATCAGTAGGTGGTGCCATCCGGCCTGCAGAAAGGGGAAGAGAAATGGGTTGCATTTTTTATTAAAGAAACAGAAAGAGGACTTCCTCTGAAAACAAGGAAGACACACCAGAAACACTACATGTTGCCATTGAAGTGGGATAGGATGGGTATTTTACACATATTTATGCACTGTATGAATTAATACATTGTATATGTTTATACAGTTCTAAACATAAATTTGCCACTGCAATGTTACAGGATAGAGAAATGAGCAGTCAACAGTGGTATGTACATCCACCATAGGGATTTCACTCTCTGAAGCTGTTTCTTTAAAAGAAGGCAAGTTTCTGTCAATAGCCTATCCTTTTAATAGTCTCTTTTGCAAATTATGAAGTAAACATTCTTTCCACAACTTCATCAGCAAACTAAGCAAAAACCCACATTTATTTAAATTCTCGAGGTATACTGAGATTTATGACTGAAAACTATAGAAGTGCAATCTATTTATTTTCATGTGCTTTTCCAAATTACCTATGCAGATTTTGCAGTTTAGATCAAAGAGATGATTTTTATGTTGACTTGTGGTGTCTGGAGTTGCAGATTCATTTATTTCTTTATCCTTTTCAGCTTCTTCTGACTTCTCAAACAACTTTGTATTAGGTTCCTAAAAAAAGTCAAACACATTTGAGTTAGGCTTTTTTTATCCCTCTGTTAATATTCCTAATATTGCATAAAAGTTTTGCGGTGTTTTCCTCCCTTCAGACATAAAGCTCTTCCTTCAGCTGCACAGCCTAAAATTCCATCAACAAAACCTTCAAAATCATTACAATAACTAATTGGTATTCTCAAATATCTTTGGGTACTATTTGGAATATTTTCTAATTTCTACTTTCTATTTCCTACTCCTGCCAGAATTCATCATACAGTCACAGAGGCAACATAGAAGAAATTAAAAAAATCACCAGGCCAAGAAGTCAGTAAAGATAAAAGAAAAATTAAACTCAAACCAGACCTAACAGATAATTATAGACCTGAACAACAAAATCATAAACAAAACACTTCACAACCATATTGCCTACGAACTAAATACGCTGTAGTGCCATGCTTTCTTTTCTACCTGAATTTCCATTACTTCTTCTTGTTCTTTCATTGGTGTCTCACTTTCAATTTCTATTTCTCCTTTGTGAGTAATTTTTGTGATAGGTCTTCTTTCAACCTCCCTCTGTTCTTTCTCAATCATTTCAATTGTCTGTGAAAACAAGAAGTTATGTGTAATTATTCCCATATAGTAAAATTCGGAAATCAAAAAATGTAAGAGCTAACTGTATTGGAATTAGGAAACCCTCTAGGAAGAAAAGTAACACATTCTTATTTTGCAAGCATCAAGTAGTTTCATAAAGCCAGCATCCAAACAGCCTGCCTAACTTCTCCTACAGCATAGCATCAAGTACTTATCAGGCATGCATTTAAATAAGTTATTAAACAAACCTTCAACACTAAATTAAAACACCGGAAATTCTGATTTCCCAAAAGCCAAAGAAAAAAAGACACCATTCTTTTCCCATAATAATAGGGACAATATAGGATATAAATAGATGCAAATTTGTATCATTTTTCATCAGCTTCTTTTTTAGCACATAAGCCTAATGCTTCACCTCAAAAAGAATTTAAAGGTATTTTAAAAAGTAATGGAGATGCTAATTCCAATAGCAGTGCTGCTTTGCTTTCTTGCAATAAAATAAAATACAAACTGTTATTTCTAATGTTGTCTCTTAAAGCACACATCCATTTCTTACACCAAGAAGGGGTTGTGTTGGCTGTGCCAAATATCTCAAGCCTGATTTATTAAGGAAACAAGGATTCTAGGATTGCTTTATCTGTCGGAAAAATACCAACATACTTTTGAAAATCCCGGGGAAATAAAAAAAATAAATTAGTAAGTAACAGTCTCAATGCCTTGTTTAAATGGTAATATGAACAATACATGGCTATTTATTTTACATGTTTCTAGAAATTTTTAAGCATTTTTCTGAAATAATTAGGACCCTTCAGCAATTTTTTGAGCAGCATACACTTTTTTAGGAAGATATTTCTCCTAGCAGTGCAATATTATTTTGCATGGTCTGTTTTCGGAATTTCACTGGTGTTTACAAAAACAAATGTAAAATAGTTACACTACAAAAGACGGGCTTTGGATAGATACAGAATAAACAAACTTTTTGTTCTTTATAGGCTCTTGAAACAACTCAAGATAATGAACAAGTGTTTTTCCACAGAAAGCAGCAAAAAGTTACGGTGATTCATAAACAGGTGTAGCCACAATGTCCACAAGGAAGAAACACAGGAATAATTACTATTGCAAAGTACATTGCAGTCTCTACAACAGCACTGCACTCTTCTATATTACTTACCACCAAACATTCATTCTGAACACACAGATGAATTTACACTGCCTAAACATTGTTCTTTTAGGTTCTATCATGCGGAATATAAATACTAAAGATCCTGTCAACATAAATCCAGACTTTGTAAACTAGAAAATTTTTAATGACCATTTCCAAGCAGCTGCAGTTATTGTCAGACTAAATGCCCAACAAATGGAGCAATGTCTAACAAAAAGGAATTTTCCATAAAAATAACACAGGTCCTCTTATTCCTGTTTCTCCTTCTAAACTACCAGCACAGTATATAGAGTGACTTCCTGTTTCGTGAAGTCATGCTTAGCTAACCTAGTAAACTTCCTACACTTTCTTGGGGTTTTTTCTGCTGCTTGATTTTTTTGTCTGTTGTCCCTTTAGGCTGCTTTTCTGACTGGCAGATCAGGTTTTCACCTCTGGATTTACTTCCTGGGTTCTGATGTGTAATGTTTCAGCAGTAAGTTAAAAACACCATTTTGCTCTCTCTGGTTTTGTTTGTCCAAACAGATCTCTCTCCCTCTTTAAGAAACTGGTGTTTATAAAGCTTCAGCAACAGCTTTAAAATCTTGTGGAAAGAAGGACAAAGAAGCCTTCACTCTTGAGACAGAAAGAAGGAAGAGCAAGCAGCAACAAAGTTGTAAGGCAAAGCGCATGGTCTCCTCCCCTCAGAAACTGACTGAACTCCTTTCACCTCTGCCCTACCAACATCTTTAGATTTTGAGTACTAAATTATTTAATTACACAGATCCTCCTGCTTGGTTGCAACATCCGTTCTGCTCTTCCCGCATACACTTAACCTGCAAACAGAAGTTACGCATGCTTAGGCTGTCAAATAAACAACAGAAGTTGACAAATCTCACATGTCTGTTTTCTCTCTGTCTCCAAGCAGCCAGTTCTTTGGAAGCCAGTTCTTCTGGGCTCATTTTTATTAGATGATCTGGAGTAACCTCCCCTTTCAGTACTTTCTTAAATAATATCTAGAAGAAAGAAGAAAAGTAATTATTGCTATCAAGCAATAATAGTGCTATCAAGCTAATAATTTTGCTATCAAGCAAAAATAGCTTGCAGCAGGAAATAGAGAAGTAACATACAACATGCTCTGTACAGCTAGAGAGAGTGTGTGGGTTTATAATTATCTCCACTGCAGGAAGCAGTACTAAATTTTGTAACATATGAAGCTTAATTCCAGAGCTCCATTTATTCTACATAACAATGTATCTACATACACCCCTAATGATCAAACATGTAATTAACTGCAGTTTCAAAGGAGAGTTTATGCCCACTGCAGCAGTAACGCAGTTTACTGGTTTTGTTTTTAAAGGTGCAAATCCTCTGCATTACATAACAAAGAAAGTATCAGAGGCTATCTATGCTTCTTGACTTAAATGAAGTCCTAGGGTAAAAAAAAGACAACTACTTTAGCAGTAGGAGCAAAGAAAAAAGAGAAGTTAACTGTTAGATAAAAGTTAAGATAGAAGTTCTTATAATTTACAGCAGGCTAACTGTAATCGCAAAATACTATAAATAAAGCGACTTGATCAGAATAACTGATAAAGGACAAAAGACAGAAGCGGAGGAGGTATGATGCTAAAAAATGGGCTCATAGAAAGCAGAATAGAGAGTGAAGACCATGCTTGAGAAATCAGGATGTGAAAAAGCACAGTGAGGAGATCCTGGACAGAAAAATAGTAGGTGTAGTAAACAGCAAAGAATTATGAGGGGACAGGAATATCCAAATAACACATCAGTGGTCAAGAGAAACACAAGCAAGGCAGGCTACATCTACTACAGTTAGAAACCAAACAGAAAAGGGTACACTGGGAGCAAGGAGTTGGAGAATAATGATGGGGAAGAATACAGGGGACACTGAGTGTCCAAAGAACAAACAACATCAAAAAACCACGGAAACCTAAAACAGAAGCCCGAACAGGTTAAACTGCAGGAGGATTGATAGTGTTACTACACTGAAGACTGGTCCTTTAATCTACAGCAAATCAAGGATTTCTGCAAAGGACAATAGACAAATCACACATACATTATTTTTAGGATCTTTCAGATTGAACATTAAACTTCTGTATTTGTTCTTATACTTCGCGTCGGTGTCTCGAAAAAAAGAAAACAGCTCTCTTTCAATCCTTGTGGCAACTTTGGCTGCTCTCTCCTCAGGAATCTTCAAACTGGAGTCTGTCAATCTATAAGAGAATATAATGGCAAAAATGACAAAATGTATCCAAATAATTAACAGTATTTCCTCCACCTTCCAAAAGAATATATTTATAAATACAAATTAATAATTTCATTTCTTAATATATCTTTACCTTTTCATAAGAATTTCCTTAAGAGATTGCTTAACACTTTGTCTTATCTGGTCAGCAGAAGGCTTGGAAGCTGGCACAGTTGGCAGATGTGTTGCACTAATAGATCCTTTCTCATTTTTCTTCTTCTTAATTTCTTGTTTCTCATGCATGCCTATCAAAAAGGCACAGTTAAAAAGTGCAAAATAGTCAAGTAGGTTTACTTATAAACTTTTGCTGCTGATGGAATTACTTTCATGAAATTTTATTTTAAAACTGCTAAGAACTGAACCTCAAGAAGAAGGAGTGGACCCCAAGGATAGATGGTTTGGTTTTGGTTGGGGTCTTTTTCTTCTTTGGTTTGGATTTTATCTTACTTAGATTAATCCTTAATAAAGACTTCCTTAGTACAAACAGGGGTTTTGCCCTTTGATTTGCAGCATTTTCTTCTACACCACATCAAGATGACCAGTGCTCATTAGTTTGATCTTAAGTATGATTTTTGACTCTGAATTTCTGTAACAGCACAGATTCATTTTTCAATGAATAAATTGAGAGATAATATACTTATGAAGCACATACATGCATAATAAGCTTTACTTTAAAATACTATTTTACATCAAACTTAGCATTTCTGCACCTGTTACCAGCAAAATTATTTCAATTATAATAATCTCATCTGATTCAGGTAATACTCAAAGTCATTATAAGGTCTGTGCAAAATAATACAAATAATAGATAAGGTCTAATCAAACTAAAATAATTAAAGAAAAATTACTAATTTTCAGAGTCAACTGAAAGCTCATTTGTATCAGCGTGTGAACATGTCACTAATTTTGAGCAGCACTCTTCTACTTATAAATACAATGGGAAATGAATAATATTAATTTTTTCATTTTAAAGTCAGAAAAAAAGGAACAAATTGAAGACTGATAAAGATTTCTAGAATGCATCAGCATTGGCAGAAGACCAGAAGAGCTAAATTATATATTTTTAGACAAAAGTTCAAAGCTTGAGTTCCAGAGAAAAAAATACAGCTCTCACACAAAATCTCATCTCACTAGATTTGCTGTTGAGATTTCAGTCCCAAATGGTAACAACTTCACATTACAATGATCTTAGAAGAAAAATGCTTCCTGGAAGGGACCTGGGGAGAGGACAGAAGTTGCTGGGAGGGTAAACCTTTCAAATGAAGTTTAGATGAAAATCTGATGACTCAGCAAGCAATATAATGTTCCCCTTTAAAATTAGTTGATAAAATAGTCAATTCGTTATTTACTATCAAAAGACATCAGTAAATCAAAATGTAATTTATACAGCTATTAAATCAGTTTCATGTTCGTCGTATTGTATGAAAGAGTATTTCTAAGTCTCATACAATGTAAAATAGAAGTTTAATTCTGAAATGCCTATGTATTTCTTCTCCCACTTTTGATTATGTGAACATCCTCTGCTCTTGGAACAGGAAACACACACCTACCTAGGACACATCTACCTACTAAATAAAACTGAAAAAGAAATGAGAAATAAAGATCGTAAATGTTACAGGAACAAACAGCTCTTCAGATCATTATCACATCCACTACAGAAAATTATTTGAAAAGCTGATGCTGCATAAAAAGGTATCATCCTTCACTGTATATAGATGTGAATTGCAGCATGGAGGACATCCCCAAACCCTGGTACCTGATTTTGTGGACCTTTCCACTGTACTAGGGGATTCTTTACTTATTTTTTCATTTTTATCTTCAGAGGACCGCCGAGGTGTTGCAGCAGTTTGTGATCCTTTCCGAGCAGGAACATGCTGCCCTTTTTTAGTATCTGAGTCTCTGGACTCTGGTAAATTCTTCCCATCCCCGGATTCCTGAAAGAAACATTTACACGTTAGCATGCTACTGAATGCTACAATCAACCTTTACGTAATTACCATGTATTTTTCCATTTTTTTCCTTTTTACACTGTACAATGTATACCCTGGATGTATGTACCACCATATAATTTTCTGAAGAATTACTGAACAATATCCCAAAGTACTGCCAAGCATTGTTTAACAGTCTTTTTAAAATACTGGCTCAAGATACAGCAGACAATTTGCCTTTAAGCTCTGTGTTGACAACCACTAAGTTTACAGTAATTATCGGAAGTCAGGGATACCTACGAATGTTCCTCAGCCCATTTTAGCCACAACGGTCACTGATGTTTAGAAGGCATATGTAAACTAAAATTTAAAAGAACAGCTTACGTTCCAGAATTTCAATACTACTACTCAGAAATAAGACAGGATTACTGATGATTACGTTATCATGAATACAACATTATATACTAACAGACTGAAGAACTGTCTCAATAATCTTTACAAAATAATCCTTTGGTTAGTAAAATTAGACATAAAAAGTAGAAAAGCCCCCATCAAAACAGCAGGCATTTTTTCTGCATTCAATCTGAAACAAAAAGAACCAAAACTAAAATACTGTTGTCGTGTTGTTTCATATTATCTGCAGCTTGTAACACATAGCAAATCGATAGATGTCCTACAATACGTTTAGAAATCTGAAAGAAAAATGCACTAGGTTCTTCACTGTTTCTTTGTAAACCTGTATGTATAGGTTTATATACACATACAGGAGTAGGACTTCAACGATCTTTATGCGATCCTTCCAACTCAGGATGTTCTATAGGCATATGACATGCCTATATCCCTGCTCAATGTAAGAAGAGTTTAGCAATACCCTCTTGAAAGAGTCAAGCCAGTTAGAAAACAAAGTAACTTTGCAAATGATTTAAATTAGACTCACAAATATGTCTGAAACATGGACTATTCATTGGCAATGGGACAGGCAGAAACCTTCTAATCCCTGTAACGGAGAACTTAAAACATTAAATAAGACTCACCCGTCTGAATATTTTGACTTTGTGCTTCCCAGTGTCCTCCGTTTGCTTTGTTTTTTCAGTCGTTGTATTTAGATTACAAGTAGGTGTTTGCTTTGACACCCCCAGCTTTTCACACTCAATTGCTTTTTCTTCTTTATGCTCAAGTTTCACTTGAGTATCTGGTACATTTTGATCAGAACAGCACTCCATTTTTTTGTCTTCTTCAGCACAGCATTTCACACATACATACTCTTTATCTTCTTCACCCATCTGCTGTGCTTGAGAAAGGCTCAGTCCAACACAATCACCATGAAACCAATCATCACATCTACCACAACCTACCATAAACCTGAAAACAAAGTAAGACACAGTCAGTAAAAACTGTGAAAGAAGACTATGAAAGAAGATACATCACCGTCAGGACGATATAGCATAATCGGTTTGATTTGCGCATCTCCATCATTTGTTCTTACCTGGTAAGTTATTTTCTTTGGTGCTTTACATCCATCTCCAGCCTTACAACATGGTGTGATCTTCCTGAGAGGTTTTTTCTTCTGCCTTTTTGCTTTTTACAGTAGCCCAAGAAACTTTCAAAACCTCACTGTGTTTGTGTAACTTGCTCCCACATCCTACCAAGCTTCTTTTCAGACTACTATCAATGTTTTTCTGAATGTTAAAAAACCAAACCAAAAACCCAGCAACTCTCAGAAACAGAAAACTTGTTTGAAAAGACGTGAATTTTTTCTGAAAGACATCATCTTTGCTTTCTTACAGATATGATTGTCATTGTTCATCACAAACACACCAGCAGCAACAATCTTGCACAGCAGTACGAAGTCTTTAAATGTTTTCACAGACACAATGGGTACATCAACCTATTCTAAATTAGTTGGTATTTTACATCTCATTCCTTATTTCTAAAAAATTATGTCTTGAAAGTTGCATTTCATTCTCTTTACTGGTGAATATGGGGCCAGGAGCTTGGCTTCCTATACCACCTGTCCAGCTTGCAATGACTGTTTTCTTTTAAATAAGGCACATACTTTATGCTACTCAGCTATTTTTTCAGAGCGAATAGTTATTTAAAGAAGGTTTCAAACATCAAAATTACTATCCTTTAAAGGACACCCTTCAACTCACAAGTCTCTTAACTGCATTATTTTAAAAGCAGAATCAACTTTAGATACAGTATTTTCAAAGATTGAAAATACTAATTGTAAAGATCACCTGGTCTAAAAAGCATAATTTCTGACTATTTTGTGGAAGCATTTTGAAAACTTTATCAGGTATCATGAATACCTAATTGCACTGATAGGTACAATTTCCAGTGCAAGTATTTGGGAATGGTGTGGAATTTCAAAGTTATACAGGCTAAAAACCAACTACTTCCAGGAGACTTACATGGTAGGAATTATTTTTTACAAATAATGAACCTGGCTTTCAAATTATGTAGGAAGATCTCTTGCAATATCCACTTACATTCTCTTTCCCTTTTATACTTTTGACGGGGCGGGGGAAGTGAGGGTTGTTTGTTTGTTTTTGTGTGTGTGTTTGTTGACGTGTTTTTGTTCAATTTTTATTTCTTTCTACTTTTGTTTTATACTTCCATAAACTATATTCAAGATATGTACTTCAACATATAGTCTGGACTAAGAAAACTCAGAATGACTGCAAGTGTATTCAAGAAAGTTGAAGTTCTTTGTTAATACTAAAAAATTATTTACTGAATTCCTAGGTTTCGAATTTCATAGAAGACAGACCTGACATAAAAATAATTCATGAAAACCTGTTTCAGCAATATATTTAAGAGCTAAATGCACTGATCTGAAAATCCTATTTCTTTTACATAATACCTTATAGATATCTTCCATAAGGTGATTCTAAGCAAAATGATACCTAATTTATGTATGTCCCCACCCAGGCTAGGATCTGCTAATTCACCTACTTGGCAGAACCATGTAAACATTACATGATGTGTTTAAAACAACACTCATTTTCCAGAACTGCAAATCAATGTTCCCGGTGGCTTGATGCAGGTATTGTATTCAAAAACTACTGTTACCTCAAAGAGATGAAAACTCTTGTTAACAGCAGACATTTGAAACAAGAGAACAGAAGAAAAAAAACTGTCATTTTTGTTCTGCCCCTCCCTACTCAAAACATGTCAGATTACATTCTGCTGAAGAAAATATTATTTTGATGCAAAAGGCGTCTTGAGAAGCTTTAGAGGTCCATTAGATTGAGAAAAAGCCTATGATGATGTTTGCTAGATTTGAAGAAATTGGTTTTTAAACTAGCCTGGGAATAAAAACATTTTCTCATTTTGAATTTTCTTTTTCTGAGCTGCAAGTACATTAATAGTATTACTTGTCACTAGCAAACAATATCTACCCATCTACTTCATAATTTTAATTAGGAATGCAGAGGTTCCTTCATGTTTTGTCAGTATCTCAATCCTTTCAGATTCATGTTCCAGCAAATTGCAAGAACAAGAAAGGTAATGCTGGGGCACAATTACTTCTGATGGTCTCAGCAGAGTAATACCACAGCATTTGGTATAGGATTTCATACACAACAGAAAAACGAGAAAGAAGTGACAGGACTGCTACACAAAGCTCACTGCTCCTATCTGAGAGCCTAGAGCCAAACATGCATGGGCAGGAAACACAAGGTGACTGCCTATTTTGTAACTACTTCGCAAGGGCCCCACAGAGGGTGCTTTACACATATACACATACAAATACGAGTAAAGCTCTGAGAACATTGAAACTGGTTGCAAAAATCACTCATGTAAGATTTTCTTCAAAAGCTGAAATAAGAGTCAAACCACACGGCCAAAGCATCATGCTTAAAGAGTGTTTTGGTGTCCTAAGGAATTAATGCCTGTGGTAAAATGTAAAGAAATCAAGAAAACACCATCATGAAGCCACAACTGCTATTAATTGATTTTTTATTAAAATATATGTATTTTTTTCCTCAGTTTGTAAATTCAGGTATTCGAGACTAATTCTTATATGAGGAAGATGGATTGCAGCATTTAGTAACCAAAACAAACTTTTGACTCATATTTAGAAAATGGGTATTTGCTGAAAAGATTAAACTAAAATACACAAGATGCTGCACACCTTCAACTTTAAATTGACAGCACATGGAATTTTTCCGCTTAGCTCACACATATTAACGGGGGTAATAGAGGTGTTGTGTAAGTAAGGCACCAGGATAGGTATCCAGTCTTAAAACTTTATTTTCAGGTCTATCAAATAAATAATAAAAAATTTAAAAGTAAAAAAACCCTACAATAAATTCAGCTCAGAAAAGATCATTCTTCACTAAGACTAAACACTGAGAGACGTCACGCAAGAACTACTGAAGATGGAAGATTCATTTGGCTTCATTCCAGTCTTCCCAACAAGGTTTCAGTTACACTGTATTTTAATACACACAACAAAATTTCAAAATTCAGGATTCAGAAACCAAGACTACAGAAAGATTCAGGAAATGTCCATGATGCCTGTCCTAAAACCAGAATGTATTGTTTACAACTGTTTTGTTTAAACCTAGTTATACAAAATGGTAATAAAAATACTGGTGCTGCCTACCTAAAAAAATTCACTATTTCTACTAATTGGGTTTTTTTCCCACACTAGTCAAATGTAAGACTGGAACTTTTGAGGCTGGGAGAGAACATACTGATTTTGATACCAGTAATGTAGATAATCCTTTTTACCACAAGGCCACTTTTACATCTCTGTCTGTTTCTCTCATCTGCATACAAAACAACTATGATTTGTAGCAATTACAATTAGGTAATGGGCAATGTTCAAACTAAATAGAGGAGTCAAGAAAAAACTGAAGCCTGGTTTGAAGGCTCAAGGATGTCCTTTTGCACAGTTGTTATTTTTGACTGAAGCGGTTCTGGTATCTTGGACTAGTAAAACATCAAAGTTTCTGACTGCAGGTTGCTTCAAATTTGAAGTGCAGGACTTTTACCCATGTTGTAAGGCTGGATTGAAGATGTAAAGCTGAAAGAGAAAGAAAAATACGTTTTAAAATACTACATCATGCCACATTCAATGGAAGACTAGCTTTCATTGGACTTTATTATAAAAACTTTTTTTGGAACAAAAAATTTTAAAAAAACTGACAGGTGACAGCAGACAGTACAATAGCTCATTGGGACTTTTGCATGAAGTTTGCTACTGTTTCATGCCTTTAAAGAATTCCCTTGGTAGTCCACATCTCAGTATGAAAAGAGACACCTTAAAATCAGAAAGTAAGAGATGAAACGTAAAAAGAGACAGAATAATTAATGCAAACCTGCCACAATCTCTCTTATGATCTGAAGACTTTCTTTGGTGTGTTATTTGTAGTAAATTTAATTAATTTGTCAGATGAAAAACTCAGGCTTGGACAAGTTTTTTCTAAATATATGGGCCATGTTTTAAAATTACCTTCATATATTCAAATTATGTAACAGCAGCAAGTTTCCAGAGAAAACCATTACTGTAATATGGGCAGAAACCACCTTACTCATAAAACAGCTTCTCATTGTAGTTACACTTGAGTAAAACAAAATAAAAATCAGGAGTTGTCAACAGTTACTCAGTGTGGGAGAGTAACCAGCATTTAAGAAAAATTAATAATCTAAGTTGCATTGCCACAGGATATCATTTCGTTTTGAAACAATTGTTTCTCTTTTATCCTTCACGTTAGTGGTACATAGCAATTGCAAAAAATACAACAACAGAACTCAAATCTTAACCAAGAAAACCCCAAACAAAAATCCCAAACCAAACTATTCAAAATAACATCCTAGCCCCAAACTCACCTAAGAGGAGTAAACCCACTGTACACTTTTTAAAGACTTCAGTATTTACAGCAAGTCCTCCATTCACACTCTTTCCCTTAATGGCACCATTCCCCAATCTTCTGCAGATCTGTCGTAAGCTTGCATTAGCATTTCAGCTGTTTCTCTGCTGCACTGATGCTACGCTCCAGCCAATGTTAAAGTAGGGAGAAGATATTCATGGCATGGCAGCTTTAGCAGAGTGTATGTTCCACATCAGTATGGCTTGACACAAAGCTCAAATGAAATATGGTCTGTCCAAAAAAAAATCTACACTGCCTTGTAAGCCCACAGACATGAGCAGTTCCACTTGTTCCCTTTTAGACAAAGTCTAACACAAGTGACATGATTTTTCAAGTTCTGATCTTCTACAAGAAACCCATAAACTTATCGCAATCACTATCAGCAGATTATAAGGAATTTGTGGCACACAAAAAAGACACTGCAAACTTATTGCCTAAGTACTAAATTTCAATAACCCATATTTTATGTCATATGTTTCTTCTCTTTCTTAAAGGCATAATTTTCTTTGCTATTCATATTACAGGAACTTCTCCAAAAAGGAAGCATCAGGAAGACAAACAACCCTATGCTTTTTGAATTAAAGATGAATTGACGAAACATACCAAACAGCACAGCCAAAACCACTAAATTTCCCCAAGACCCTGAAAAAAAGTAAGTACATTCCCTAATATTAATTACAAATCTGCACTAAAAATATGTATATATATACACATATGTACATACCCATATATATACATATATAATGATTAAGGGAAGCTCCATTACCAGTGGATCCTACACATGTTGCAGGATAAGCATCATAGGCTTTATAAACTGCATTTATAAGCACTTTGTATTTAAGCTCATCTTTTATAAAAAACTATTTTAGACAACTTATGGTACCCATTTGCTTGATTCCTTAATGCCACTGGTATTAATAATAATCCTGCCAATACTGCAGCATAGTAACATAATCTCTATAAAATCGACAGATACAATTATGTAACCGTGAATAAAAATCACAGTGGAGTCCTTCCATTTGCTAATTATACATTAAAATGTTAGTTTGTTTATACTGTCATTCAGTTTTTCTACAGCTGTGGGTGGAAAAGCATGACAGCTTTTAATGTTGCAAGGCTTTTCACAGAGGAAGAAAGCAGTAACAGAGGCAGAAAATTTAAAAGCATCATCCATTACCGTAAACTGATGACATCTTGCATAATCTGCTGCTTAACATACTCATACTATCTAATGAACGTTTACTAGAACTCAGGCACCATCATTATTCGAATTACTGTTTCTTGTGAAGAATGTTCTCACAACAAATTGCTTGCTGTATACTATCCACCGATGCCAGGCATCACCACTCTAAAAAAAACATGCATGTGTAATTCAAGGATGGCTCTAAGTTTGGAGCCTTAAGCTCCTTTCTCAATCACTCTTTTGTATTGGCTGTGCAAATTGTATCATAACCTGGACACACTATAATTTGCTGACATTTAGCACTATTCTTAAAATACAAATCTCCAAATAATCTTTACTACAGCTAAAAATGGTTTGCAGTTTGCATCCATCAGCCAAAGCCCTTTTCTGTACTACAGTTCTGAAGGAACTTTTTAGGAATTATGTGTAAGCAAGAGATCAGGAATACTGCACCTTTGCTAAATCAACTTCAACACTTTCCAATTTAATTACCTTTTACAGCATTACTAAATTTTCCTCCATATTAAAGCATAGTTGAAATGTGGGGGGAAAGGAATATCCCAAGTAAAATCTACTCCTGTATCACTTAATTTTTCTGTGAGGTCCGAGGTCAGTTTGTCTCTCACAACTCAAACTGGATTATCAAATCCAAGTCCAAGCAACAACAAAACAAAACCAGAAAACAACAAACACCCCAAAAAAACCCAAAAACAAAAACAAAAAAAAAACCACCACAAGACATCAGCAGAAGAGAATCTTTGAACTCCCACAGCCTATTAAAATAGAAGTCTTACTAGGAACTGTTGAAATCAAGAGAAGTCACCAAATTAAAGCTAAAACTTGCTCTGTGATAATGCTTTCCAGAACATTTGCTTAGAAACAGAGTATCTCAAGTTGTCTATTATGAATTATTCATCCAAAATTGATGAAACTACTTGTTAAAGAACAAGAACAGACAAGGGAAACAATCTGAAAAATATCTGTTAAGTTTTGTCTGTTTGTACAAACAAGGAACCAGTTCAGCTCTCCAGCCAGCAGAGAATTTGAACATCTACAATAAAAACAGGAGAAATCTTACAAAGCAGATTTCTCAATGTCTGCAGAGTTACCATCTTCATTTAGCACTATGCCAAGAAATTACATATTATCTTTAAAATTCAACTCTCTTTAACAACCTTTAATCTGTATTCTGGAAAAGTACTGACTGTGACAAAGCTTAGTATTTTCAGCATCACTTGGATTCATTACGAATTTGAGTAGTAACTTCAGTCTAACATTTTCAATGTGATATGCATATCCATATACATACACACTTTTCATCTATAGATAGATAAATGAAAATTTGTGCACATGATTTACGTTATTAGCTGATTAGAAAACATCTGACAGCAATATGGGAACGCACTGGCAACATCAAACGTTGAAAATAATACTGTGAGTAACAACAATTTAAACCTTGCACTGAAAAAAATACCCTTTGAGCTGTGCTGAAAATTACAAAACATAAATTGTCATCTGACTTGTGCAGAAACACACGGTTTAGTTTCCATATGAAAGAGCAATTGTTTTTAGTTATGTAGCAAAGACTACATCACAATAATCAAGCAAACAGGACAAGAGAGCCCTAAAGCCAATCACTGACAACATGCTCTCTGAGTAATGAAAAAATATATATAAAACAGCTATGATGGTTACAGCTTATAAACTTCAAGACAAATGCAAAAGAGGGCATGAAGTCCTTGTTCAAAGCTCAGATGCCAAACAATGATGATCTATTAACAGAAAGCAAGCAAGCACTGTCTCTTACAAAGCAAGATGTTGTAACTTGTGAACTTTTTTGATCATGCAAATCTGATGTTTATAAAACAGAATTCCTCCTTTCTCAAACAAACTCACTGTATCTGCAGTACAAGGTATGCATACTTCGACTTTGCACATGGCCAGCAAATTACTGCATGTATTCCTAAAGATAAAAGTTTAGTCATTTGTCACGTGCTGATCTGAAATAAAACAACATTGAAGTACCATCCTTCTACTGTTGTTCTAGCAGGCAGAGTAAAATTACTTCGGGTCTGTGTAAGGCCTACATAAGCATTGCCCTTTGGGAATTCTGTATACAAAGAAAGCTGATGCCACGATTTACACACATTATCTTCAACCTGAATCAATTCTCTAATATTGATATTACAATAACAACAAGTTAGTGGTTTTACATTTATTACAGAGAATACACAAAGGTTCAAGTGACTACTACTCTGCATCCAGAATTTCCAATGTGTTACTTTAACATGACATCCTACAAAGCTCTTGGCAAATTATTTCCCAGTCTGGGGCTGCAACTTCAGTTTAACTTCTTTTCCTACAAGCAATTTGTACACAGCATTGAATAAAATTGCCAAAATTGAAATAAACATAGAATAAGATAGAAACACAAATGTTGTTTCAGATCTTAGCTCTGCCTTTGACATTTCTTGAAAATACAGTCATTTGACAGCATTTGTGTCTTACACTTTCTCATTTTCTCTTATACAATGAACAGAGGAACAAAGGGTAAGAGTGACAGCTGGGTGGTTTCCAAAGGGAAACAAAAATTCTTTGAAAAGTAGTCCAAACAGCCAATTAAAATCCCCTTTTCATTACAGTAAATGTTGATAGTTTTGATTGGTTTTCAGGAGACAGAATTCAAATTCATCATCTTAGACTTCTCTTTTGCACTGTACTAGAAGTGTTTTATTTTTCTTGCACTAATAATTAAATTAGAACAAAATGCCAAGGCACTGGAGACACAAGTTTTGCTTCCTCTTGCATCTTAATGATAGCAAGTGAATCTGCAAGGTTTAAGTTATCGGCAGCATAAAACTACAAAGTAAAGTAATCTGAACAAAGTAAAACTTTATTACTTAGACAAGTAATGATAAAGTCATGCACTGACAGTCTTAAATCTGTTATTAGGCATGAAGCTCAATACTGCAAGCTTCCTTATTCCACTACTGTGTCTCAGTCAAATTCTCTACACAAAGAATTGTGTTTATGTTCCAAGAATCTTTCTATACATTTAGGAAATCTGATAATCTTCTGCTGAAAGTGCTGGTTGTATCAACAGTTTTGCAATGCAGACACAGACAATTCCAACCCAAAAATCCTAAAACACTGAAGACTGACATTACAAAACTGATGATACCTGTAATTACCATCTATGGCAACTCATGGGCTGCCTCAATCCAACCTCAGCTGATGATTCATACACTATATTATTCTATAGCACTGTGTACCCCTGCACCCTCTGTAATGCTACTTTGACTTTATGAACTAAAATATGTAGGTTTAACTCAATCACTGCCACATCTTCCCACACTGATTAGATCCATTTAGTAATAAAAATCAAGATTTTCTGAACTCTTGACATGAAAAAAAAACCCCACAGAATGCTTAAATATTAGCAATAATAGAAAGAGTATAGCAAATTCAAATCAAAGCTTCATTTTTAACAGCTATCAAGAAGTCGAAATTCCAAATATCATATTTTGCTTTAAAAATACCTACAGAAGCATTTTTGTATCCAGAAAGCAGCCTCTTGGGATGTAATTCACTGAAATACAGGCTACTTACACAGTTCTACTGTCCTGGTAAAGCCTAAGGTGACAAAAACTAAAGAAATGCAACCTGCTTAAAATTAAACACTCTTACAAAGACACAGATAAGAGTCTTAAAAATAAAAGGAAATTTTTTTTGAAAAATAAAATCACATGGAATTAAATCTGAGCATCCCTTCAACCAAGTAATCCTCAGCAAGCAGGCAGAGCAAACCTCTTATTAATTCTTTCACTAGGCCACAATGATGCAGTTACTATAACTGTACAGTAAATGAATTTTTCATGCATTTGTTTTTCAAATATGATATGCCCTCAGATGTCAAAGGTAATTGTTCTGTGTTTCACTCTGATGTATGGAGTTGTAAAGCACAGTCACTAAAAATTACTATTAAAATTTTCTCTCCTATAAGCTAATCACAAATATCTTCAATATGACATTAAAAACCAAAAAAGTAGGCTAGCAGGTAGAATAGCAACAAAAAATACTTCAGTATTAAAACACAGTAAGTGTAATAAAGGAATACTTATTCTTGGACTGAGATCATTAGTGAAACCCAATGGTCTTTTTCAGCTCCCTTACTGTGTAGAGTAAGTTTTGCCACAGAGGGATATTATCAACTTCAGATGCAACCTCATTATTAAGTTTAAAGGCAATTTCAGATATGCCCATGTGTAAGTTTTGTTGGGTTTTTTCATGTTTTTCTTTCTCTCGTCCCCACCAACTACTTAGTTACTGTTACATGAAACCTCACTGCAATGATTACAGAAAGCAAAAAAAGCCTCTATACCTCTACTATTAGAATTGGACCTGTACCAGATAAAAGTCACATGCAAACCATTATTTGATTTTTTTTTGGTTGACGGTGATCCTTCCACTTAAGAGGTCTCTGGAAAGAAGGAAATGACAACCTGGAACACAGATCTCTTATTTCTCTTCTCTGGAAAAAAGTCAAGTTTAAAGTGCATAATTAAAGAGCATAGAAGAATTATACATTCATCAAAATATGTACTTATATAATAAAACAGTTCTATTAAAACTTTTGGGCTGAACTATTTTCTGTTGCTCTGTTTAAATGATCAAAAAAAAAGTGTATGAGTGCAAAGGAAATTAACTGACTGCATGACATACAGACTTTGAACTGCAAGACAAGGACTTTGTTTTGGCACAAGCAGCATGAAACATTTAGTGGAAGGAAAAAAATTATCTTCCAAGACCAGTAATAAATTTCTAAGACACACTGCCACACACACCTGTTGCCATGTGGCTTTTTGCAAAAGCCACACTGCTTGCTGGGCACCCAAATATGTTTGCTTTCACTAGCAGAGGTATGTTCCAAGCCTTCCCTTTTAACAGTTGAAATGTTATCTGGAATGAACAAGGGAGGTTCATCAAGTGAAAGACTTTTGCTACTTCTTCTCTGGCGAGGTTGGAGATTCTTATCATTTCTTTTTGACTTTTTTTCTTTATCATCCTCCTTCAGATGTTCTGCAACAGGGGGATCTTTACTCTCTGCCTCTTCCTTTGTGGAGCTGTTTGCTTTTACCCCAGTTGCAAGTTGGTGTTTGCTGGCTTGCTTCTGACCAGGATGTGAAACATGGCCTGACAATGAATGCACAGAGTGGTGGGTATCTTTAGAGCAGCTTTGATCAGTAGGAGATTTCTCACTTGCTTTTTGAACTGATGACTTCTGGGCTTGCCCAGAGGCCTGCACTCGGGGTATTTTCTTCAGCTTTGTGTTGGTCTGTTTTTTAACAGTCACCCCTGAAACGCTACTCCTTGCTTTCAAATCCAGATCAGATTGTTTCTTCCTAATTTTAACTGGGTTATTTGGATGCTGATGACCCTCTTGCTCATCCGCATTTCGCTTCAGACTTGCTGAAGAGGGACTGTGAATGCCTGAAACAGCAACACCAGCTCTCGCTCTTGACCGTGTCATTTCTTGTTGCACTGTACCCGATTTCTGCCGAGTGCCTGCAGTCAGATTTTGTTTACTCCGTACTACAGATTTACTATGCCGGGGCCTAATGCTCTTTTCGCATTTTGTTGAAATACCAATTTGTTTCTCATCTTCCTGAAATTTTGATGCCTCTGAGCCTTCTACTTTAGCACTGCTGATCTGCTGCTGTACATTTTGGCTTGATTGGTCAACAACAGTGCTTTCTAAAATGCTATTTCCTGGGTCAGCAGAAGTAAACTCTGTATTTTTCAAGTCTTTATTATCACAGTCTGTACTGTCCAATAGTTTCTCAGATGGAGTTTCAGTTTTCTCCATTCCCTTGTCATCACCTCCAGCTTCTGTTACACATTCCTTTACTGATGATGTATTTTCATCAAGAACTTCCACACTGTGGGAACCTGAACTGCAATCAACCCCCTCTTTCACAGAGCTGGACAAATTTGAAAAGGTCTCACAAATGTCAACTGTATTCATGCAAATACTAGATGAATCATTATCTTTTCCAGTTACTTCAACTGGATTATGCACTTCTGCTTCCTTCTCTGATTCCTCTGCTTTATTATCAGTCTTTTCCTCTGAAGAATTTTCCAAGTCCATTGAATCAATCACATCACTTGTTTCATTTTTAACTGGAATCATTTCAGTATCTGCAGATACTGAACCAACTGACTCAGCACTCCCAGAGTCAGTCTTCATTTCCTTTGTTTCCCCAGGAGAAAGAGAACAGGGTTCTGTTAAATTAGCACAACTTAACTCTTGGGATGTTTCACCTTTTGCTTGCTCAGGGGTTTCAGACTTTATTTCTTTTACATCTTCAGGATGAGACAGACATTTTGTATTACTTTGGGATGCTGTTACTGCTGCCGTTGTTCCTTCCACCTGTCCTGATCGTCTTGTACTACGCCTAACCTCCTTAGGCTGCTCTGTTTTCAAGCGTGCAGCAACATCAGTCTCTTTAACTGGACTTCTCTCTTGTTTCTGTCCATTTTTTGGAGCAGATCCACTTTTTACAGACAATTTCTTGGTATTAACAGGAGGGGTAACATTCGAACGCTTGGCTAGCGTGCTCTGCCGTAGACTCCGTACTGGTTCTAGCAAGGGAAAAAGAAAATCTCTTAGCTATTCTGCTTCCCTCTTTGTGCAAATACAACATTTGCCCAGAAAAAAAGTGACTTACCCCAAGTTAGCTCACTGGATACAAAGAGAACTTAAAACTCAGTTGTTCACTGAACTTCAAAACCTCCCCAAAACCAAATTACTTGCATTCAATTTTACACTGACATAGTTTGGATGTAAAATCCCATCATTCTAAAGGCTATGGAATTTCTAAGTAGTACATACAGAACAAAAGTGATGACAGAAGGACAATCAAAACTAACTCTACTTTTCTACCTCTCAGCCTCTACTATCTCAAAAATTGCACAAGCTATATTGTGATTAGAAATAAAACTGAAGTTTAAACATCTTTTAGAGAACAGTCTACAAATTTGAGATCCAGCAACATTCTCACCTGATGACAACTTTTTTATTTTCTAAACAACCATTCCAGTGCCTTTCTAAACAGCATAATCACCAATTTTGTACCACAGGCCCTTATGTAAATTCTGATCTCCATATTAAGTTATTTTATCTTTCTAACTCAACCTGCTCTATAGGGGAAAAAAGCAGAGCAGTAAATAACTCCAGTTCAACAAGTTAGAAAACCCATAACTATAATAAATTAGCTAGCACAAAGAATTTAAATAGTTTAATAAAATATTACGTATCTTGAGCTATTTTGATTAGAATTTCTGACTGCAATTACTATAACCCATTTTAAAATAAAAAGAGAACATGCAAATAAAAAATAGAGTCAAAACTTTAACTGGAAATAGAGATATGCTAACCTAATATTCCAATGTTGTTTTGCAACTCCATCATGCTTTTGTTGGTGAAGAACCACATTATTAATTTTATGTAGGTAAAAGAAATCAAAGATCTCAAAACTTAGTTTAATGACCATATGCCGTAAGGAGAACACTAAATATTTATTAAAGAGGAATTCTAATTGACTCATACCCTATGGATGCCAGCTTCTACTTGCAGTGTACGAAAAAGGAAGCCTCTATACTGGAATTTACACAACAAAGTTAAATTCATAAATGCTGGGGGTGGGAGTTTAAAGACTTGATTTACTTCAAATGTGCAAACACAATCTATGATCACCTTGTGCCATTAAACGTGGTGATTTCCTCGGTGATGTGACTGATGCTTCTTCAGCACGGCTTCTCAAATTCCTATTAGGTAAAGCAAGCTCATCATCATCAATGGTGTCATTACCACTCTCTTTAACTCCTTCTTCATCCATAGTATCATCAAGACCAATAACTGGAAAAAGAAAACAAACAAGAAAGAGCCTAAAACTTAAAATGATCAAAAAGTGTTGCAGTTATAGCACTGGACAAGACAGGGGAAGAAACATTAAAAAATAAATTTGGCATCTAAAATCAAACAAAAGGGGAAAAAATTAAGAAATGAAGGACAGAAAATTCCCATGTGAGGCAGTTTCAGTGAAGAAGAAGCTATTACCCACAGCTTAAAACTTCTGTAGATAGCCCTCATAGCTTTTTTGTGAAGTCACATATTTATTGGGGTTTTTTGGCACAGGAAGGTCCCCAGTCTGATCCCCAGGATCAGCTGTCCCTCACTGCTCCTTCCCACTCAAGAAAAAATGAAGAAAGGTAAACAGCAGAAAGAGCTGATCCAGAAGTGCAGAGTGTAAGAATCACAGTCTTTCTCACAGGATACCATTTGAAAACTCTCAGCCCCACCCATATCACATAGCTACGCCTGGAATGCCTTTTTGGAAGAGCTTTAAGTGCAGCAAGCACTTTAACTCCTGGGGGAGACAGGGAACATCGTCTTTGGTGAAGCCCTAAACTCCACTAACCTGATAAAGATCCCAGAGGTTGCTCCTGAAAACAGGTTTCCTAAGAGGCAGTCAGGTCACTACACCAGCCATTCTCCTCACTTGCTCTAAGTTTGGTTCTTGCAGTGGTAGCCTCCCCTATTTAAAGATCCTATGTGTGATTAATGAATCCCGGTCCCCATGGGATGCAAAATTTGTGAGATCAAGCCAAACACCCAAGTGACTTTACAAAACACATAGGAAGGTCTAACAAATGTAACAGAGACTCCAAACAATCAAGTATGCCTGTTTTTCACTATTAAAGACACCAACCTTGAAGCATTTTTAAGATAAACTCACATAACACATACAAGGTATCTAAAAATTGCTTACTTGAAAGTGATATAAATTAACATATTGATTACAAAAGTCAAAAACCAAAGAAGTAAATTAGAAATTGTTAGAATTTTTTGACTAGCTCAGAAAATCTGTCAACTCCTGATCCTTCTCAAGTCTGATATTACTGTAACTTAAAAAAAAACAATGTCCTTGTGAAGGCGCTACAATAATAGGCATACTTTTAAAATAACAAAAATTGGAAGCTGCTGAAGCCAAAGACTGATGACAACCAAGTCTATCAATGTATAATCACCTGCCATGAAGAAATAAAAAAATAAAGTAACCAAGTAGCATGCTAGAAGTTCAAATATTAGGAAGTTCTTTATTGGCCTCTTAAGGAAAGCTGATTATGGCATCAGGCAATCAGCATTCTGAACCTCTGTAATCAGATGGCTGCCAGGAGCTGAAAGCTAGGAGTTTCTTAAGCTAACAATTTATGGTCATTAATTTTATTTTAACAGTAATTTTTAGTTACTGCACTGTACACATCAGTCACAAGGAAAAGTGTTTGTGGAAATTACTGTCCCCTTCCACTCTCCAATCCACTGAGCCACCTTTACATCTGTGTGTGTTTACAAACATACAGATATCACACACAAGGTGCATGAGGCTGATAAAGTTGGCCTTACTCCACTCAAGAGTGTTTCTTCATCACTTACTTGCTATAAGCGACATACTGGACACACCGGCAAAAAAAAAGTACATTGTAACTGCCGTATTTGACTTTATTTTCCCAGTAAATATCTAACACTGGCCATTGTCTAAGATAGAAACCTGAATGAGATGGACCCCCACCCTAACTCCAGCTGCCCATTCTTGTGTTCTCAAAGATCATATCCTCCCAGCAGCTCTGTACTTTGGTATTTGTGTTTTTCATAGTGCTCCTGCTAAACTCAAAACTGGATTTTGGGAACAGACTGTGACAAAAGAGACTC
Organism: Donacobius atricapilla; assembly: GCA_013397315.1. Lineage (NCBI taxonomy): Eukaryota > Metazoa > Chordata > Aves > Passeriformes > Mimidae > Donacobius > Donacobius atricapilla. The sequence goes on along the minus strand of WBMY01014895.1, from coordinate 189,855 downwards.
CCCTTCACATCCACTTCTGTTCCTCCTGTCTAAAACTTAACCACTAAGCTATTGAAGACAGCATGAAAAATCAAAACTACTACGACAGCATCTGAAACAACTCTGGAGCGTATTAGTCTCGGGCTTTACAATGCTCTTACTCAAGTTAAGGAATCTATACACCCTCCTTTATTAATAAGAGACACATTCAGTCCATAATTGATAGACAGGTTGAAATATTAGACTTAAAGTATTTTTATACTTACAAGACTCTGTGCTGTAGCTTTAATTTTACAGAGAAATTGAAGCACAGAATCTTGCTAATTTCAAACCAGCTGAGCCACAACTCAGCTAATAAAGACAGCCTCATGAGACCCCTGATGAGAAGTATTCCACACAGACCCTGCTGGGAAGAGAAAAAGTGAAAGAGAACAGCAATAGATACAAAGAAGACAAGGGAAGTAAATTATGAAGGAGACGTGGAGGTAAATAAACAACCCTAGGAAAGGTAAACCAACAAAAGCAAAATCAGCAAGAACAAAAAGAGATGATCTTAGTAACAAGTATTTAAAGATTATCTCAGCAATAAGTACAGAAATTAGAAAAATAAAACAGGAAAAAATAAGAAAGGAATAAATAAAAAACTGATCTGAATAGGAAGTTGTACACCAGTGTACAACTGAACAGACTGCAAATAAGAAAAGTACGAGTCACATTCAACATATTTATACAGGAAAAGGCACCACTGACCTTCACCTTACTATTTTGTGTTTTTCCATTGTATCTAAATTTCCAAACTGCTGGGCTGCACTCTGACTCACTATATGTTATACCATAACAGAAGAACATACAGTAAAAAAAGTCTACTTGCAAATTTAAAGCAATGTTTTCCCTTTTCCCTGTGCTAAAACAAAAGCATGACCATTTTTTAATTCTTTATCAATGTAAAACTGAAGAAAACAAGCTTACTTTCTGGTGAAAGAGGAGGTAAGGGGGAGAAAACACTTCTAAATACATTATCAAAAACTATGACATTTGTAAAGCTGTATTTTTATTAATGTAAGATTTTCCTTGCTTATTTTCAGCCACAGTTAAGACAGAAATAGTTGGGTTTTTGACACACTGACCAAGGTAAATATCAAATGTAAAAATAAATTTCTTTTCTGTAGATGTTAGCCCTGGATTTCTTCTGCTTAGGTAACCACACCAAACAGAACAGCACTTGCTCCTGCTCTGCAATGCTATAAAATGCTGTGTCCAGCTGAATAACACTAATGGAAGGAATGTGCAAATTCACAGCAGATTCCATATAAACTCCACAAATTATACGGAAATAGTCTGAACATTTGAACATTTTAAAGTTTCTAAGTTATATGGGAATAACAACATAAAGATGTGACATCATGCCTCAATGAAAAGAACAGGTTCAGTCTAGAGCAGTAACTAACACGTCTAGGGAAGCCTTCAGAAGAGCTAATGAACTCCAGTGAAGCAACAAAACATATAGAGATAGCGGTATTTTATCAGTAAGTCTCAAGATTGTAAATGAGGATGGTATACGTTCTATGAAAAACCTTCCTCCTATCAACATTTGTGATGCACATGTTCAAGAAACAAGATTAAAAATAGTTTCTGTTAAAACAAGATATCTTTTCAAGAGAAATTATGTGACTGATGACATAAGTTACATAAGGAAACATCAAATTCCAACTGTTTTACAAAAGTCTGCCTGTAATCCATTGAACTGAGAATTTGCCTGAAAGTATCTTGGGATGACTGCCCAGGGCAAGAAAAGAGTCACAGTAAGTAACATGAAATATGAACTAAACATTTGCTCCCATTCTCCACTAATGTCTGTGTTGTAAAGAGGTAATTTTACAGCCTTTAGAATAAAAACATATGAAAATCAACTAGGATTAATAAACTTAATACAGCATGCATCTTGACAAGAGGACTGCATACCCATTTTATTAAAAAGATGGAGCTACATCACAAGCCTACTAAATTGTGGTTCTTTAGTGACACAAGCCTGTTACACTGGAAATAAGGAGCAAAAAACCCACAAATTTCAACAGCAAAGTAAGAACACCATAACAAACCAAGCATTTTAATGTAAATTAATTAATTTTATTAAGAAGGGAGTCTTCATGTTTTTACAAATCAGAGAGCTAATCTAAATGGCTTTGCAAATCTTAGTACAGATCCAATCTCTCTCCACCCACAAAACTGATCCAAAGGCATAAATAACTACTAAATAGTTCAGACAGATCTAAGCTGGGAAATACAGGGAGTTTGCCACCTACAAACAAAAAAAGGCACAAAATAAATATTCTCCATGTTCTCAATACCAATACAGTAAATTTAAATTTTATACAGAAAAGTTACTACCTTGGTCATAAAACACAGAGTAGCTGTTCATATGGACAGCTTGGAAGAAGGAAGGCATAAAGAGGTAAGAAAACAGAGAAACAACTGTAGATCAGATTTTGGAATCTCAAAGTTACATTCAATATTACCTTAAATGGAGGAGGAAAAATACATGTACATTTGGCTTTAGTGAAACGAGCCTGAAACGCCTAACACAGCCAGAGATCACACCAGCTAAAGAGTATCTGTAGTCAGAAAAACTGGTTTGGCTTCAAAGATTCAGTAGGTGATCATGATTCTAGCAGTGGTAATGCTGCTTTTAACAATACTCATGAAAACATAGGCTAAAACCAGAAAAAGCAGACTGCACTTGAAAGACTTTCCCAGCAGCAATCAGAGGGACAGGAAAAAAAGGGCAATTAAAAAGATGTCCCTAACACATTTTGTACATTTTTACAGCATCAGTCTCCTTCATCATTTATGGTAAGTATCTGATTCAATAAACATACCCATAAAATATATTAGTTAAAAGCTTGATTTTAGTATGAAATCTAGAAATGTCTCCAGATGATATGCAACTAAAATTTCATTCCCTGTATTTAAAGTATGACAAATCAAATACCCTAGAGAACAACACCCTGAAAAGCTACACAGTTTGTGACCGCTAAGAATTACCAATTTAGTACAAATGCTATGTTATTTAGCTCACTGGCATGCAAACAGTATCATCTGCTATGCTCACAGGTGGATAAGCTTCTAGCATGTCTTCCAGCAAGAACAGAACAAAACAGAAAACCTATCACTAGGGTACCATTCAAAGTTGAAGTAAGTGTGTTGCTCTTACAAGAGTTGTGTCATATTCTAAACTTCAGAATTTCCACTTCTTACCAATGAATTGCTCAACAAGGTAAAAAAAAAAAAAATCAACACAACCTCAAAAGCATGCTTCCACACCCACTCACACCACTCAAACATTTAAGATGGCCAAGAGCTGTTTTCTACATTGGTCATGCACAGCTTGTAAGAACCACCACCTCAAACTGACAAAAAGAAGCAGAGAGGCACCTAAAACATGATTTGGGACACTTACGATTGCTTCAAGAATTTGGATTTCATTTATTTCTCGAAAGTTTCATTTTGTCAAATTCTGTCCTGTAACTGGCAAGGAGAGCAGTTATTTCTACTGTCGACACGAGGTCTTTCTGCTTATACCTACTTCAGGACAGGAAGAGTCCTCCATAACTGCTAAGCTTCTACAAGCTGCAGAGAATATGATGTGGATAGTTTGGACCTTGATTCACAGAGGTAACTTCTTAACTGTGCTGTAAGACCAGCATTCTCCTCAATCTAGCTCTGTAAACCAGCAACCTAATTACACCTTTATAGCTCAGCAGTCACCCTTCACACATTCTAAAAAGATTTCAGCATAATTTGACCTCCACCCTATCCAGCTTGTGAGAGTTACAAGAGTTGTAAAGAGTTATGTCTACTTCTGCTCAAAGCCATAACCAGGATCACCCACAAAGAATCTTGCTCTCTTCTCTACATATGTAATTATTCAATCAAAGCTAAAAAGATAACCCCGTTTTGTTACTCAGTGGCAATTATACAGCAAGCTCACCAAGTTCAGTCTGTTACGTCTTTGGTCTCAGCTGGTCTTCGACCAACAATGTCATCTAACTAAAGAAACTATCTAAATCCAGCAAAATCTGGATTCAGGCCTAGAGATAAACATGAGACTGCTTTATTGGTACTGCTATCACAGAATCACAGAATCATTAGTTTGGAAGAAACCTCCAGGATCATCAAGTCCAACCCAACCCTAACCTCAACTAAACCATGGCACCAAGTGCCACATCCAGTCTTCTCTTAAACACATCCAGAGATGACGAATCCACCAACTCCCCAGGTAGACCATTCCAATATTTTATTACCCTTTCTGTAAAAAACTTTTTCCCAATATCCAGCCTATATTTCCCTTGGTGCAGCTTAAGACTGTGTCCTCTTGTTCTGTGAGTTGCTCCCTGGAGAAAGAGACCAATCCCCAGCTGACTACAGCCACCTTTCAGGAAAGTTGTAGAGAGTGATAAGGTCACCTCTGAGTCTCCTNTTGTTGGTAAATGATGGAGAGCGGCTTTGCAAGCTCATCTGCCAGCTCCCTCATCACCCTGGGATGGATCCCACCTGGTCCCAAAGATTTATGGACATTCAAGTGGCTCAGCAGTTCCCTGCCTGCCTCCTCTTGGATAACAGGGGGTCCATTCTGCTCCCTGACACCATCCACTAACCCAGTATGACAATTATCCTGAGGATAAGCCACCTTCCCACTAAAGACTAAGGCAAGAAGGGCATTAAGCATTTCTGCCTTCTCATCTGCAGTTACTAAGTTCCCTCCTGCATCTAATACATAACAAAGGTTGGTCTCATCCTTCCTCTTACCATTAAAATATTTGCAAAATTATTTTTTTATCATCCTTTACAGAGGATGCCAAATTAAGTTCAAATTGAGCTCTGGCCTCCCTAGTTTTCTTCCTACATGCCCTAGCAACCCCACTAAGTGCTTCCTGAGATACCTGACCCTCCTTCCAGAGATGATACATCCTTTTTTTATTCTTAAGTTCTTTCAAAACCTCGTTACCCATCCAGGCTGGACGTTTGCCTTGTCAATTCGTCTTTTGGCACACAAGGACAGTCTGCTCCTGTGCCCTCAAGATCTCTGTTTTGAAGCATGCCCACCTTTCCTGGACTCCTTTGTTTTTAAAAACAACATCCCAAGGAACTCCCTGAACAAGTCTCCTGAACAGGTCAAAGTCTGCCCTCCAGAAGTCCAATGTACAAGTCTTGTTATAGTCAAACATCGTCACAGCCCTTCTATTTGTCATATAGCAGCACTGCTGACTGAGACGATGGGTGCAAGGAAGGCATGGGCCTGGTGAAGTGAGTCCAGAGGAGGTCACAAAAATGACTGAAGGGCTGGATGGAGCAGATGTCCTTTGAAAAAAAGTTGGCAGAGTTGAGGTTCTGTTGCCTGGAGAATAGGTGGACACCTCACTGCAGCCTTTTAATACTTAAAAGGGGCTTACAAGAAGAATGTGAACAGGCTTTCCTACGTATGGTCTGCAGCAACAGGACAAGGGTAGCGGTTTTAAACTAAAAGAGGGTAGCTTCAGATTGGATGTAAGGAAGAACTTTCTTATTATGAGGGTGGTGAAACACTGGAAGAGGTTGCCCAGAGAGTCGGTAGATGCCCCATCCCTGGAAACCTTTAAGGTCAGGTTGAACAGGACTCTGAGCAACCTGATCTAGCTGAACATGTCCATTGCAGAGGGGCTGGACCAGAGGACCTTTAGAGGTCCCTTGCAAAACACATCATTCTATGATTCTATGCTACTACTCTCCCCAAGAGACGTAGTTATAATTCAACTTACAAAGCCTGTTTTCTGGATAGATGTCTCTGTGTGTTTCTTACAGGCATGCACTTGAACTGAAGGACATACAATCAATTGCTACCAGTATCCATCACATACAGTCAGGAAACAGATAACTCGCCATAAAAAGAGCTTAGTATTAACAAAAAGCTTAGATCTTGATGAATGATGCTCAATATAAACCCTAAAGCTCAGCAAAACATGTTCATGAGTAACAACTCTGGATCAGGCCAGTAAAAACTCCCAACAAAAACTGATGCCCATGCAGCAGTAAGAAAAAGAGCAGGAAACAAACCCATACTCAAAATCAACTTAAGAGCAAGAGAGAAGGGGGCTCTGAAAACAAAAATACATGATCTCTGAAATAAAGCAGAGAAAATGTCACATTCTTGAGAAATTAGGCATGTGGGTAAGAAGTAGGCCTGACTCAAGCCCTTCTTACATGCTCATGTTCACATAAGAAATTTCACAGTTACATGACTGAGTTGAAGGCATATAAAGATAGTATCTTGTTTGTGCATAGGTTTTCTCCTCCTGAACTCAACTCAAATCTGCTTTCAAAGAAGTATTAGTGAGCCATGCCTTCTGCTCCTCCATTTTGTCTAGAAGACTAGATTACCATTTTAACCACAGCACCTGTCCTCAGTTCAACTATTACTACCTTTATCTCTTCAGCTTGCTCACGGCAATCAAATAACATGAAGCATGAAATCTGGACCATTTTAAAAGTGCTACAAAACAGAATACATTCCAGTTATTCAAGAAGAATCAAATATGATAAATCTGTCCTTTGCTGGTCCTGTGAAATAATTTCCATGAGCACTTTGCTCCTTTTCTTAAACTGTTTAATAGTCGAGGCACAGGTTATGCAAAATACAGACCATATTAAAGCAAGTTTTGTCAGGAGAATTATGCTTTTATACTTTTTAGACCAATTGAAGTTGGTGTACAGATAAACTTCCACCTAAACTGGGAAAAATAGCATTTGCATGGCTAAATTCATACAAAGGGTACTACCATCTTGAATAACCACATTCTTACCAGCAGACTACATCAGCAGTGTTAGATCACCAACAGTGTCAAGCTAATCATATAAATCACAACTATATGAATTTTCAAAGAAAAAAAAAAAGCAAAGAAACTGTACTTTAAACTGATACTTATTATTCTTAACTAAAAAATTGTAAGCACATACTGCAGTCCTACCATGTCAGAATATGGACACTTCTTATCAAAACCTACAAAGAACAAGCAACAACAAGAACATTTCATGTTCTTTCAGACACCTACATTAATTCCGAACTACACATTTTAATTTCCTTACTGAAATGTGGCTCTATTGGCGCTTTCAGATTTAAAAATGAAGCATTAAATTCATAAACTCACCATAAATGAAACCAGCTTTGAATCCCTTAGTCTTTTGACAGCCTGAAATAGTAGCCCCTAAGTAAATGCATTAGCTCACTTACTTTTAAAGACGTTAAAATTGATTGTGATTATTTAAGTATTCATAGTATTAATTATTGAATTACTGATCACTTTAGGAGAAATACATGCCAGGAAGCACCTGAAAGTTTCTCCGTACCTTCCAAAATATCCAGCTGTACCCTATGAGTTAATTAAAAAAATTTAAATGCAGTACAGGTTTACTGGAGGATGCACAGATATGCAGAGTTTGCAAGTGAGGGGGAAATTGGTTTAGTTGGGTATGTTGTAAGGTCTTATGCTTATTAAGAGGTATACGATTTTTGTTTGGCAGGTTACAGACACCGCAACTTACTACGGCAAGAGTAAACAAAAGCATTAAGGATGGCCTCAAAAATGTTCTTCTGAAGTAGAAAAAAAAACACCAAATACCTTATTTTGTCTTGATAGCTCACTTTTTCATTGTTTTAATCAATACAATCTTTGATTCACAGTTTTTCATGATGTAATACCATCTAATTTAGTGAAGGTGAAAATTTAGTACGCTAGTAACAGCAAAATATACATTATATAAGGAAATTATAAAGATTTGCAGGAACAGTTCATAAAACATACTCAAAATATTAAACATTGATATAATCATGTAACTGCATTAATCTACAACACTTCTCAGTAATGAAGCTAAAAAATTATGTTTTCTAAACTTCCAGTCAAATAAAGAACACTACTAAGAATAGAGTATACTTTTGTCTCTTGCATCAAATTCAGTCTAAGTGTTCCAACTCTTCATCAATATTAATAATTTTAGGGATTGGATCATCCCTTTTTTTTTGATCTTCTAAAATTTCTCAATAAATTCTGAGATTATATTTCTTTAAAGCTTTGTTCTAAATTGTTTCCCAATCAGGTATTACAAACAGTAAAAAAAGAATTTTATTATCATTCCAGGGTCTTGAAGCCAACCAAAGCAGAACACCCAGAATCCAGAATCAGCTCAGTACCAGAAGGCCTAGCTCTAACAGAGGTCAGAGTAGTAATCTGTACAACTCTCCTGCTCCTACTGCTAATCCAGAAATACGTATTTTTTTAAGCCAACCAGTGACTTCAGTGACCTACACTAAACAAATCTTGACTTTCATTGACAGTAATAACCAGACAAAGCCTAGGCTATTTCTGATCCACATAAAGAACTTTCCTCTATTGTTACACTACAAAACTAAGAAGACCTGCACACAGTTTACATGCCAGGCATGTGTGAAGTGCATCGAAAAAGGGCAGCAAGGTGACAGAAACCCCAACTTATTATTATTTCTATGTTATGAAAAAGGGTTGGTACTAGAGTGAAACTGTATTTTAAATTGTAATCTTAAAAAATTGTAAGATTTACCTGTAGAACAAGGCATCTGGAAATTGGGGTCATTGCTATCCAAAACAGGCAAACAGAACTGGGCACTTGCAGATCCTAGCATAGGATCCTTATCGCTGAGCATGTTCTTCAGCGAATCCTCTAAGACATTTTGACTTGTACTAAAATCCTCACAGACTTCATTCTCCAGGTTGGATTCTAGAAATAGGGCATCATCTAAGTGTTCAGTAGGAATTAAATGGTTAAATGTATCAACTATATCCATGAAGACTCCTGTGTGTCTTTCAGCCCTATAGAAAGACAAGAAAAATACCATAAGAAAATAAGCTACAAATTGTAAAACACCTAAGACACCAGCAAATTTTTTGGCTGTTGTGTTTTATAAAGAATGCTTAAGGTATTTCAAAATTATAAAAAATAAATTAAAAACTGCTTATGGCTTAGTATCTCCCACTGCATAACCTAAAATCAATTCCCTAATTATTTTTAAAAGAAATTCCACGCTAATATCCTCTATCAGCATCTGAGTGCTGACACTTCTACAGAGTGTGCATAACCAAGGTAACTAAACAATTCCTTTCTAAAATTTTTTTATACCTTAACCAACACAAGGGGGTAGGACACCATAGGAGGATATCAAGAACAAGTGAACCTGGAGATAGCAGCACTGTGAACATGACTCTTTCTTCTTTTTAAATATAAAAATGTGAGGTCAACTTCCATTACCATCAATGGAGCTAAGAAGGTTCCAGAACCTGCCACACTACTAATATGCACTACTGAGAAGCACTATGTTTCTGTTCAAAGAGCGACTATCAAGTTCTTTATAGCAAGTTAGTATTTTTTAACAGCAAGGTTTTACTGCTATTGTTTTTCACCGACCAATACAGTCAATAAAATTACAGAAATTCTATACAAAAATCTGATCTCAATCAAGTACATGAGAATTCTGAGCTGGCATCAAAAGGAGGAGCCTTTTGAAACTTCAATTTTGAGGAAGTTTACGTGAACTTCTAGAAGTCTACCTAAGGAATTGTATACAAAGACGGCGACTGCATTTTACAAGAAATCCTTTATTTTCTAGATCTTCTTTGCAATCCAACAGAAGTGCAACTACTGAAGCAGAGACTTAACTAATAAGTATGTATAACTAAATAACAGAATGGAAAAAAGTCAGCAAAACACTTCTTCAGAAGTTTTGCTTTAGCATATACTCAAAGTGGAGAAAGGTAACTATAATAAATATGATCAGAGAGGTAAGGAAAATGGAGCAGTGCAGTATTGCCTGGCTTAATTTGGCATACAGGATAGTCTGAAAGGCCAGTTTTTGGCACACAAAACTCTTAAGGCTTTTGGAAGCAAAACGACACAAATACTTTTCTGATCCTTCTTTCATCATCCTCCTCTCTCACAGGGGACAATTTTTTTTTTTAACGAACACACTAATTAAAGGAAAATGACAAGTGAGAATTGGGAATTTACAGTGCTTGAATTGCTTTCTAGATGACTATTCCAGCAACCTGCCACTAAATAAATCCAGTACTTACTCATGCTTAATAGAACATTAAGTATGCTTCCTTAGACACATTAATGGGACATTTCTGTTTTAGCAATCAACTGGGAATATCCTAGTCAGATATATGTAAGGGCTCTGCTACAATTTCAACCCTATTTATGCCATTTATTTTATTTCACAAATTTACAAAAACTACAGGTTTAACACCAACCGTGTTTCATTTTGTTTGAGTGGGGTTTCTTAGGGGGTTTTTGTTTGTTTTGGGTTTTTGTTTGTTTATTTGGGTTGTTTTTTGTTTGGTTTTTTTTGCAGGATTTTGTTGGGTTTTAGATTGCTGGAGTTTTATTTTCAAACATGCCAGTCTTTTTTCCTTCTCCCACAGGGCAGCTCAGAAGAAAGCAATGGTCAGGTATGGCACTGTGGCTCTGTAGAGCATAGTATCCTTCCAACTTCTACACACTAACCACAACTACACAGTCTAATACACAAGGTCCAACTGACCATGCAGTCAGCAGGAAGGGAAGTTTGGCCAAACCACGTGCCTTTAGTATAAGAGGAAACAGCCTTCAGCAGCAAGTTGTAATTTGAAAGCTCCCTCACCAAAAAAATGGACTGCTTTTGTCAAGCAACAGAGTGCATCTAACATATACACCACACCAATTAGCACCTATAGCAGCTAACATTGTTTCTGAAGTTCCAAATCTGACAACAAACGAAGAAGCAAACTATTGTAGTAAGTACTACGCTGCACTGTATAATCTGTTTTTATTATTTATATCAAGGAGTTACAACAATCTCATACTACACAAGATAAACTACAAGAGATGCAGGCTCCAAGTAAGAAAATAATTACAAATGCCCCAATACAGCACCTTAAAGCACATTCCTGTAATGACAGTTTTTTTTCTTATTAGCATTACCTGAGCACAAGAGTAACAGCCACAGGATAAAATTATGGTGAACTCTGACATTAACAACTGTCAATGATACTGCAACAGAACACCTAAATATTCTGAGAATGCAAGAAACCTTTTGCATCCAACATTAAAAAATGGCAGAGGCTTCGAAGATGCTTACAATAACATATTCCAAGCTTTTTTTCTGGATAGGAGAACATTTATATATTTGTTACTCAAATATTGTTGTTTCCAAAGCAGTGATGACGACGTCATAAAAAGCAATGTTAAGAAACAAAGCTTGAGAAGAATATTAGCTCTTGCTACAAAAAATCCCTCCTGCCAGAAATTAACCTCTGTCTTCAGTGACGTGATGAAGAAAAAGATTACCTACAGTTTTGTAAGACTACCATGCGGTCATTCACTAAAAGCACTGAGAAGTAACTGTCAAAGCAACTATATAGGCAGTGGTCACAGACACCTTCAATAAGACCTAAGTAGCTAGTAGAGAAAATTCAAGAGGAATTTTACTGAAAGCTTTATTTCTGGAGCATGAGCCTATGATCACATATAAGTTCTACCCAAATTTTGCATGAAAAAGTCAGGAAGCTTGCATAAAAATACTATCACCACAAAATCTAATTTTAAAGAATTTGTTCTACCATTTTTAATAGCAAAAGTATATGCCACCAAAACATAGTTAATCAAAATTTTGCTTTACCTAGTTCAAAAAACCACTCTGATAATTTTCATAATTTGTATGCTACTAAGCTATTTTAAAAAATTATTTTTAACATTACTAGATTAACTATCATAAGAAGCATAGAATCTGTGGGACTGAGTATGAATGATAAATTTCTTTAGCTAGGCAGCTGTTAAAAACAGTTGCTGAAAGAAAAAAAAATCCTCCCCTGCACAATGGCATAAGTGTATGAGTTTGGAATGGTTCATTTTGCATTTGAAACACTTTGAACATCAGGAAAAATAGCCAGAGGTACAGGTAACGATCACAGTTAAGATTTTCATGCTCAGTTATTTCCAAAGTTAATCCCAACCCTGCAAAGGAAGAATGTATTACCCCACTGGAACGCAGCTGTGTCCTCCACTTGAACCCTAGCGGCCAGTGCCTCGGCAAGGCTCCCAGCGGATGCGCGCATACCACGCGTACTCCCATCGCACAGGAACTCACAAGGGCTTGCCCACTGGGCAGCTCATCAGCAGCAACAGAATATGAAAAGTATTCTGCCCGCAGAACCAGTGAGGGGTGCTCATAAATGAGGCAGAGGAGCAAGGCCCAGCCAGGCTCAGTGAAACTTCGCCCACCCACTGGCTCCTGGAGCATCAGGGCATGTGGCAGACTGTTACAGCACAGCAACACACAGGAGTCTGCGTAAAAGAGCTCACCATCAAGAAAAGCTTGAAGTATAGAGAGCATTCTCCTCTGTTCACTAAGTGCATTTCTTACACTTTTGAAAATGATTTGTTTTAATCAGCAAAAACAGAAGCAACAATTACAGAAGTAACATTGTAAGAGTTACAAAGTTAACTCACAAATCAGTATCTGTCATTAAGAGATCCAACAGTATAAACAGCCCTGTTAGAAAGCACTACAGTCAAATATGACTTCCAGAATTTCCCCCACATTATGTTGACCATAAAATTTCTTCATGCTCTCAACACTGTTTTCTTTCAGTCTGAGTCCTTCAGTTTAAAAAAAAAAATACTTCCACGGTTGAATTAGTTTATTAAGCCAGGTATGCCACAATATTGCCTCAAATCCCAACGAATCTGGCATGAAATAAACACACTGTGGGATCTGCCATAGCATATTTTTATCTTCTCCTCATTTACCATATTTTCATTACATCTTTAATAGCTCTACATGACTTTTTAAAATTGAAACGTAAATAGCCAGAATGATCACTTACTAAGAAAAGGAACTGAGATCTCAAACAAGCATATCCTTCAAAACTAATCTTAGAAGGGAAGGAAGACTAGAAACTGGACAGAAGATGTTGCACATCTTTATGGTTTTTCATTGCTTAGTTTGTCTATGAGAGGCAAAGAATTACTTCAGTTCCTGTTATAATATTTTCTTAATCACAACAGAGAAAAATAACTTAGTGGAGATCTCCAACTGCATCCGCATGTTTCTACAATCTTATCTAAATCCACCCCAGGCAGGGGCGATCACAATTTGTATTTAGCATCAAGCATTCCGTGTGTTTTTGAGCTGATGAACAGTGCAAGCATACTCTTGACTGCATTTTAAATTAAGTCTCCCTTAACCATCAGCATGTAGAAGTGTTTCATTTTTCAACTACGTACTTGGATATATGTTACATACATTTGTCTTGATATTTCATTTTTTTCTTTATTTTCCTTTATATTAATTTTGTTTATTTTTATAGTATTCCCACGTCATTTATTTTACTAAGCAAATGTTCGATTTCACTGTAATTACTCTCTTTCCTTCCCTTTTTGGCAAGGGGGTGCATTTAATATATCACTTTACCTTTAAAACTTGACTTTCATATCTTAGCTTATATTTTGAAGTTAGTAATACAAAATAGAAGCTTCTGTATGTTTAACAATTGTCAAATTAAAAATAAATCCAGTTTATGAAAGTCCTCAGCAGTTGGACTTCAAAAAAATGAAACATTTATGTGGAGGCCCCTAGGCTTATCCCCAAGTCAGCTATGCCTCAACCCTGAAGGGGCTGAGGCAAATGAGGAAAGCTACCTTTTTAGGTCATGGTGAGGAAACCCCCCCCTCCCATGGGGCTTTGCAGCCACATGTTAATATTTCTTAGGTTTTCTTGTTCTATTGGTTCATGAAGTTTATGTCACCCTGTTACCATCTAAGCACTCATGCCAGAATGTTCTTCCTTCCCTTGAACTCCATTGGGTTAAATTTGCCAGTGTTCCACCCCTGTAACCCATTAGTCCCCTCAGTTTATATTTGCCCCTTTGCATCACTTTTTCCCTATTCTTATTGGACCCTGACCTCAAGACCTGCATAGTTATCCCGTTTATAACCCTGTGCCCTCAGACCCCTCTTGGCTCTCATCCCTGGAACACATTTGAGGCTGTACCCACGATGCAAGTGCTGATAATAAACACTATTCAGGTTTCCAAAGGGGACCCCGTCTCTTCACCTTTATCATCAACCCTTTATTAGCAGAGTGCTCTGGGCCCCCAAGGCTCAGGTCGCTCTCACGGACACACAGTTGCACGATGCAACACATTTCTACAGAAAAATTTTACCAAAAAGAATTGTCTGAATTGGGACCAAGGAGGATATTCAAAATCCTAGCTGTTGAATAGCCTATTTACTTTATTGACCTGCCTGAATAAGCGAGTCTGAAACTGTTGAAGATAGCATAGCAATGCTACAATTCCTTCCATTTCACCGAAGTACCTTTTCTGAATAGTGTCCATCGTTTCCAATTCACTGGACCTGTCTAGTGCTTTTAAAAGCTTTTGTACATCTAGTTACTGACTGGACTCTGTGGGAGATGTTGCAACGTTCAAAATACAAGACTTGGTCTCCAGACCTTGTGCTTATGCACACCAAATGACCAACAGCAAGCACTAGTCGTCAGAACTGTAACAGACTCCATTAAAAAGATCCGTATGTTATTTATTTCTTCAAGTAGTAAATTCTGGTAGGAGAGTAAACAAAAGGAACAAGTTATTTGGATGACTACCACCTTAGATGTCAAAACATATAGGAAAAGCTGACTCAGCACTGTAACAGAAGGATCAGTAGGTAACAATTAACTGACAAACTTTTCAGCAAAAGGGGAACTGAACTTTAACTGGCATGCAATCAGATAATAACACAAACAGCTTAAAGAAAAAAAAATTGCTTGCTCACTCTGTGTGGCAATTACTATACCCAAAAGGGCTACTCCAGGTATGAAATGTCCACCTTTGTCCACTGAAGCTGTGATGTCAGACCATCCCATGGGCTCACTGATACCTACCAAACAATGTTACTTCAAAGCCCTGATGCACATTTTACTACCATCCTCCTCCTTCCTCCTACACAAACTCTGAAGTTTAGGCTCAGAAGTACCTAAATGAAAATTAATGCTAAGTTGTCATGTATCCATGTTGCCATGCTTTAAGCACTAGAAGCTGCATGCATTATAGTCATGGATATTACTGCATCTACAGCCAGAAGAGACTCACATGTTCCCTAGCAAGAGATTTTACCCAATAACACAGTCCAAACACATCATGGGATTAAAGAGAAAATCAGTATCAGACAGTGCATCAGAGGCAGTGTCAGTAAGAAGACATCAACTTGACTACTTTTCGGTGAGTTTACAACTATCACACCAATGAGCTTTCTACTCTGGTTCATATTGGCTCAAATTCTATCATCTGGGGCAGTCTTCAAGAGTTAAATTAACTCACAAAATATTTTTGACAGAATAAACTGTGATTTATGAGCATGTGAACAGCCACCTACCCACAAAAATGTGTTTGGAAGTGTTATAAGAAGATGTCAGCATCCTTTCTCAAAAAAAGGGAAATACAACACTTCCATAGGATATGGCTTGCTGACTTTAGTCTTTAAGCATCATCAAATTTGACCTTCCTCATTCACTTATCTCCCCAAAACGAGGACACTGACAAAAGCCTGCCTAACAGGAACATTGTATGCAAGCAAGTTTATCTGAATCATCAATATTGCTGTAACAGAGGGCCAGGCACACTCACTGACAAACTTATACACTGAAACATCAACTCATTAGGTACCCATACGCCACCTGTTCCCTTATGGAAATCTCCTACTTATTATTTATTAATTTAACCCCTTATTTAAAATTTAATATCTAGCTTTTAGTGGCATCAAAACAAAGCCCTGCTAAAGACCAAACACCAAGAAATGTAAATCAGAGCATTTCATTGTTAAGAAGCTCTTCCATACTATTTTTATGTTTACCTCACTCTGAAGTCTTCAGACACCAGCTGACACAAACCCCTTGCTACTAAAATCTCAACAGACATAATAAAAAATAACCACTGCCCAAACTCTATCTGGAATCTAAAGTTATGTGCTGCTCCCCTCAATAACAGAGCAGATATCTTACTACTTGCTATTATGATATTTAAGAGAGCAGACAGCTCAAGATGCTTGCTTTATTAAACCTTCCCTATTCAAAATTCATTCAGCAGCCATACCTGTGCATCAGTGTGTACCTCAGTGAACAGAAAGGAAAAGTAAATTTCAAACAAAGGATTTCATTAGAAGACAAAGAAATGCAGAAAGAACAGAGAAACCTTTTCTTAATCATATAATATCAAATTGCATCATTGAAAATGGTCTTAACAGTTTCATTTTGAACAGTAAAACTCTCCTCAAAAAAAAAAGAATACCTCTCTCACCCTCACTTTATGGCTCAAAGAGGCATATAGTGCTGCACTAAAATTTGTGTTATGTCAAAAAACATTCTTACAGTGCGAAATGTGGAGTATGTAAATGTAAAGTTTTTACACCGTGAACCATTAAGTACTCTGTTTTTACTTGCTGGACTGTCCCACCAATGAATACTCCTGAATTCCACAAAAAATAGGCATGATCAAAGATCACACAGAATTTTATGAATCTCTCCATTGCTGTATATGCCCTGGGAATTTTTAAGTTCACTACCAAGAGACATTTCACTGAAAAGAAAAAGATGAGGAAAGATTATATTTCCATCACTACTGTTATTCTCTTGAACTTTTCCACCCTCAGGTGTCTCAATACTTGTTTCAAGTATTTTCATCTGGAACATACTATAAAATGTTAAACTGTGTAATAGGCTACACTGATTATTTGTCAGTCACCCAAGAGAACATTTTCATTTTTAATACCTTTTGAATTTGTCAGTGTCTCTCTCATAATGATTCACTTGGAAGCACCTGTTAGAATTAGGGTTTGTTTGCTGGGATTTTTATTAGCAATAATTAAAAGCTGAATGGCTAAGCTTTGTGAAGTTATTCATAGAAACATGCCATCCATCATGTAGCTATATTGACACCACTCAGGAGGATGTGACAAGCTGTCTGTATTTTTCACTTTCTGCATCTATAAAATGAACTCTCATCCCAATTCACTGAACTTTATCACTGCTAATTCATAGTATTACCTTTCAAAAATATACCCTTATCATAAAAAAAAGGCTTCTAACATAATATGGCTCTCCCCTTAAAGCTTGGATTTAACAATTCTTAGGTTGACCAGGAAAAATTAATATAAAAAAAAAATCATCAGCACAACTCTTAGCATAACATAAGTGGTAGAGGTAAGTCTCTTTTTAAGAGAGAGGTTGCAGAAATACAGTAGGTAAGAATTTTTGGAGTTTCTATTTTCCTTAAGGCATCGTACCACTGTGCTGAATTACCTCAGCTAACTGTGCTGAATTAAATCTAGCCAACACGGTTTGTAGTTAGGTGCCCTTTCAATTTCCAAATGTAAAATGCACATAAAAACTGAATGACTGAGTAACAGGCAACAACAGCTGAAAAAAAAATGTAGGTGTTCAGAAGTCCATTATTTATATGCATAATCTTTAAAGCCAACTATAGAAATTTAAAGCAGTAGCTAATTGTAACAGAAAAATGAAGAGTTTCACTGCAGGATACACACTAAGTGTAAACATCAGTAGAATTATTCCAAGAACTATAAAAACCCACGTTTTCAAGGGCTCCCTTACATGGTGTCCCAAATCACAACAGATTAATTTATTAAGAAAAACAAACCATGAATTAGTGGTGTTAAAGAGATGCCATACTTTAACCATCCTGACATTTAATCTTAAAACATTTCCACTATTTAGTGACACTAGGATTCATTTTGATAAAAGCAGAAGTAAAAAAAATACATAATGGATTAACAACTACGTAAAAGACACCACAACTATAATTTGCACGGTACAGCTCCTGTCACCCCCCTATTCCTGTCTTTACTTACTGGTTTTTACGTTTCACTCTACAGGCTGTTGTTACTAACTTGAACTATGCCGCGGAGTGCTCCTCATCCAAACGCTCCCTGCACAGCTCTAACAGGTCTCCCTTGCGCACACCATACAGAATGAACAATCCCAATCGCATGAACGACACCTCTTCTAAAGTCTGAGGGATATTATTTGCATTCCAGTAGCAAGCAATAAACGCATTCTCGGAAAGAGCACCTCATTCCAGATTAGGATCTGGAAATACCACCAGGCCACTGAATCCCACAGCACTGCTGATGACCACATTTTCTCCCGCACTTCCTACAGTGGGTGCTACACACAGGAGTTGAACACAGAAGTTGCCGGTGATGCTAAGTTTAAGAGACGGGAGGAGGCACCCGGAACATGTCAGACCAAGAGCAAGAACAGCAGGGTCTACACTGGTAACTGTTTCTCCGGTTCGTATGGGACAACAAGGCATCGGCGGCTCAAGGGGTTGAGAGGAGACAAACCCAAAAGGATCAAAACATCACACCTGCAGGGCAGGGAAGGCGGTGTGGGAGAGCTCTCAGCAGCAACACGACTGCGGGCAAGGGGCCTGCGGCAGGGTCCCGCTCGGACACGGGGCGGGAGCTGCCGCCGCAGGCAGCGAGGCCGAGGCCAGAGCGCCATGTCAGGCGGCCGGGCGGGGAGCTCGGGCCCGGCCGGCCCGGGG